>OW804102.1:64099882-64699882 GCA_942159475.1 Sthenelais limicola | reverse complement strand
AAATGAATAAACAAATAATGATAGGTAAATGAGAAGGATATCCCAATTACAGTATGTCCTTATTAAACAAAGTAAAACCTTTAATCGTGGCCGTAATAGTAATAAAAAAAAAATACCTGAGTTCAGATACAGACATAAGGTATAACAATATATGACTTATGGTCGTATTGGAATAGAGGTCATGTAACAAGACAAACCTTTCAAAACCAACATATTTTTTTACTTAATTTATTTCAAACATGAAAATGTCAAACATGAAATATAGAAATACTTATTAGATGTTCTAATGTTTACCAAAATTGGAATCAGTTTGATCTCATCATTTCAAATATAGTGAGATATGAGATTTGTTGACATATTGAATAAAAAGAATTTGTCGCAAAAACAAAAAAAAAATATAGTGAGATGTCAAAATCCAGTTTTTGCCTTATTTTCATGTAACGCATCACATATCATGTATCCTCATTTCGGAATAAAAGGTCATGTAACAAGAATAACAGTTCATAACCAATATATTGTGTTTAGTTAACAAATCAACATGTTCCACTATTGGCCTAAACATGTTATATAACACCATGATTAAGATAACGATCAAACAAGGATTATTATAGAATAATGACAGAAGTATTAAAGGAGAGTTTTCGGCTGATTGATCCTCTATACCGTAGCTGTAATGAGGCATTGAGAGGTAAATGTGATTGTTGGACAATGGCTGGCCGTAATACACGTAATGCACGTAATACACGTAATGCATGTAAGCTCATTGCGTGCCTAACGTGCGGAAGTAGGTACAATTGTGCTTACTACTGAGCCTGCAATAAACTGTGGTGTATATATGTCAGATTTTCAGATAATGTACAATTGGCAGCTCTATACATTTGGGAAGTTCTGCTAAATTAGGCTGAAATATGAAAAATACCGGGTATATCTGGGTATATTTGGTATTGCATTGATTTACAGTATCAGTTCTGTTATGCTAAACTGCAATTTAAAGCTTATTTTTGTCTTAAATGTGAGTTATTTGAGAGGATCTGTGAAGGCGAATTGTACATTTTCTGAAAATCTGACCCATATGTGTGTAAGTGGCTTACACGATCAATTGACAACTTTAGGCTTCCAGCGGCAGGCAGCTAGATTACACACACAGGCAATATGTCATGTTGAAACTATTGAAAACAGTCAAGCAAACAATCAGAAAACGGGACTCAACCCTTCGGGGTTCAACCTTTTTTCTGATATATCTCATTCAGTTTGTACCCACCATTTGCTATAAGAACTGCATTAGGATTAGTTAGAAAACAATTTGAAAATTATCTCACCCAAAATATAGGTTAAGTGTATAGGAGCATACACTTGCAGTAGAGATGTTTTAGTTATATTATACTGTACCATAGCATTGCTGGACATGTGAGTAGCTAATTATTCGCATATTCTTCATTATGCAACGCCATTGGGTCATTTATTCAGTATTTTTTGGATATCAGAAAATGGATCAACTCATTTATTGATATCAAAAAATGATTTATAGATACAAAGAATTGAATTCTTTATATCAAGAAATGGGTTTCTTTGCAGTCTATTTTACAAGGTGTTTTTGATATCTGAAAATGATTTCTACATATCTGAAATGATTTATAGATATTTGAAAATGATTTCTTGATATGTGAAAATGATTTTTGGATATCTGAAAATCATTTATTGATATCTGAAAATGATTTTCAGATATCAATAAATCATTCTCAGATATCCAAAAATACTGAATAAATGACCGAATGGCGTTCCATACTTCTTGCAGTGGACAATATTTCCTTTCAAAATATTGTCCAATCTAGCACTGATACGTCCACAACTATAGTGTCTATGTCATCGACACCTGTCAGGGTTAGGGGCGTAGATTAGAGACACAGTTAGCAGGCCGTGGGACAGTATGATTGTATTCACGCTGGTTAAATATAACATAAATCACCTAGAAAACCATTTAACAACTGTTGATATTCCTGGCCTACATGAGTTGTCCCCTTATTCCTTTTGTTTTTCAACTGCTATCGGGGCTCTTACAATTCTAATGACATAAATGATGTGTCCCTTAATTTTAGTTTTTTTCTGATTTTTCTGATTTTCTCAACTCTCCACTGATGATTCAGTAGTTATTTATATTGATTTTAAAGCAGTCTAATAATAATATAACAGGAACCATTGAGCTCCTTACGTCGCTTCATGCCTGCAACTCTACTAAAAGTTTGAACCATTGGTTTGATCTTTTTCTACATCGACCTTATGTATTATTCATCTACAATATACTTGCAACCCACCCTGCTCCATTAATATATAATTGAGAGGTATGATACTATACATGAACGTTATAATGTCATATAAGCTTTGATATATAATCTACTACATGTAATCGACAATTAATCACATGAATACAAACACATATAGTTAATCATAGGAGAATATTATGATACCAACCAAAAACCATATAATAAGATTCGTTATTTGTCCTTTTTCTAACCTTTCCTATTTTTAACTGCATGGGCTCCTCCTGTAACATCATCCCCACCCCTCCGAAAGAGTAGCGTTTGGTTAAGTTGAACTGTATTTTGAACTTTATTTTCATCTGAAATTTGGGTTATTTGAGAAGAATGGTGAAGGTCAATTGTACATATCCCGAAGATCTGACCCATAGGTCCATACGGCCTATTGTTTAGTAGCAATGGGGTATCAATCCCTAGTACTAATGAAGTGCACTAGCGGGCGGCCTTATTTAGCCTGGAGCAGCACATATATAGGGTCCACTACAACTCATTATTGCACCCAGGGGAGTTATAGGTGATGTGTTCCAGGAAAATGAGTCATAGGTCGCAAAATTGATATTTTTCAAAGTGTTTTTTTTACAAGATCACATTATTGGAATGTTCTGATTTTTAGAGAGTTGATCACTTAGACTTATATCAATCGTTGTATCAAATTTCAGGACAATCTTCATAATACATTCTTTAGTTTTCAAGGTCCTCATATGGACTACATTTAGTAACTTCACTGTTTTTTGACACCCAGAAATATGGAAACTTTTTTTTCAAAAACGAAAATATCAAACTTAAAATCTAGAAATACTTATAAGATTATTAGACTGTTTACTATCATTGGAATCAGCTTGATCTCATCTTTTAAAATCTAATGATATCTCAAAATCTATTTTAGCGACTTATGACTTATTTTCCTGAAACACATCACATAGTATTGGATACAATTGATTCCCCTGAAGAAGGTCAGCGCTTAGACCGAAACGCGTAGGGATAAAGGCCTATTTATCTAGCTACAATACAGAACATACACTGTAAAGTCAAACGTCTTGCCATGATACACAAAACAAGACGTTTTTCTTGTCCCCACTTTTAATACGTTCTTTTGGTGTGACGTTTAGCATCTCGTGTCTTTTACCGTCTTCCAAAAACGCTAAACGTCACATGTGTGACGTTTGCTGTGTGACGTTTAGCGTCCTAGAATGTACTATATTTAACATCATGAAAAAACGTCTTCCACAGCCAAGATTCGAACTCCCAACCTCTCACATTTGAAGTGAATGCTCTACCAATTGCGCCACAGACCCAGTTGATGAATGATGTACAATTTATGAAACATATTCAATATTAACATGAACATAATGGACAATATACACTAAGGACTAGATTTGATTTGAAAACCTTTTGATTTAATTTATATAACCTGGATATTAGTCCAAATGGAAAAGATCAGGTTACTCTTCAGGAGTAACCTGATCTTTTGCATTTGGATTAATATCCAAGTACTTAACCAAACAAAAAACGAATAAAGAGATCTTGTGAAGAAATCCCTTTGACAAATATCAATTTTGCGACTTATGACTGATATTCCTGTAACAAATCACATAATATTATATTTAATTAATGGATTAGTATCCCTCCCGATTGATTTAAATATGAAGTGCTTAGTATCAAAATGAAGCTCAGGTTCATACAAATGCAGCTATTTACTTGATATTCACAGGTCAATAATATTAGAAGTGTGATCAAGGACGGCGCGTGATCGCGCATGAACATAATTTAAGGCATATGTAATGTATTTTAGGAAAAGTCATAAGTCGCAAAAAATAGATTTTGAGATTCCATTATATTCGAAAAGATAAGATCAAGCAGATTCCAATGATAGTAAACAGTCTAATAATCTAATAGGTATTTCCAGATTTTACGTTTGATATTTTCGTTTTTGAAAAAAAAAAAGTTTCCAATATTTCTTGGGGTCAATAAACAGTAAAGTAACTAAATGTAGTCCATATGAGGACCTTTGAAACGAAAGGATATATTACACAGATTGTCCTGAAATTTGATACATAGATTGATGTAACCATGAGTTATCAATCCTTAAAAAATTAGAACATTCCAATAATGTGATCTTGTGACAAAAAACACTTTAAAAAATATCAATTTTGCTACTTATGACTCATTTTCCTGAAACACATCACATATGTCAAATATCCTTGGTGTATAGTCTATATTCATTTCATATTCATACATAAGGGTAAGGTGACCTACAAATGCACAAGTCTCTGTGTGAAATGTGGGGGTCTGCAAACCAGTAGAGCAGCATGTGTCACACATAGCCCTACATAATGTGACACTTTATTAGAGCTCATTGTGTCACATTTTCACACCTCATTTCGCTCAACCATAGCAGTGGATGTGTGGCATGATTTTGAAGCAATGTGGGTTCACAATGCAACAGGATTCTTATAAGGTAAGTCTAATCAAGAGAAATTAGACAAAATCGCATAGACCTCCTGTTTTATTAGAATTAACCAGGGATATGTTACATATGGCATGACGTTTAGCATCTACAGGTGTGATGTTAAGTGTCTACTGGTGTGATGTTTAGCATCTCCAAATAGTTTTGCTGCTTAGATTAATGTGCAAAACGTCTCAAAATGCGTCTAACGTCTCATGAGGACGTTATTGCGTCCTCTGTTGATACGATAGGAAGACACTAGCGTCCTATTCTGTGTATCAACTGAAGACGCCACCCTAATGCAGTTTTTAGAGTGTATGTGATGTGTTTCAGGAAAATGAGTCATAAGTCGCAAAATTGATATTTTTAAAAGCGTTTTTTTCACAAGATCAAATTATTCAAATGTTCTGATTCTTGGACAGTTTGTCACTTATAGTTATCTAGCTACAATAAAGAACATATACAGAAACTACAGGAGTCCTTGTTTATATGGAGTATACAACATAACTTTGTCTCATTTAACTAGGACACACATTTACAGCCACCTATATGACGAGGTTCAGGCTAAAGTGTATTCTCTGCCTTGGAATGGCAATATAACCTGTTAAATTCCATTGGTTTTATTTCATTGTTTTAGACCAAAATCCTGTTTACTAGTTATATCTAGTAATAGTTATACCACCTATATAAACTAAACTAGAACTAGCAAAAGAATTCAGTACTGCACTAAAACGTATATACTACAAAATGCTGTGTAATAAACTCTCTGTAACATTACTAAAATTAGTCAATACAAAATAGTAAATTACCTAAAAAAAATTGATAATAATTTGTTATCACCCTTCATATCATTATCATCTCATGTTTCACTTAAATCACCGAGAAAGGTCATTAAGGTCGGCAAATATATATTATTGATTTAGAAATCAAAGCAGTCTTTGTGAATTGATGACCATATTATAAGTAAGCTTGTGTTAATGTTTGTATCATCCATCTATACCCGGCTCTGGGATCTATAGATTAAAGTTCAGGACCCGAGGAACACCGTTTAAACGAGATGGTTTTGGTTGTAACTATAATTACCTGCTGAATAAAGATTTTGTTAACAAAAAAGTATGATTCCACACCCATTACTGCATGTCGGCATTATGTTCAAACATTAATATGTCCAAAATCCTGTTTTCTAGTTATATCTAGTAATAGTTATACCACCTATGTCATTCCACACCCATTACTGCATGTCAAACACTAATATATACCATTGCAGGAACCAGCTCAACTAAGTTCACCCCAATGTAACAACATATTGGCCAAGTTTTCAGAAAATGTACAATTCACCTTCACCAATCCCCTCACATAACCCAAATTTAAGACCTGAACCTGGCTCAAAATGCAGTTTAACATAACCAGACAGATTCATTGAATGAATACCATACAGAATACACTCAGATATACAAATAATCTATCATTTTTCACTCTAATTGAGGAGAATTTGAGAGATGTGTAGAAATGTAGATTGTGCATTTTCTGAAAATCTGACCCATTTAATTCTGTGAATATTAGTCTGCGTAATTAAACATACACAATGTAAAACATACATTTACAGATTGTGCAAATAAGACTTATCCAGGATCAATCCTCTAGAATTGCCCTTTGTATTATATATGGGTCAGATTTTCAGAAAAATTTACAATTGGCAACTGTACATATTTAGTAAATCCTGCTATATTAGGCTGCAATTTGGTCAATACCAGGTAAATTAGAGTATATTCGGCATTGCATTGATTCTAGCAATCTGGTCAGTTAGGTTGAACTGTATTTTGAACTTTATTTTCGTCTGAAATTCGGGTTATTTGAGAGAATTGGTCAAGGTGAATTGCACATTTTCAGAATATCTGACTGATATATTAATGTGTGCTACCTTTTGTAGGAGCTTGAGTGGCAATGTATTGTACCTATACACACACAGCCATATATTGCCCCATTGGATATCCATGTATTGTACCTATACACACACAGCCATATATTGCCCCATTGGATATCAATGTATTGTACCTATACACACACAGCCATATATTCCCCCATTGGATATCCATGTCTTGTACCTATACACACACAGCCATATATTCCCCCATTGGATATCCATGTATTGTACCTATACACACACAGCCATATATTCCCCCATTGGATATCCATGTATTGTACCTATACACACACAGCCATATATTCCCCCATTGGATATCCATGTATTGTACCTATACACACACAGCCATATATTGCCCCATTGGATATCAATGTCTTGTACCTATACACACACAGCCATATATTCCCCCATTGGATATCAATGTCTTGTACCTATAGACACACAGCCATATATTCCCCCATTGGATATCCATGTATTGTACCTATACACACACAGCCATATATTCCCCCATTGGATATCAATGTCTTGTACCTATACACACACAGCCATATATTCCCCCATTGGATATCAATGTCTTGTACCTATACACACACAGCCATATAGTCCCCCATTGGATATCCATGTATTGTACCTATACACACACAGCCATATATTCCCCCATTGGATATCAATGTCTTGTACCGATACACACACAGCCATATATTGCCCCATTGGATATCCATGTATTGTACCTATACACACACAGCCATATAGTCCCCCATTGGATATCAATGTATTGTACCTATACACACACAGCCATATAGTCCCCCATTGGATATCCATGTATTGTACCTATACACACACAGCCATATATTCCCCCATTGGATATCAATGTATTGTACCTATACACACACAGCCATATAGTCCCCCATTGGATATCAATGTATTGTACCTATACACACACAGCCATATAGTCCCCCATTGGATATCAATGTATTGTACCTATACACACACAGCCATATATTCCCCCATTGGATATCAATGTATTGTACCTATACACACACAGCCATATATTCCCCCATTGGATATCAATGTCTTGGTCTCACATATGTGATCCGTTTTAGGAAAATAAGTCATAAGTCGCAAAATATGGATTTTGAGATATCATCACATTTGAAAAGGAGATCAAGCCGATTCCAATGATAGTAAACACCAGCACACCTAATATGCATTTATATATTATAAGTTATTATAAGATATTTTTTAGTTTTGAAAAAAGAAGTTTGCAATGTTTCTGGATGGGTAATTACCAGTATATTAACTTCATATAATCCCACCTAAGGCCTTCAAAACGGAAGAATATATTTAATACAATGTTCTGAAATTTGTTACATGGATACATATGACTAAAAGTGCTGAACTCCCCCAAAATCAAAACATGTCAATAAAAAGATCTTGTAAAAAAATCACTTTGAAAAATATCAATTTTGCGACTTGTGACTATTTTCCTAAAACACGTCACATATGAAGGGCAATACTAAGGCTAATGTGTAGGCACCTTATTGTGATATTCCTGAATTGGGCTTCCGATAGAGATGTGTGATTACACCTTATATAGATATGGTTTGTCTAAATGTGATCAGTTTTAGTTAAATTTGTCATGAATCGGAAATTATGGATTTTGAGATATCACTATATTTGAAAAGAGGAGATCAAGCTGATTCCAATGGTGGTAAACACTAGGAGAGCAAATAAATGTATTTTAACTTTGATATATTATTTTTGAAGAAAAAGGTTTCTGGATGGGTAATTACCAGTAAAGTAACTGAGAGAGAGAGACTGCATGTCTCACTGCGCATGTCTACTGCAGTGAATTCTGGGATGGATTCAGTTGGCTAATACAACTACCCTATTGTACACCCATGTGTTGATACAACTCCCCTATTGTACACACAGTGGCTAATACAATTCCCCTATTGTACACACAGTGGCTAATACAATTCCCCCATTGTACACACACAGTGGCTAATTCAAATCCCCTATTGTACACACACAGGGGTTAATACAACTCCCCTATTGTACACACAGCAGCTGATACAATTCCCCGATTGTACACACACAGGGCTAACACAACTCCCCTATTGTACACACAGCAGCTGATACAACTCCCCTATTGTACACACACAGTGGCTAACACAACTCCCCTATTGTACACACAGCAGCTGATACAACTCCCCTATTGTACACACACAGCAGCTGATACAACTCCCCTATTGTACACACACAGTGGCTAATACAACTCCCCTATTGTACACACAGCAGCTGATACAACTCCCCTATTGTACACACACAGCAGCTGATACAACTCCCCTATTGTACACACACAGTGGCTAATACAACTCCCCTATTGTACACACAGCGGCTGATACAACTCCCCTATTGTACACCCATGTGTTGATACAATTCCCCTATTGCTAATTGCTCCAAGGGCCTCCATTTAAATTCAAGTGGTGTTGGTCAGTGTGAGAGATTAAACAGAAGCTTGTTGGTGTGGCGCGGGGAGTGTTAGAGGGAATGAGCCATGAGACCAGGTACAGGGAGAGGGTGGTGGCACATGTACAACTGCCACCTTTGATATCTGCTTGTGCGAATAAATTTATTGGAATATCAGAATTATATGAGAGAACTTGAAAAATATGAGGAATGTCATGATGTTGAACAACGCACTGCTGTTTGTTTTTATACATTTATGTATTTTACTGTATTCTATTTTCACTTCTTAACATATAGATAACATTTTTATGTGAATAACATCTTCACAATATATTTGTGTAAATAATTGTTAAAAGAGAAATCAGCAAATTCTAGGAAAAATATACTCAATGCACAATACTTTTGTCTTAATAAAAATACATATACCTCTGCACATTACTGACATGTGGCGCAGGGTAATTTGCTTGTCTCACTGTGCATGGTGGGATGGATTCTGAGGAAATCTGACATACAAATATTTGACATTTTTATCGAAATTTGCAAGAATGATTTTACCAATATCAGAGCTTGTATAAATGATGAAAGCTGACCATGGCATATTTTCTATAGATTTTAGACCGTAGAACTAGTCCCATGATTCCATGCTAATCAAGATTCAAAATGGCTGCCATGCAAATCCCTTATTGAGTGTAAATGTATGCTTTGTCACTCACAATGATACATACATTTACACTCCTCATCTATTGGATATGCTTTTCCAGCAAACTGCTCAGTGCATTTCATCTAATTATTATATGCGCATGCTATATGAGAGGTGCTATGAGTGGGGTGCTATAAAAATATTCATATAGTATGCTACTATAAAAATGTAGTTGTCTAAAAAGAGCTCTGTTGATATGCTTCGCGGAGCTTTGGCGCGAAGCATGTAAACAAATCACCGTGATCGCTAGTCCTCTTGTGATTCTAGTACTATGATTATTGAAAAACATAATAACACCCACATCATTAAATAGAGCATTAAATTCTCTATTGAATGATATAAGTTTTAACGATGTAGCTCAATAAATTGCCGCGATATGAACATTTTAAATCAACAATATCAGTAGGCCTAAATACTGCCTACTAACAGGGCTGTCAGTGGGGCTTCTGAGATTTCTTTGATTTTTTTTCACTCATATCTGATGACATATGATGAAGTTTTATGCACATATAATAAATATAGAATAGAACTCGCGGGCAATAATCGAAAATTAATTGGACTTGATTCTTCCACATAAGCACTCTGCATCGTGCTTATGTGGACGGAAGTAGTAGTCCTTAAGCTATTATTCGCTACCCCTGTACGCATCGTACGCTAGACCCCCCTCCCCCCCCCCCCACCCCACCCCTAACTCCATTAATAGACTCTAGGTGGCGCCACTGAGGGGGTTAACTAACCCCAACCACTAGGTGGCGTGTGTGGGAGTTAACTAACCCCCTCCTAGGTGGCACTTCAGTATGGAGTGGGACTTACCCCAACCGGTAGGTGGGGCTCCAGTATGGGGTGGGAGGGGGAGAGGTTTACAAGGGGGGTGGGTGCTGCTTCAGTATGGAGTGGGACTCACCCCAACAGGTAGGTGGCGCTCCAGTATGGGGGTGGGAGGGGGTTAAAGGTAAACCCCCCTCCTATCCACTAGAAGGAGAGGGGGAAGGGGTTTACAGGGTGGGGAGGGGGCGAGTTTCCATACATTTACTGCAGTAACAGTTATCTTGAGGGGATTGGGGTTGAGAGAAAATATATTAAAGGAATAAAATATTCATGATTAAGGTGATGCAATCGGATATACTTGGTGGCTCGGAGGAAGATCACTTGATGGGGATGGGTAACGATAGATTAACCCCAACACAAAACAATTTATATAAGCTCAAGGAGGAAAAGCTCCAATTTGTAGGCTTTGAGAGGTCACCGATTTAATTCGAGGACAAGTATTTTTTTTATTTTTTTTTGGCATCCATTGCATGAGAGAGATGGATGTGACACTAAGTTAGATGCTTATAAACACATAACAACCGTTGACCACTCCCCTCCCACCCATTGTTATATAGCGTAGCGCTTGTTAATAGCATTTAGCATCCCCTAATTTGTTTTTATAACAATTGAGTAGCACCCGTGATGCATTAATTTGTTTGTGTAATGGTTGGTGTGGGAGTGAATGGTTTTCATGTTTTTGGGTGATGGGGAGTCATTTCTGTGCTGACAACTGAGGGTAACAGGACAATATTACATTTAACGTCAAGAGTTATACTAGGATTACGATGGAAAACTTGGATTTTAACCATTTCTTTGACCCAAAACTATTGAATGGGGGAACACCGAAGTTGGTGGAGGCATTACCAAAAAATTTAAGATTTTTTGCTATTAGATGGGAGTTGAGCCGTCACAACAAAGTTGAAGTTTGGCGGTTTACAGATGGAAAAAAACCCCTTTTACGGTATGTGTGGACTGAGATTGCTACATGTTCAGGGATCAGAGAATTACCGCAAGTGGAAAGTGATTACGGTACAATTCCTTGTTTGGATTATAAGAGTTTTGTGGAGTTGTGTCGCAATAAAGATAAACTTATTTCCCTATGCTCTGCCTCACATAACCGGGAAATACCCCTTGGGTTATGGAAAGTGAGAAGGGCGGACGCCACAAAGGGAATAACGTTGGAAAGGGGTGACGACTGGATGACATTTAATAAGAAGGAATGTCGGGTGTTGATTAACAAAATGGATGCAATCAACCACTTTTTACAACCAGGGCATTTAGATGGTGGGTACATTTGTTTATTTATTATGTTATATTGATGTATTTACAATTTGGTTACAAAAATAGAATTCACTATTTAATACTGTTGTTTTTAAAACGGAATCACCATCTTAAAAGGGTCATGTGGTTTGTTTAACCCAATTATTGTTAGGTGTTTATAATTAACTATTTATAAATTCAGATGATGTGGACTAACTTACAGGAGTGAAGAGCTACACTACACGACCATTTTCCAAAATTGTAATTTTAGATCAAATAAACTGACACGCTTATTTACCACGTACACACGAGTTGTTTGGTTTTTTGATCATTTTTTTGACGGTTTTTCGGATTTTTGATTTGATTTTACATTTATAACTACACAAGTGGGGTTGGGATATAGTCATTGAGACACCATCATTTGCAGCGAACACTTGCTTAGAAAATGGAGGGTAATCATTCGATTGAACGTCGTTCTTTAACTCGGTATCCAAGGTATAGGGATTATAAAGTAAGACTTTCAACATATGAATCAAAAGAAGGTTCTACATGTTCGGATTTAATGGCGTATAATGGGTTGTTTTATTTAGGGGGGGATTCACACCAATGTTATAAGTGTGGGATTATTTTACATTCTTGGGAACCAACAGATATACCAGCAGTTGAGCATTTTAGACATTCCCCCTCATGCCCATTTGCAAGAGCTCGCTTAAGAGCAAATGATCACATAACGGGTGTATTATGGCACATCCTACTAAAAATCAGGAATATGGAAAAACGGGTGGGTAGGCTAAAAGAAGGTCTTTCAAGACTGGAAGCTATAAGTGAATGTAAGAGTTGTAAAAAACATGAATGTGGGGATAATGTTGTGTCTCATTTGGATGAAGTTGGGTGAAAAATAGAGAGGGTGGGGGTGTGTAAAGGGGGAGGGGGGAAAGAGAGAGTGGGGTATTGAGTATAGGCACGTATATAAAGATCAATAGGGGAGGGGGGAGGTGAGGGAGGGGAGGGGATTAAGTAAGGGATGGTATATAAAGATCGATGGGGAGCCATTCCAACCCAACTTCTTGTTAGAAGATCAAGGAATAGACGCACGCACACCCTCTCTCTACTTTCCGCATTCTTCATTATGCCTAAGGTGAGTTATTTTACTTATATTTTTCATTGTTTGGGTGAACTTGTATGTTTTATATTGTTTGATAACATTAGTTACTACTGTTTACATAAACATTTGGGGAAAGGGATCAAACCCATTTCAATTATAATGTACTTTTCCCATCATATAAGGTTTTGACCATACACCTTTTATTGTACGGTGGTTGGATTATTTTCTTTGTAATGTAATGACTCATAACTATACCCCATTTTATGATATGGGAGTTGGTTTATTTTTGTTTTGATTTTCATTAATATCACTTAATGTTGGTGTGTATTGGTTTTTTTAGGTGACAAAATCGCGTAAAATGGGGGGAAAAGTTGGTAAACCAATCCCAATACAAATCCCAAGCGGTGGAGAGGAGGATATTATTGATCGACTTGCCTCGGTGAGTTTTAATTATATTAAGGGGGTAAAATCTGTTTGTGTTATTTGATGGATTAAGTTAGAGGTTCATATTATTGGTATGTATAAGTTCTCATTTAAATTTTGAGGGTGTATATTGGTACACACCAAAACATAAATTTATGGTGGAGATGATTGTTAATTTTAAAGATAAATTTTATCTTATCTTTTATTAATTGGTTATGGGTGTTTTATTATGTTCTCATTTTCTTTTAATTTGTTAGTTTTAATTTGTTAGTGGATAATGTTCGATTATAATTGAAAGGGGTACATATGTGTATGCAGTTTTTACAAATTTGTTTATTTTTTTATTATAGAAACCTAGGAGACACGATTCTCCACAGGTGAGCGGAAATATCGAAGAAACCCATAAGGACACACAGGAGAGCGGAGATGCCGAACCATCCAATTCTCCACGGATGCGCTTTGCCGCCCCAGTTACGGTATATTCGCCACAGTTGTTTGGGGAAGAAGCAAACTTCCCATCTAAGAAGATTGCCATTAGCAGCACGCTGTTTCTCTTCCCCTCATATTTAAATGCGAAGCCGGCGTTGGAGCTTGTTCGGTGTAATACATCGAACATTTCGGATGATCTGGGCACACTCCGCCTTACTAAGAAAACCATTGTGCTTTCCCCCCGCAGACTAACAATATTGGAGGAATGTTTGTTGGACTTTAAGACATTTTTAGACACACCTGCATCCCCTAAACAAGCCATTGTTCTTCACCTTGGTGGTGCCATTTACGCCAGTGTTGAGAAAGGGTGGCCGTGTCTCGATATAAGGAGGTGGTGGAAACCCACACAACTCCACACTTCCCTAAAACCCTCAAAAAATGGGGGTGACAGTTTGGCCCGACGAAATTCTTGATTTTATTCGATGCATGTATGTTGTTAGGAATGATTACCCCTATCACTTTAAAGATGAGAATGTAAGATGCGGACACACGATCGAAATCGAATGTAAGGAGTGCAGCCCATATGCGGACGTTGTCCACCCTAAAATGGTGTGTAATGTGTAACTCCTCTAAATTGGAGCATTATTAAATCGCTTTTATTGTATTTTTATGCTATTGTTGGTGAAAATTTTAATAAAAGAGAGTATATAAACCATTTTGTTTGTACCCATTATTCACTTTGAACCCACCAACCGATCAATCATCATCAAACTGGTTTACCCGACAATAACTGGAGATTCAAAACACTATAAACAAATGGCGACATATCGAAATATAATGCGTGCTATCCGAAGGATTTTAAAAATGAAGCGAACAATTACAAATACATTGGTGATGTGTGTTAATGTAAATAACACGAATAAGAAAAGTAAAATTACTAAACGGGGTAAAAGAAAATCGGAATGTAAATCACCAGAGAGTGTCAAGAAAAGACGCATAATGTGAATTTTTTTATATTAAAATCGCAGTTAACTCAACAGTGAGGGAAAGTAAAACAATAATACGCAAATCTTTTTTTATCTTTTATTTTTCAAATGTTCGATGTACAAGGAGTTAAATAAACATAGTAAAGGAGATATGAGTGTTTTTGTTGTGATTTGGGTATGATGCCACCATTTTTCATCGTGTTAAATGCTCCCAAAGAACTCCACCAAATCTAGAAAATATAAAAATGAGATATCATTCGATTATTTACCAAAGAATATTTACTACACACTATTTTACATATAACATCTTGGTTGTGATTAAAAGAATAAAATTTAGGATATTATCTTACCATTTGCTCCATTTTCAACTAGTGTGTGGGACGTATGTGATGGCATGAACTTATCAAAGTTAAACCCTATATTTTCCGATTCGTTTGGTGCATAGTTCATAGCCCCCATTTCGTCAAACCTGAAATCAAATTATGATATACAAATAAATATTAATATAATATAATCCATATATTAAAATCACGTTAATGAAGTAGTGAGAGGTGATAAAAGCGGGGGAACTATGTACTTACTCACACTCCCCTCGTTCTGGTAATATTGGGGAATAGTTTATAGCCTTTATTTCCCCCAACCCCTCTTTTTTCGGTGGAATTGGAGAATAGTTTATAACCCCTATTTCCCCAAACCTGGAATAACACCATAATATTGAAATGAATATCAATATAATATACATATTATATTTGAGTAGTTTTAATTGACTATGTCACGATAATGAAAGTATGGGGATATATACATACCCACTCCCGAACATGGAGTGCTCCTGAAGTGAATTTTGTGGTGTGATGGAGACGAAATTATCTTGAACAGGAATACCCACTTCAACCATAACGTTTTCCAGAATAGGAGACCTATATAATGGGAGTAAACTAGCAGTAAAGTGACTTGTTATAATATATTTCTATTTTGTGGTGTGATGGAAACGGGATTATATTGAATACAAATGCTCAGTTGAACAATAGCGTTTTCCAGAATAGGGGATTTCTATATTCCACTAATTTATTGAGGGGTATACATACTCTATTTTTTCAACAAATTCCATTGGTTGTTGCTCCTGTGGGTGTGAGGGTTTTTTTATTTTTCGCTGAACCCGCTTTACTTTATCCTTACATCCAACCGGTCTTCCTCTTTTTTTGGGGGCTCCTTCTTTTCCCTTTTTCATGGGTTCATTCCTCGGGAGTTTGGATTGATGGGTTAAATTAGAACCCATACACTCTGTCACAAGTTCGCTGACAAGGGCGTCTATAGAATTTTTTATTTTCCCATCAAATTCTTTTTCCAATTCACGATCATTTTCTCCACTTTTTTGCCCCCCCATCTCTTTGTGAATGTGCTTTAATGTTCGACTTAACCTCTTATTAGAAACGATATCAGCTATGCTCCTGGAAAAAATAAAAATAAATAAATGTCAACAAGTTTGATTATGCATATGTTTTTGATTTTTTAATTATTCTAGTTTTAGTAATTGTAAATCACGCCTCACCTGACATTCCTGGTCGTAATCCTCCTTATATTTCTTTCAAGATCCATTAGTATTTTTTTTTCTTCCATGTTTTCTGTTTTAATATCGCGGTGTGAACTCAACTGACGTTGGCTACATTGTGAGTTGTGTTATGGCCCACTCCCCCTATTCAATCTGAAAAAAGAATAAAATCATCCCAAAAAACAAACCCACAAAAATCATGACATAACTAACGTTATTTTTAAGGTGAGATTCGACAAATAATGTGCTTTATTTAGGGGCTACTATAATTTTTTTTTCCCCATCCTATGGATATTATAAAGTCAAAGATTACTAAAGAATAAATGACCCTTTCTTTTCAACCCATTCACGATTACCCTATCACTTACGAGGCCACATCTCACAAATCCCACAACCAACTAATACCCCTGTATCCCGCAAATAAACAAACAGGAGCTATTGTGACACTCTTGTATCAACTGGTGGGGACTTTGAGGGGATGGGGGGATTAAATTAAATCCTTAAAATAACACTCTGTGACTGTCTGTGGAAAATTTGGATGCGTAATTTTGTGTCAAGAGATAAAATAGAGGGGGCGGTGTAGCCAGAGTTGGACGTCTCATACAGAGTATAGTGGGTTGTGCGTGCGACCGAAGGCGCTTATACTTTCCCACGCGGTTGGGTCGATGGCCGAAGGCACTTATACTAGCGCAGTTGTACGCCGGAGGGGGATCGCGCAGTTCTCCATCATGAACAGAAGTCCCGCGACCACTAATCAACCGGTCTTTTTAATGAAAATATGGTTGTTTGAGGGGATTGGGGAATCAGGGGTATTATAGACATGAATGAAGCAAAAGCTTGTTTTTTATAAAAAAATAAAATCTAAACTCCCAGGTCCCAATTTCCGGTGTGTATTCCCTTCCGGTGTGTATTGGCGGGACACAACCATTTTGAAAATGTCTCGTGTAAGGATAGTGTTGCTGGTTTCCCTTCTGCTCTGGTTTTTTCGATCGATTGATGCCATACCGAAAGAATACGATTGCGGGGAAGCCAGCAACACATGTACTTGCACACGGCATACCATTTCGTGTCGACAACTCGATTCTTATCCAAAATGGGTTGCCATTGAACCGGTGGACGTATATTCGATTGATTTGTCTGGGGGCTATATTCAAGCATATAATGAGGATTTCTTTGACAACTACCCGAACCTCAAGTCAATCAATTTGAAAGATCAGAAGGTAGACTTTGTCTGCTCATCCCTCCCAAAAGGGGGGTTGACGAGGATTTATTCTGATTGTCAAGATGAAAGAAAGGCGGCGAGAACAACAAGTGCATGGGGTTCATGGAAGGAGGCCGCAGCGCTGATACCAATTGGGGCAGCCGTCCACTACCGTAAGAACTTGTGTTTTTCTAAAGAGCTCATAACCCTCTTACGATTATTGTTAGAATGGATCAGTGTTGAACTCAGGATTTAGTTGCATAGTGATTGTATAAATAGTTTTATCTAGATTTTGTTATACCCTATAGAATCATTGGATGGAGTTACCACGTGGTGTATTGCCCTGCGTATTACTGTAAATTACCGTTTTGTCTTAGATTTTTCTTTTTGCCCTTTTCCCCCCTTTTATGCACCCCTTTTTTTTTCCCGGGTATAATTATGAGCTAGACCCCTCTCACACCCATTTGAAGATGTAAAGCACCAAATTTGAGCCACCACGTGGTGTGTGGTCTAGTCATAGCTGGGGTTTCGATTAAGGGTCACATCCACTGACAGTGTGTGTGTATAAATTGTATCCACGACAAGTGTAACACCCAATGATTTGTAACCCCAAAACCCTCAAATTAATGTGAGGGTTATTTATGATTTGTAATATTAAGGGGTAGATTATCTAAAAGCCCGAATCCACCGTTAATACAAAATATTTTACCCATAATGCATTGTATTTAGTTACCATACTCAATATTTGTATTTATAGTTGCAAATCAACAACCTCCAATCCAGGATCAAATTCCCCCTACCCCGGAAACAACCCCGGAAACAACGACAGAATCGAATGATGGTGAGCAGACGACGGAAATGGTGCCCACACCCACCCCAATCCCTGAACCCATCGAAGAAACGGAGAAGGAGGATGAGCAAGTGGCCATTCCTCGAAGGAGTGAGCGACTCTTGAAGCAGGGGGAACAAACCACCACCAAACCAAAAAGAAAAAAGAAAAAAGCAAAGAACTGGGGCATGACACGTGACCAATTGTATCCCTATTTCTGGGTTGTTGTTGTTGGTGCGCCACTGGTGTTACTCTGCGGAATTTTCTTCTGCATTAAAAAAAGGGTGACTGGAACTGTCTGCTGTTGTCGAAAGGTGTAGTATTATAAAAATATAATTACCGTAACATTACCCCCACCCCCTTAAACACCTCTTACTTTACAATAATCGAGTATCAATAGTTGAAGTTTAGTGTTTTTATAGTAAAACCAATTACCACCATTATTAGGGCTTAGTTTTAAATTTATATGTTCATAGGGGGGGTAATTTTCTGTTGTTTTTTTTGTTTTTTATTTATTTTTTTATTTATTTATTAGAATCGGAATCGAGGTGAAAAGGATAGGGGTCGAAAAGAGCAAACAGATGGATCAAGACTTCTTGAATATTCGGTGTGTTGAATGAAAATAAACCCAACAATGTAATCGGTAATCACAAAATACAACAAATCTCAAAGACTAATATGTGGTGATATTATTTTTATTCCAAATATACTATTATTATACATTGTTAAATTTTTATTATATATTCACACAGAAATCGAGTGATGGAAGTGAGGATGAAAAAGTCGAGTATTCCGGACTTCCCGCTGCCGCCTCATCTTCATCCAGTGTATTTGACTTTAAAACACCCAACTCTCATAACAAGGTATATTCTTTTTTTATTATATGATGATAATAACCATTCATATCTTTATATATAGTGGGTATATATTTGGTGTATTTTAAACAACCTTAACATTTCTAACATAATCTATTTCCACTTGCCCATGACTTTTACAATACACAATGGCTGTAACCGATTTTGTTAACGCTTTTTCAAAATTAGCGTGTATCCGTGATTGACCTTTTCGCAAAAGGGGAATTAGATTATTTTTTCTGGTAGATAAGTCAAATTTAAATACAGTAAAGTTTGATTTGTATGATGCATAATCACAATAGACCTCCCCCCGCACTGAGTTTTTACAAAGAGATGAATATGCTTGCATATACATATCCTCATCAAAATCACACTTTATTGGTTCACCCGGCACAGATCTACCATCGATGTAAAATGCAAGTTCTCTAATTCCGAATGATTCGAATCTAAAAGGGTTTTTTTCCCATTGTCCGGCGGCTCTATCTGAATCTAAAAATAAAATACAAACCGACTCTGGTACAGAATCCATTAATATATTGCTTTCACACCACTGTCTATTACCTGATCCAATAGTAAATACACGAACATCTTCTTTGACATATGGGTATATTGCAGGATTTTGTTTTAACAATTCGTTGTGAGCAATCATGACATCTGGGTTAATTTTTATATGACACATTTTTAAAACAGCTGATTTTATAACAAGGCGGTAATCTTCATAAACATTTTGAGCATTTTTATCACAATTCATTAGACGAAATTCTTCTGTAGATTGCCGTAAAATCACTTTAATGGGAACTCCGTTAATGATCGGTTTTTCTTGATTCATTATTCCCAACCTAATCTCTCCCTCAAATTCTGCTTCACTCCCACCTTTTGTGAACTCAAACCGTTTTTTAAACCCAGGGTTTACTGTTACACTCGCGCTATCACAAGTATCCACATCATTTCCACCATCTAATATATATCCCTCTGTTAACATTATTGTTTCCCTCTCATTTAACGTTGACTCCAACATAACATCCGCAAAACATTTATATGGGTAGTTTAACCCAACTCCAACAGCTACAGGTTGTTCATTTAACAAAACCTCAACCTGTCTGAACATGGAGCATATTGGTAAATTGGATAACCCCACTTTTGTATCATCTGCTGTTATTGGTAAACCTGTTGAAACCTTGTGAATCTGAACCTTAACATACAACCTAGTTTTTTTTAAACAGACGTAGTCACCAGAGTTACCACTTATATAAAATTGAATAGGGGATCCATAACTGATTGATGATTGTGGGGAATAATTTCTATACTCTTCATATTTAACTGCTGCATTAACACTAATCGGAGCAAATAAATCCAAATCATCGTCATGAGCTTCAACAAAGTTCTCTCGCATGTACTCCATCGCTCTTTTGGTGTTATCGCTTCTTTCTTTTTGCTGGCGAAGAAGTCGTCGTCTTGCTCTTTCTCTTTCCGGCGTGAGACTGACCCTTAGCTAGGGATCTCACAAAGTTTATAGCTTTCGAAGATGGGTTTTTTTTTGAGTTATCCGGGGATGAAGTGGGATGCACAACACTTTCAATGTTTTTGATCCCCTCCTGCTCCTTTGTTTGTTCACGAGCCAATGATTTATTTTGTTGTATAGTTTTTTCTGTTTCCGTAACCATTTTCACAACAAGTTCACCATCCGGTTTTTTATTTGAAAACCCTCCCACCTTGTAAACACCTCCCCTTTTTTTATAGGATTTGTTAAGGAGATTTTTGTAGTGGTTTTCCCACTTTTCAACAGACGTTGTGTAAGGTACAAGCGACATTTTACAATGTTACTTCTTTAACCTCAAGTGAAGTGTGCAGTATGATTTATCAACTGCAACTACATCGGGTAAACGCTCTTCATCCGCTTTTATGTATACTCGTATTTTTTGAATGAAATTTTGGGATATTGGGACATATATCGGGTTTGTTACATTAGTTTGGTAATCTTTGATAACACCGAGTACTGGAGAGTATTCCCCATAAATAAAACTAGATTGAACAATGTCACTTAATACACGGATGTTCAAGTTTTTACGCATTATGTCTGCTGTTGTTGTTTTTCGAATGTTTGACTCTATGTTATAAATTTGGATATCATTTTGACTTTCATGAGCCCCAGCATTGCGAGGAGGTCGCCTTGCTCTTAACCGCCTAGGCTCTGTTTCCGTTTCTGTTTTTACGGATTCTTTATTTTTCCTTTTTTTACCCCTAGGTCTAGTCTTTTGCCTCACTTTTTCTTGTTCTGATACGTGGGACTCTTCGTCTTCCCTTTCTTCTATTATTGGAGTCGATGTTTGTAAAACATGACCCCTACCATTCTCCTCTGTTATTACTCGATTTCCAACTATATTACCATAAGCATCTTCCATGTGAAAGTTAATTAAAGCGCATTCCCACCCTTTTTCTAACATCACCGATCTTTCTAAACATATAGAAAAATCAAATGGGGAGTTAAATGGGTACTTATCTAAACAATCCGACGATGATGCAAATATATACATTTTACCTCCTTCGTCTTTTTCGTTTCTTTTTAGTTTTTTTTCTTTCCCCACTATTGTTTTCTATATCCACAATATTACGAACTTGAGACTTTAAAGTCCACGTGTTTTCAGAATCTGGGTACCCAATCCACTTTATAAGAACTTCTGCTTGCCCTCTCTTGTTTTTACGCTCGTTAACTATTTTTTCCACTTCATAGTACGTATCTTCATCCACATGAGCAATTTGTAATTCCTCCTCATAAAACCGCCCACTAATAGGTTCGTTTTGCCACGACTTGATAGCATATGTTGGAACGTGTTGTTTTACTTCCCTATCTATTATTATAAACACCTCCCTTGTATACTTTTCGTCATATGCTCTATCAAAGGTTGACGCCACATATGTGAGTCTGACCTTGTCGTTAATCTCAAACTTATACACTGCTTTTGACCATAAGTGGGGTTTTTCATTTTCTATAAATTGTTTTTTCCATAGTATATCCTTTGGGGTTTTTCTAGCTGTTGCTGGAGACATCCCTATGCTAGCGTGAGGGGAGTTGTTGATTGATTCTATGATTGACTGTAAATTATCAACCCACCTGAATGTATTTTTGAATTTCATAAACCTTTGTAACCTCATTCTTAATGTTTTAATCGCCCTTTCCGCAAAATTAGCTTTTTTATCATTTTTTGTTGTAAAATGGTGAATTTTATAATTCTCATACACCTGTTGACCTACAGAATTAACAAATTCGGTACCCATATCTGTCCTTAACACCTTAGGGTGGATTGATTCAAAAATCTCCTCCATCCCCCGCCCACATTCAACCCCAGTGAGGTTTTTTAAAGGTTTTACCCATAAATAGTGACTAAAAATATCCACAAATAATAGGATAAACCCAAATCCATCATTTTTATCCTTAAATATATTCAGGTTTAAAGTATCTCCATCCCACTGGTAATCAATATCAGAAACAACCACTCGAGGTCTTTTGAAGTTTTTAATGATTGGAGAAAAAAAAGTGTATGAATCCTGCGTTAATAACCATTCCCGAACCTGTTTTTTGGTTATACGGTGTGTTCCCTCATTTTGAATTTGTTTATACAACGCATTTAACCCCCCATATGATGCGCTAGTGTTAGCTCCATAAAAAAGGTTGTGCATATATTTTACTTCCTTTTCTGCAATTTCTTTTGGGGCTTTTCCATTAACAGGTTTTTTGATTTGTTGGTTAGTCTTACCCATTCTTACTTGAGTGGTTCCCAAATGGAGTGCAGTTTATTTTTTCTTTTAGTTTTTTTAAAAACTCTATTTTTTTTACCACCAATATTTTTAATCTTGGGTTTAACCGCTATTTTTATATCATTAGTTTGTGAATGGTTTAACAAATGGTTGTGGTTACCCACATCAAGTACCTTTTTAGTGGCCGGGATTCCGGGTGGTGGTGAGGGGGTTTTAATTTGTGGAAAAACGTCGCTTTTATATTCGTCATACCCCTCCCCCTTTTCTACAACAGGCTCTTGTTGAGTGATTGTTTGCGGTTCTTTCTCAACCCCTATTTTATCGAGTTTTAGATTATCGCTCACAACACTATCCTCATAAGCTTTTGCGTTATCTCTAATTTGCTCGTATTTCTCAAATGAAAGTAAAACCATTTTTCGCACTTGCTTCATTTTAAGATGGACTCTAACTCTAATTTAATCCCCCTAATTAATAATAGGTAATCATTAAAGTGTTCTTGGATAATAAACAGCTGTTTTTTTTTACACTGGCGAGGTTTAGATAGGGCTGCAATAAGTTTTTTTCTCTTGGTAACACGCTTTTCAACATCTGATGAAAGAGGGATGTTTTTTAAATTAAGAGCTATCTCACACAAAGCCTTTACTTGTGATGGAGTTGCAGTGTATATTAATCCTTTGGCTTGAACACGACTTTTTGTGTTTAACAAAAGACGTATGTAATCCCGCTCCTCCTTAAGGTTGACTGACATAGTTGTTTTCCGATCGGTGATTCAGACTAAAATGAACGCACACAGAGTCATGCACCCCTTTTTAAATCTCCTTTTATTCACACAACAGATAATTCACATCTTTTTATTAGTTATATACAACAATCTCATCTCCAAATATATTTGTCTTTAACCTCAAATCAGGTTTTACAATATTCTGATGTGGACTTAGGTCCACAAGAAGGTACCCGTATGATTGTGATAACACACAATCTTTGTATGCATCAATAAGAATATTCCCAATACCTGTTTGACGACTTAAAAGAGCAACCTGGTTCACATCCCTTGTGTTTTTTGTTAGAATAAAATAGTGGGTGTTAACGCTTATCGACCTGGATTTTTTCCCCTGCTCATACAAGTTTTGAAGAAGGTATATGATTGTTGCATTATTGTGGTGGGAAGTTCTAGTAAATAGATTCCCAGCCTTTTCATCACTCATTAACTCAGACATTAAATCATCTATCACAATAATAACATGCTCACCCTGACTAGAAAATTTTTTAATATCCATCTCAGATGGTAAACCTTCATGAAATAGTATATCCGGTTGTTCCTCCTCCTCAAATTTTTTTTGCCATGCTCCATAACAATACATGACTTTAGAAGTATTCAATGAGAATAGATTGTTTTTATTCTTTAAAATTTCAAACAAAAGAGTCGTCTTTCCTGACCCCGAAACCCCTGCTATGGCAATGGATGTCGGAGCTATAAATATCGGACCAACCTCAACTTCCATACCGATGTAATTCCCCTTCCCTCAAACACGTGGTGTCTATTCAAGTGATGAGTGAAAAGTGAAAGACTCGCAAGTCCATCATAACCCGTCAGTCATCTTTTTTATGACTTTTTCCCACAGTAACCCACATGTATTCAAACCCGGGTGCATATTTCTTTTAACAACCCTGGATAACCCAAATGATAACCCACTTGTCCAATGTTTATCCCCATCATCACCCGGGTGGATTATTATTTTATCTTTTAAAGCTAAAAAAACAGGGGATATTTGATCTTTCGCTTCCTCACACTTTAAATACATTATTTTTTCCATTACTCTCTCCCGCTCATTTATCCACCGCACATTTATCCCATATAGTTGGGATTTTAGGGAAATTTCTTTCCCACTTTGGGATATTTCGATGTCTTTTGCAATTTCAAATTGTTCGTGAAAAACAGCCTTTTGGAACTGAAAAAGGTGGTTAATTGAAATAAACGTTTTTCCCCCCCATTGAAGAGAGAGAAAGTTGTGTATTGAAAGAATATCCAAATCCCCATCAATAATATGGGTGTTCGGTGGGTATGGGGATAGCACGATGTCTAGTGGCGTTGTTGAAACGCCATCATCTTGAACAACCCGTTTACAGTAAAAATAGGATAACCCCACTTTTTTCTGAGTGTAGTTACACATCGTGTTAATGTGGTGTCTGATTCCTCTATTCTCAACCATACCACTTCTATGAGATTGTAAGCATTCTAAAAATCGTTTGTATGGGTCATACACCCTTGATTTATTGACCCCTTTACAACTCAATTTAACCGTATTGCCATCATGCAGCACGTATAATTTAGAACACAAGGGAATCATCTCATCCCCTTCTGCTTCAAGTTTAAATAACCCACCAGTCCTCTTATCAAATTTTGTGTGAGTGGCGCAGCATTTTCGTGGAAACCATGCATTTACGCCCGCCTCATAACCATTGTAGCAGTGGGCTGATAGTTGGGAGTTAAAGTCTCCCACTTTTTCGGGTTTTATACTCTCAGTTAGAGATGGTTTTGAAAACGAGATATATAACGAATCAGTATCCATCTGACATAGTTGAAAGTTGGATCTATCAATATATTCATCGAGAAAATCATAATAAAACGATAGCATTCTCATCTTTGATGTTTGTAAAAGTGTGAATGCTAAATGTATTGGTAAATCTAGATTTATCTCTTTTTTGGCCATCTGGATTTCATACA
This sequence comes from Sthenelais limicola, assembly GCA_942159475.1. Lineage (NCBI taxonomy): Eukaryota > Metazoa > Annelida > Polychaeta > Phyllodocida > Sigalionidae > Sthenelais > Sthenelais limicola. The sequence goes on along the minus strand of OW804102.1, from coordinate 64,674,098 downwards.
AGTGATCAGATATCTCATTTATGTTTGTGAATAGGGGGTCATTAACCATCCTTTTTGATGTATACTCATCACCAGCATAGATGATATTTTGGTGTTTCGTGCGATCCATTATCAAACTCCCAAATGCTGAGTTCCCAATTAACTTGGTTGTGTCTGCTTTAACTGTGGATTGAGGGTTATTATCCCCCTCCCTCCTACTCATATTAACCTCTTCCTCAAACGATTTAAAACAGCGAAGAGGCGTAAATTCAACAACTTGGTAAACCCGTGTAACTTCCAAACCATGCTGCAAATACCACTTTAATAAATCAGAGGATAGTAATATTCGTGAGGCAGCCATCCCACCTACCAACAACTTTCTAGCACCCCCCACTTTAAACCCCACGTCCTGACAGTACTCCTGCATGTGGGCTCCAATATTAGCAAAGGGTATCTCTGTTGTGCAAAAAATTGGAGAAAATTCTGAAAAGTATTCATGAGGTGGTATTTTCTTCTCCTTTCCTAAAGGCCATGATTTTGGAACAGAAATATCGACTTCAATTAAACAATACAGGTCCCCGCTCTCTATTGCAGAAAGAATTTTTTGTTCGGATACCGCAAACTTATTTTTTTTGTAAAACGGGGGTTGGAGTTTATCAATGACTGCTTTTAATTCCCCATTTTCTTGTCTAACTTTGTTAAATTCACACTCATAAATTTCCTCATAATTATAACCCATTTGAAGAATAAATTTTTTTCTTTCTTCAACCCTCTCCCGCCTCTCAAGAAGCTTGGGGTCGTTTGTTGGGGGCATGCATGAGTGATAATGCCACCAACACCCCTGAAATTCAAAAACAGTTTGGGATTGTGCATGAAATCCATCAACTTTCAAATGCCCAATCTTACACTCACCGCCACTATTTAATTTATGAATTATGTCAATATTCCTTTCTTTAGCAACCCAATCCAGCCAGTAATACATGGATAAGTGTTTCCATGATTGGGAAGGGGCAAAACCATTTTCAGAAGTTCTCCTGATATAGTTAAAACAAGGTAATTCCCTTCCTAGCGAGTATAAGTAAAGACTGTTTGCATCAAACCCTTGTATTTTAGAGCATAGTTTCAAAGGGTTGCCCCTTATACATGTTTCGTTTTTTTTCTGATGTCTACTAAACACGATGGATGGACCTCCCACCAAATTTTGGTTTATCGTGTGGTATAAGTCCGCATCCCTTTTAGCGAAATTGGTGAGATAAACCCCATTTTCTCGACTAGTTTTAAACAACATATGACGAGCGATACCTGGAACGCTTATCGCAATCTTAAAAACATCCAACCCCCTATCAAAGTAAAACTGTTGAAGTTCTGTCACAGCTACAACGAATGGCCCCACATCAAGGTTGTTATAGTGTGTTAGGTAGTGTTCCATCGTTTCCATGTTTTGATCTTGCCACAAAGATTGTAAATCCAAATACTTTTGTTGACCGGTCTTGGGTGTGGGTAAAGAACGATCACTTAACTCCCACTTCCCATACTCCTCATTTAACAAGTTAACTCCCTTCATATTGGAAAAAAAACTGTCATACGGGGGTAAATTCCGATCTTTAAGTTTCTCAAATGAATCTAAGTAGTCATATGGGAAATACCCCTTCTTTTCTTCAACCCCATACGCTTTAAGAAAGCCAGAGTAATTTGTTCCTGGAGCTAGGAAATTAAGGATGTCGAGAAAAATAAACCGAGGAGTTGTTATTGCAGAATACGCATTCCCTTTCTTAATAACAAACACATCCTTGTTGACACTTCGCTTTTCCCCTTCACCACCATCACATTCCCCATACATTCTCACGTGCTCATCCTCTTCATTAAAATCTTCTCCTTCACCAAAATCGCTATCCCCCAAATCACTATCTTGATCACCACCTCCATCAACCGCCGCCTCAACAAGCACAAACTCCCCATCCCCTACACCAACCCTACGTCTTTTTGATGTCCCCTCACACACCCCTTGTTTTCGCTTTTTAATCGATATGGTCAAATCCAACTTTTGCAACAACTGTTTTTTAACAAGGTTAATGTCATACTTTGAAGAATTAAACCCTAACACAGGTAACCGGGATGTGTAAAGCTCAAATCTTCTCCTTAATCGCTGCAAGTGTTTTAACATCTTACTTGACGGAGAATCTTTCCGACGAAAACCACCTAACTCCTCTTCGCAAATTCCCTCCCACCTATGCACCTTTTCATCCAGCGCCTGAAATACATTTTCCCACTTACCTATGGCGAGTTTTTCGGCTTCGCAACTTATCTCTGACAATCGTGTAACTAATGAGTCTAACAAAGAGTTTGGATCTTCGTCTATAAAACACTTCGGTTCTCTATATTCATTGATGTTTGATGAAACACTAACAGATATGGGAATATGTTCTGATGTCCACTTGAGTAAATTTGTATCTGTCTCACCCCCCGTAATATCATTTTGTAATGCTTCAAAATCATAAACCGCAAACCATTTATAATTTCTCGCCGCCTCATCTGTGTAAATACCCACTTGCTCTAAATCCTCAAATATGGAAGATGGGGGTGTGTAAACACCACCCGGGTATTTAAATTTCGTTTTTAGAAAACATTTGTTTGAGTGGTTAGTGAGATTGGATTTTCTGTTAAAGTGTCGAGAGCATATATTACACACATACTTTTTAGCATATGATTCTATCTTACATATAAAACTGAAGTGGTTCTTATAAAGATTAACATGCGCTATTTCAGAGTATACATCGGTTGGTTTTCTAAGTAACGTGGATGAAAAACTCTCATCTAGACATAAAACAAACACCCCAATTTGAAAACACCGCTCAAACTGCTCTATCTGATCAACCCTTATACCCTCAAATGCTCTAGGGTTTTCAGGAATACACCCACCTACAAAGTCGCGGTATACGTGGTACACTCTCGCTACTTGAGCGTATGAATGTGGGTGGTCTGATGGGTCGGTATGACACAATAAACACCTGAAAAGACACAAATTATCATTGTATGATTGACCTTTACCGTTTTTTTCCAATAGCTTGAGTGATTTTGAGCAACGCAAAAACTTGGGTAATGATTGGGGTGCTCCAATTGGGTAGTTTCGTCTAAAGACAAAAAAATTAACATTTGTGATAGCTGTTAACACCCACTTCGTATTCGGACGGTCTATTCTACCCAAATCTTCTACCCCCATTGCATTTAGTTCCTCAACGATGTCTAATAAATCACTCTGGGATGAGATTGATCTTGGAAAGCTGAAAAGGGTGTTGTTTAAATATGCAGTAAAGTACCTTAATTCACCAGTCTCCACATGACTTAAAATATACCCAAAGGATATATTAAATTTAAAAGCATCAGACTCGCAATCATATACACTCTTTAACTTATCCCCTATTCGCATTTCTGATGATAAAGAGGGGTTTAAAGGGAAGTTATATACACCTCTAACTTTTCCCTTTTCATGAGCTGATAAAATGATCCCCTTATTCAGTTCATACACTTCCTTCAGTTTGGGGTGCACTTCTTCTCCGTTCTCGTTTACCCACGGAGCATCTTCTGAAGAAAAGGGGTATGAGTGGAGACCATCAGATCCAAAACAGCTAACTTGATCACTCGTTTCGCCCTTGTAGTGGGAGTGGTCGTGACGCCTGTGAGCAAACAGTTCATGCCATTCTTCAAATTGCTTGTCACAATCGTGACATGATAGTGTCTTTTTTTTCTTACTCCCCTGTCGAACTCGATTACATCCTACATGACCTGTAGATGTTGATGGTTGGGGGTTAAGTTGTGAATCATTCAATTCCTCATTTAAACCATCGAGGGTGTGTGTGTGCGATGTGTTGAGATGGAGAGGGGGGTCGTTGTAAGCCCTCTTCTTATCACACTTGAGTTCATGCGCTCTTTTTCTAACTGGTCTTGAAAATTTTTTTCCACAATGTTTGCACGTTCTCGATTCAATGTAAGGGTTGCATGAAGATAAGTGTTTTGTTTTATCATTTTCTGATAAAAATCTTGCGTTGCAATACCGACAGAGGGGCGTGTGTGGTTCCCCCATATTCTGAAACAACAACAACTCCAATAATCACTAATTGTTTCCATTATTATTTTGCAGGATCTCGTCAAAAGAAATGCAGCAAAGGTTCTCGCTTCAGCCCCTTAAAAAGAAAGGATCCTCGAAATCTCAAAATGCAGCTTTTTTTTGTTTTTTGTGTGTGTGTGTGATTTTAAATACCATTAAGTGATATTACAGGGTTTAAAAAGTTTTACATAAGCAAACATCTAATTTACTATAATTATAACCAGTGATTGTTTGTGAGCGCGAGTTGTTAGCTGTTTTTAAGAGAAAGTTGTGGTTTTAATAACTTTATTATGTAACAACATGTGTCAAAGATCGGTGCCATTTTACACTGATAGTGTAGGTTTTTACTTATATGCATGCTTAAAAAATCCCAATATTATATGTTATTGGGTGTTCTTCTCAAAGATAGATATTAGCAACATATCCCCCTGTAATTGTTATAATTATAGTGGGGTTAGTGATAGTTATAGATGTGATAAACACACAAGTAAAGTCTTCCATGTAGTCCCTATAATTAGGGAAGTGATGCTGTTAGTGATAAAAACAACTTAGTGATAAGTTCCACCCCACCTTTTAATATGGGAGGTGGTGTGTGTAACGCAAAGATTGTAAACTACATCGCTTGATCTCTATGTGGTTAAAGGAAGGGAGCATGCTGTTAGTTGTGATTATAACACCCCCATTCATGTGGGAGTTTGCATATGTGAAAAAGTTCTATTTCACTTATTAAAGTGGTGATGATTGATTATTGCGTGATAAACTACGGGTTGTATTTTTAAATGGGTTTGTATAACATCGGTAACAGGGTGTCAGTGTGATATCCTCATATTTGTAATAATTTAAATGGGTTGATGTTGATGTTAGTTGTAGTTTATGTGCCATGTTCAATACATCCTAGTCTATATAAAACACTTGTATCGCGATCATTAAGAAACATATCCCCATATTTTTGTTAAATAGTTTAAATGGGGTTTGTGTTAGTGGTGGTTATTATATTCTCTCTAATAGGTGCTACTCTATATGACATAACGATATCGCGATCATTAAAAAAGGAATATCCCATATTTTTATAACTTAAATTTGATGTACTGTCCCCAATAGGTGCTAGTGTATGTAAAATAGAGAAAGTCACTCTTAGTAATAGTTATTAGTAATAGTTATTATATTTAGTAATAGTTATTATATACTCTTTTAGATAGGTGCTAGTGTATGTGAAATAAATATATTCGGTATTTAAAATTTTAAATCCCCAATTTACGGAATTTAAAATAACTATTTTGTAAGTGATCTATTTTGCTTAATGATGCGTTTTTTTGATAAGATAAGTTCTGATTGTTTAAAAATACTCACGTTTTTGTATCTCTCATATAATAAAAGGAGTGTAGTCTATTCCTCTTCCTAACATCGAGTTTGTGTTGTCCCTCCACCCTCAGGCAATCGATCCAAAAAGTGGGAAAACGTCTAAATAACCAATCAATATAGACAAACCTAATATATAAAAAAAAAAACCTCTCCCCTTCGACCCAATGTAATGTACTATATGTGACTTCCCTCTGTAGTTTATACACCCCCTAAACATAATAGGTTATTTATAGGTTAGACTTGTGCAATGAAAGGGGGGTGGGTGGGGATTACTGGTACACCCTCCGTTTCAATAGAACGTTACTGACACTGCCTGGATAGCTTAGTTGGGAAAGCATTGGTTTGAAACTCCAAAATCCCCTAGTTCAAACCCGCGTCTGGGTAATATGTTCCATATTTTTAAATATAATAGCATCACACCCCCCCCCCCCCTTTTTAGTATTACACACCTCCCCCCCACCCATCTTTTGGGAGCGTGTTTTTAACCATCTCTACTATACTGCCACCTGGTTCCATAGGAGTGTAACTTAACTCACTGTTACCCCCACCCCACTCTCATACTGGAGCGCCACCTAGTTAATGGATGGTAAACTTCTATCCCCCACCCCCATACTGAAGTGCCACCTACAGGTTGGGGCACCACCTAGTGGAGGGTTAGTTAACCCCCTCAGTGGCGCCACCTAGGGGCACCACCTAGTGAAGGGTTAGTTAACCCCCTCAGTGGCGCCACCTAGAGTCTATTAATGGAAAGGGGGGGGGGGGGGGGGGGGGAGGGGGGGTCTAGCGTACGATGCGTACAGGGGTAGCGAATAATAGCTTAAGGACTACTACTGACGGATCTCGTCCAATAAATTTCTGATTATTGCCAGCTCGTCCCATTCTCTCTATATATTGATATTATAGTTGTGACCAAGATTATTTCCTTATCATTTGTGAAAAATGAGTCATAAGTCGCAAAATATGGATTTTGAGATATCACCCTATTTAAAAACAGGAGATCAAGCTGACTCCAATGATAGTAAACACTAGGACACCTAATAAGTTTTTCTATATTTTTAGTTTGATATTTTTATTTTTTAAAAAATAGTTTACCATCATTGGAATCCGCTTGATCTGCTATTTTCTGCTATATGATACCTCAAAATCCATTTTTTGCGACTTATGACCGATTTTCATAAAACCAATCACATATGTGATTTCTCTAGACTGATGTGTTTTTAGATTTGTCTAGACAGTTGTACATGTTGGTGTGACTTGACCCTATGTGTACAATAGTGGTGTGTGAGTATCAATATATGAGTTAAGTACACATGAGTAGGGCTTAAGTACACAACCCTAACCCTCTTACACTGCTGTATATATGGGTCAGCTTTCCAGAAAATGTACAATTGGCAGCTGTACAGATTTCGGAAATTCTCCTAAATTAGGCTGAAAAATGATGAATACTGGGTATATCTGAGTATGTTCGGTATCACATTGATTTATAGTATCAGTTCTGTTATGTTAAACTGCAGTTTGAAGCTGATTTTTTTCTTAAATGTTGGCTTTTTGAGAGGATTGGTGAAGGTGTATTGTACATTTTCGGAAAACCTGACCCATATGGCTGTGTGTGCCCAGGTCTACTCCACTGCTGCGGGGTGCACTGTACGTCTTATAGAACAGTATGTATGCGGGTCAGATTTTCAGAAAATGTACAATTTACCTTAACCAATCCTATCAAATACCGCAAATGTAGGACAAAAATGACTTTCAAAATACAGTTCAACCTAACCAAACAAATTGCTACAATCAATTCAATGCTGAATATACACAGATGTGTCTAGTATTGACCAAATTGCAGCCTAATGTTGCACAATTTAGGAAATATGTACAGTTGCCAATTGTACATTATCTGAAAAACCGGCTCATATGTGTATGTACTACTCCACTGCTGTTGGGCCTACTCCACGAACAGTGCGTATGTAATAGTGTTATTTCCCGCAATTATAGTTACACCATTCTGATAGCATCATAATCCATATGAGACGTGTTTGGAGAAAATGGGTCTCAAGTCGCAGAATTAATATTTTTCAAAGTGATTTATTCACAAGATATCTTTGTTGGAATGTTCTGATCTTTAGGGGGTTTAGCACTTATTTATAGCCATATAGGTCCATGCAATACATTTTAGGAAATTGTATTAAATATATCGTTGGGTTTTGAAGGCTATCATATGGAGTTTATTTAGTTACTTTACTTACTTTAGTGAATTACCCATCAAAAAGAAAAAAAAAAAAAATTACCCATCCAGAAACATTGCAAACGTTTTTTTCAAACATAGAAATATCAAACTAAACATATAGAAATACATATCAGGTGTCCTAGTGTTTACTATCATTGGAATCACCTTGATCTCCTCTTTTCAAATATGATGATATCGCAAAACCCTTATTTTGCAATAATAATCTAATACACTATCCTGAAATTTAATCCATGTATTCATAAGACCTAACTGACTAGATGCCCAAAAAATGAAAACATTCCAAAATGGATATCTTGTGAATAAATGACTTTCATATAATTTGTCATTCTTCTTGTTAACTGAATTGCCCATATTGAGTTCAAGGGTGTAACAGTCTGGGCATTTATACCATAATAATACTTCAATTGATCTATTGTATAGCACACATTCTTTGTGCCTATTCCTCATGTACCTGCTAAATTGCCTTTATACAATAAATGGTATGAGAACCAGCCCTAAGGTACTTACACAAGACGGAATGTAATACCGTACTTAAGGCGATGAATTGATTTTATTCTCCACTGAATCGATTAAACTTGTGGGGCATTATATGTCACTTCCACCCGGCTGTTTCAGTCTTAGTCGACAATTGCGATCGAGAAAGAATGGGGAAGTGGAAGGGAGTAATTGTGTATGTGGAGGGAGGACGTTGCAAAGGTGGGATAGAGGCATGGAGGGAGGGAGATTGGTAGAGAGAGGGGAGAGAGGTATAGAGGGAGGAGGGGAGAGCAAAGTGATAGAGAGGAGAAAGAGAAGAGTGAGGTATAGAGGAAACAGAGGTGGGGGACAGCGAAGCAATATAGATGGTGAAAGAGAGAGGAGAAAGGGAGAGGTGGAAGAGAGAGAGGGAGAGGAGAAAGGGAGAGGTGGATCAGAGAGAGGGAGAGGAGAAAGGGAGAGGTGGATCAGAGAGAGGGAGAGGAGAAAGGGAGAGGTGGATCAGAGAGAGGGAGAGGAGAAAGGGAGAGGTGGATCAGAGAGAGGGAGAGGAGAAAGGGAGAGGTGGATCAGAGAGAGGGAGAGGAGAAAGGGAGAGGTGGAACAGAGAGAGGGAGAGGAGAAAGGGAGAGGTGGAACAGAGAGAGGGAGAGGAGAAAGGGAGAGGTGGATCAGAGAGAGGGAGAGGAGAAAGGGAGAGGTGGATCAGAGAGAGGGAGAGGAGAAAGGGAGAGGTGGATCAGAGAGAGGGAGAGGAGAAAGGGAGAGGTGGATCAGAGAGAGGGAGAGGAGAAAGGGAGAGGTGGATCAGAGAGAGGGAGAGGAGAAAGGGAGAGGTGGAACAGAGAGAGGGAGAGGAGAAAGGGAGAGGTGGAACAGAGAGAGGGACAGGAGAAAGCGAGAGGTGGAACAGAGAGAGGGACAGGAGAAAGGGACGAGAGACAAAGGGAGAGAGGAGAGAGAGGGAGAGGAGAGAGTGGGTGGGGAAAGAGAGAGGGGAGAGAGGAGAGAGGAGAGAGGGAGAGAGGGAGAGAGAGGGAGAGGGAGAGAGAGGGAGAGGGAGAGAGAGGGAGAGAGAGAGGGGAGAGAGGGAGAGGAGAGAGAGTGGGTGGGGAAAGAGAGTGCAAGGGGAAAGAGAGAGGGGAGAGAGGAGAGAGGGAGAGAGGGAGAGAGGGAGAGAGAGGGAGAGGGAGAGAGAGGGAGAGAGAGAGGGGAGAGAGGGAGAGGAGAGAGAGTGGGTGGGGAAAGAGAGTGCAAGGGGAAAGAGAGAGGGGAGAGAGGAGAGAGGGAGAGAGGGGAAAGAGAGTGGAAGGGGAAAGAGAGAGGGAGAGAGGAGAGAGAGATATATAAGTACTGGTACCAAATGAAAAGCCTCCTTTGAGCAAAGCATGACCTGCAGTGCAAATACAATCAATAAAAGTATGAATGAAGTTAATTATAGAAGTAGAACAAACTCTCTGATTCCAAGAAGTGGAAGTATGAGTTGACCACACACCCAGAGTTTACAAGTGGATCAGATTTTCAGAAAATGTACAATTTGTCTTCACCAATCATCGCCAATAACCCAAATTTCAGACAGAAATAAAGTTCAAAATCCAGTTCAACCTAACCAAACAGATTGCTAGAATCAATGCTACTATTGTCCAAATTGCAGCCTTATTTATCAGAGTTTACTAAATTTATAGAGCTGCAAATTGTATATTTTCTGAAAATCTGGCCCATGTATAACTATTGGCACGGGTGGCGCTATGTTTGTGTTTCATATGTTACAACTGCCTCTCACTATTGACTCTACCTATTGCATAGCTTGGCATGGAGAGGGACTAATAGGACTTGATTAACCTGTGAATGAATATACAATACAATATACAATCCCAGCAGGATCCTTAGAGGCAAACTCCCAGGTTACATCGGTAAGACTATTGTTTTTTTCAAAAACACATTTCATTTTGTCGATATTTCACAATCTGTCATACGTTTCAATCATACAAACGTAAATTTTAGGACAGTATATTATAAAAAATAATGTTTTTCAGTACAGTAAGTTTCATTGGAATTTTAAAAATTGAACAGTTAATTCTCAATTTACATGAGAAAAGTACAAGATAATATATTATAATATCTATATTGACTCAGGTTGTAAAGATAAGAGAAATGGCCAATACCTTCTACCGAGAAAGTTGAAAACATATTTGATACATTGTTGTCTTGCATTGTGAGTGAAAGTAGTAATACGAATCGCACCAGCCTTGGAAAAAAACCTTTGATGAATGGAAATATGTTTTATAAAAAGCGAGATTTTGTTTATAAGGGAAGATTAAACTACATTAATCTGCATTGAGGAATTTATTTCATTAGTATCTTTTGTTAACATACAACATACATGTTTTGTTGTCAGGACTAGTATCAAATGTTGGTCTTAAATCTTTATTATACAATAAAGTGACTGTTATACCTAATGGCACGATGGAGGTTTGTAATCAATATCAACGTTGGGTCAAATTGGTTGCGATTGACCCAACGTTGACCCAACGTTGATATTGATTACAAACCGAACAGAGTGAGCGATAATGGGCAGCAATATTTAGGTTTTAAATCAACGATAAAAACGCTTTAGCAAAAAGAAAAACACACCAAGAAACTCTTAACACTTTGACTTTAGTTATGACAGTTAAGCCGCAACCCCCTGCCCCCTCCCCCCTCCCCCCTCTCCCCCTGCCCCCTCCCCTTCCTCCCCCTCCCTCCCCCTCCCCCCCTCCCCCCAATGTTTAAGCAGAGCATTACACCGTCTACGCTCCCCCTCCCCCTCCGTTCCCCTCTCCCCTTCCTCCCCCTCCCCCCCTCCCCCCAATGAAGTTGATACTGTTCAGTTTAAGTAGAGCATTACACCGTCTAGGGCTAGACACAGCTGCAGGATACGTGTAATTAAAAGGCGAAGTGTTTCCTAAGCCCATTATGTAATGACTAGAAATTGAGGCACAAATAGAACCTCATATTCAACCTTCCTCAACATTCTTTAAGATATGGGTCAGATTTTCAGAACATGTACAATTGACAGCTCTATTCATTTAGTAAATTCTTCAAAATTAAGCTGCAATTTGGTCAATATTAGATAAATTCGAGAATATTCGGCATTGCATTGATTCTAGCAATCGGTTTGGCGAGGTTGAACTGTATTTTGAACTTTATTTTTGTCTAAAAGTTGGGTTAGTTGAGAAGATTGGCGAAGGTGAATTGTACATTTTCTGAAAATCCGACCCATATATGGTTCTTGATATGTTCTAGGGAACACACATATGTGATCTGGAGAAAATGAGTCATATTGCAAAATTGATATTTTTCAAAAGTGATTCATTCTCCACATCTCTGTATTAAAATATTCTGATATATCTTTGCGTTTTGAAGGCCTTCATATGGGGTATATTTAGTTACTTAACTGGTAATTACCCATCAAGAAACATTGCAAACATTTTTTTCAAACATAGAAATATCAAACTAAAAATATAGAAATACATATTAGGTGTCCTAGTGTTTACAATCATTAGAATCGGCTTGATCTGCTCTTTTCAAATATTGTGATATCTCAAAATTCATATTTTGCGACTTACGACTCATTTTCCTAGAACGGATCACATTTGGAATAGTTTCCTCTACTTCTGCTTCTCATTTAAACTACAAATATATTCCTAACTTCACATGTTTTATTGTTTTTAGTTTCTATTTCTATCTGTAACAAAGACAATTAAAGGGCCGCCCACACCTGAGCGCCCGCCGATTTAACTTCTCCCGATCCGATTTAACTTCTCCCGATCCGATTTACTGCTCCCGATCAAGAATTCTAAGGAATAAACTTTTAAAACTGTCCATTTGTGGAGACCCACACCAGGGACGTTGACCCACACCTACCCAAATTCTCCCCGATTTGTGTCCCGATGTCTCCGATTTGTGTCCCGATTTAGGAATTAAAAATTATTTTTTTTTCCAAATGGTCATAACTTTTTTTGCCCAAAGGTTACATCGTTGCGCCTGGCAGATCTGAAATCAGGAGATTCAGGAGATATAGAATCACTCAAGAAACGTTGTTTTGGACGCCAAACCAAAATTCACCCTCCCGATTTTCCATTTTTTGGATAATCGGGAGAGCCCTCCCGACGGCTCTGGAAGGCCCCACGATGCATTGGGACAGTTCCAGATGCATCGGGCAGAGACCCACACTAGGAAGGGACTATAAAAATTCAAAGCCAAAATCAGGACAAATCTATAATCGGGCAAAAATAGGAATTAACTAGTCCCGATTGATGAAAACTACTTCAATCGGCGGTGATTTTGCAATCGGGAGTATAAAATTCGTCCCGATTGAACTCCCAATTGATCGGGATGGAAAGTTAAATCCTAAAATGGATCGGGAGCAGTTAAATCGGATCGGGACAAGTTAAATCGGCGCAAAATTTGCTCAGGTGTGTGGGGGGTTTAATATGGCAATATGACGTACAACACGTTTATAATACAGGTCTTCCAGACGTACAATTGGAAGAAAGGGAAAGTGGGGGAAGGACGAGGAGGAGGGAAGAGGGGGGGAGGAGAAGGGAGGAGGGAGAGGAGGTGGAAGAGGTGGAAGAGGTTGAGGAGGGGAGAGGAGGGAGGAGGGGAGAGGAGGGAGGAGGAGGAGACGAGGAAGGAGGGGAGAGGAGGGAGGAGGGGAAAGGAGGAAGGAGGGGAGAGGGGGGAGGAGGAAGGAGGAGAGAGGAGGGAGGAGGGGAGAGAAGGGAGGAGGGGAGAGGAGGAAGGAGGGGAGAGGAGGGGAGAGGAGGGAGGAGGGGAGAGGAGGGAGGAGGGGAGAGGAGGAAGGAGGGGAAAGGGGGGAGGCGGAAGGAGGGGAGAGGAGGGAGGAGGGGGGAGGAGAAAGGAGGGGAGAGGAGGGAGGAGGGGAGAGGAGGGAGGAGGGGAGAGGAGGAAGGAGGGGAGAGGAGGGAGGAGGGGAGAGGAGGGAGGAGAGAGGAGGAGGAGGGAGGAGGGGAGAGGAGGGAGGAGGGGAGAGGAGGAAGGAGGGGAGAGGAGGGAGGAGGGGAGAGGAGGGAGGAGGGGAGAGGAGGGAGGAGGGGAGAGGAGGAAGGAGGGGAGAGGAGTAAGGAGGGGAGAGGAGGAAGGAGGGGAGAGGAGGGAGGAGGGGAGAAGAGGAAGGAGGGGAGAGGAGGGAGGAGGGGAGAGGAGGGAGGAGGGGAGAGGAGGGAGGAGGGGAGAGGAGGGAGGAGGTGGAGAAGGGAGGAGGTAGGAGAAGGGAGGAGGGGAGAGGAGGGAGGAAGGAGGAGGGAAAGGAGGAAGAGGAGGAGGAAGAGGGGGAGGAGGGGGAAGTAGGAAGAGGAAGGAGGAGGGAAGAGGAGGGAAAAGGAGGGAAGAGGAGGGAAGAGGAAGGCAGAAATCAAGGAGGATGAACTCGGGGGTAAGAAAGGCAGAAAGAGGAGATGGGGTGGCTTCTGATAGATAATAATAATAATTAGTAATAAAACTAAGAGATAGGAGGACAGTAGTACATCTATGTAAGTATTTCGATATAATCTATGCTACAGAAAAAAGATGGTCAATCGTAAAGTTGATTGATTGATTGATGTTGTTTATTTCCAGCTCATCAGTTACATAATTCAAAAGTATACAATAATAATATGTCTGGAGGTAGGAACTCGCATCTATGCTAGCCATAAATCTTCCAGAAAGTAATACTGAGGTATGCATAGATATTATAAACAAAATAGAATTTGGCCCATGTGTTCATGCTACAAGCAGCACTAACCACAATCTCATGAATAATGAGAAATATCATTTTTGCCACTTACTATGACCCAGTTCCCTGGGTAAACTCACTATTATCATTCAAACTAAAGGAAAGGAGACAAATAGGTTAATCTGACCCAGACAAAACTTCCAAAACAAAACACAAAATTAAAAAGTCCAGTCTAGCAGTGGGAGGTACTAATCTGTATGTGGGTCAGATTTTTAAAAAAATGTACAATAGGCCTTCACTAATCCTCTCAAACAACCCAAATTTAATACAAAATAGTCAGGTTCAACATACTGTTCAACATAACCTAACAGATTGTTTGGATCAAGGCGATACTTAGTATACTCATGTATACCTAGTGTTGATGATTTGTCGGTCTAATTTAGCAGAATTTACTAAATGTGTAGAGCTGCCAATTGTAGTTTCTGAAAATCTGACCCATATAAAAGTGATAAACAACTGGAGCAGTTTACACAGGAGATCCTGATAGATTATACAGGGGGAGTAAGGCACATTTCACATAGAAAGCCACGATAATCTTGTTTATGGGATTATCATTGATACTAACTGCAGCTCTGAATGGTGTATAGGGATTACTAGGGACACAGGGATTACTGGAACACCATAAGGTAACATGGGGGAAGTCGTCAGAATGGATTACAGCAACACCTTACGTTATGTCTCACCTTTTATACACTTGGTGGCAGGCTGACACACATGGGTAAGATTTTCAGAAAATGTACAATTGCCAGCTCTACAAATTTAGGAAATTCAGCTAAATTTGGCTAAAAAATGATGAATACCGGGTATATCTGAGTATATTTGTGATCCGTTTTAGGAAAATGAGTCATAAGTCGCAAAAATGATATTTTTTAAACTGTTTTTTTCACAAGATTACATTATTGGAATGTTCTAATTTTTTTAAGAGTTGATAACTCATGGTTATATCAATCTATCTCTCAAATTTCAGGACAATCTATAGAACATAACCTTTCGTTTTAAAGGTCACCATATGGACTACATTTAGTAACTTTACTGTTTATTGACCCCCAGGAATATTGGAAACTTTTTTTTTCAAAAACGAAAATCTCAAACTTAAAATCTAGAAATACTTATTAGATTATTAGACCCTGACCCTATCATTGGAATCAGCTTGATCTCCTCTATTCAAATATAATGAAATCTCAAAATCTTTTTTTTTGCGACTTATGACTCATTTTCCTAAAACACATCACATTTGGTATCACATTGATTTAAAGTATCAGTTCTGTTATGTTAAACTGCATTTTGAAGCTCATTTTTGTCTTAAATTTGGGATATTTGAGAAGATTGGTGAAAGTGAATTGTACATTTTCTAAAGATCTGACACACATGTGTGTATCTGCAGATAGCCATTTATACTATATACAGGAGTTGGCTATAGGCAGGAGACATAAACATAAACAAATAGTTTATTGTTAAATAGACATGAAGTATTTATAATTGGTTAATACATTTATTTATTTGTTTTTTGTCATAACACACAAATTTAGTTAGGATAAAATGGTTGCTTTTGAATATTATTTTCTCACCTCACTTGCCTTTTAGTCATAGGTTTTTTATTACTTGTTCTATTTTATAAAGTACCTCCCTATGATTATGGTAACCGTTTAACTATTCGCATGTCCTGTTTGTGTAACACTGTTAGTCATATCTAAGGTTTGATTGACGTTGACGCTCACTGGCGGTTATTTTCCCTTGATTGCCTCTACTTAAAATTTGTGTATAAACATACAACACCATTAGAATAGTACCATTAGAATAGTGCTGAATGCAGTCCTATTAGTCATAATATGTGAGATGTTTCAGGAAAATGAGTCATAAGTCGCAAAAAAATAGATTTTTAGATACCATCATATCTGAAAAGATGAGATCAACCCGATTCCAATGGTGGTAAACAGTCTAATAGTCTAATAAGTATTTCTAGATTTTAAGTTTGATATTTTCATTTTTGGAAAAAAAAGTTTCCCATATTTCTTGGGGTCAATAAACAGTAAAGTAACTAAATGTAGTCCATTATGAGGACCTTTAAAACGAATGGACATATTGAATAGATTGTCCTGAAATTTGATACATCGATTGACGTAACCATGAGTTATCAACCCTTAAGACCTTAGATCATAACTATATGTGACAAACTCTCAAAAAATCAGAAGATTCCAATAATGTGATCTTGTGAAAAAAACACTTTAAAAGATACCAATTTTGCGACTTATGACTTATTTTCCTGAAACACATAATATTATGAGTAAATTTAGTAATATTATGTCGGTCAAAATAGCTGAGAATGCGGCTTTAATTGAATTAAGCGGTCAACAAAACCAAGTTGATGCAAAAATGATGCAAAGTTGACGTAATTGCCGGCAATGCAAGTCGATAAAGAAGCTTATTGGTAGCTGCATCATCTTTGCATCGAAAACCAGAATAAGAATATAAATATAGAACTTATGTGATTGCTTTTACATATGTAATCACATTACTAGACATTATCGCAACTAAAAATTGCATTGCTATGGACAATGCAATGATGCAAAATCACATCAAAGGGAAAACATGTTTGATATTCATCGCTACCCTTAGCAATGCAATTTTGACGTTGCCCACTCCCGACCGGTCATCACCGGTCATCGCTGGCTATTGCAGAAGGCATAGCGATGACAAGTCAATGAAAAGATGATGCAATGAATTTCAGAAAAATCTAAATGACTACCTCATTGCCAACACATCGCAAATGATTTTGTCGACAGTGGCCGAACCGCTTTAGACTCGTCCGTCTGCATCAAAGTGATGTTCATTGTAGGGATTCATACTTGAACTATCGGTGCCATGATTATTATTATTTAACAAGGTCTATAAACATCTAAATTCGTTTTTAAAAAAATACGATAGATACAGACGAGCTAGGTAAGAATGGTACCATATAAATGTCAATTACCGTTATCTATGTATTGTCTGATAAGTCTGATGAGGTAATCTCAAAGAAAACAAGAAACCTTAAAAAAAATAAAACCTAATTCAGACGCTGATGTTTACTCAAGGGAACATGATACACAAGGTTTCCTGGTAGCCCCCCATGAATGAATACCACTCATTCACAGACCGCCTCACCTTGTTGTGGAACCCAATAATGGTTTACCAAACAAACAACAAACATCTTTTAATAGTTTCTAATTGCGCTGTACAAGCGTGAAAAGTTCAAATCAACATGACTCAAAGATTGTGTTATGTATAATGTTGTCACGTTCTCAGTGTATGTTGACAATCTGACGTGTTAAAGATGTGTTATTTCTGACCAAGTACTCAAATTTCAGATTTGGGACTTAGCTTTAGGTGTGAAACTGTAAATAAGTGTAAGTGACCCAGACAAGTAGCGAATCAACTTATAGTACAATATTGGTAACGATTTAAACCTTACAGAAAAATAAGAGTTACTTGGCTGGACTTTTATTTATGCTTCACTTCAATATTATAAATGATAAGTTATGTATGTTAATATTTCAAAAACGAAAATATCAAACTTAAATTCTAGAAATACTTATTATTTTATTAGACTGTTTACTATCATTGGAATCGGCTTGATCTCATCTTTTCAAATATAATGGTATCTCAAAATCTTTTTTTTGCGACTTATGACTCATTTTCCTGGAACACATCACATATGATTTAATAGGAGATAAGAAAGGAATGTTCACTAAAGCAATAATGTTTCTAGGTTTAGAGTTTATAATAGGTATGTTGACTAAGGCATTAGCAATATTAATGCTATAATCTCTTCTTCCTACAGCACCAGCACTAAGACCTAGACACCATGGAGAGGAAGATGCCGACACAGAAAGGGCCGCTCATGACCCCAACCACCCCTGATGGAGAGAGGAAAGATGGCGGGGGCGGGGCCTCCACCACCGCCCCCGCCCCCACCGCAGGCAAGGGCTTCTTTGGCTCCATCGCTCGCAAGAAATTCTCCAAAGCTGTCAATCTTGTCAAATTTGCCATGAAATTTGAAAACAATCCATTAACAGATGACAGCAAGTCTATGTTCAGTCAGAAGTCAGCGGTGGCGGTGCAAATGGAGAACAGCTACCGCATGGAACCGCACGACGCGACAAAATTCAGCGTCGCAAAGTCAGAGAATATAATCAAAGAAGTTTTCCACGACCATCTCTCGCACTACAGCTACTGTAACAAAACCGCACCGCTTATAATCAAAACCCTCTGCACCGCCATTAAGGATAAGGTGAAGAAGTTAGGCTTCCCGCGCTACAAGATCGTCGTCAATGTCTTCCTGTACAGTATGGACAGCCAGGGACTGGAGGCGACATCTAGGTGCTTGTGGGATGACAAAAAGGACACATTCGCTACTGCCACCTACCGGGGAAGTGGGTTCATGGCTCTAGGCACGGTACATGGCGTGTATACAGAGTAGATGGAGTGGAGGTGCATTTAGTGGACTTTATTCTATTTTGTGTTAAAATATGAATGTATTATATATTTAGCATAAGAAATAACATCACAAAAACAAGAGGCAACGCATGAAGACATCCATAATTGGACATCTAGTGTATGGATTATTAAATATTATATTGGCCTCTAATCAATGAAATCAAAATCAAAATGTTTGTGTGACCTTTGCAAAATTCGTAAAGTGACAAGGCGGATGTCATCTCAGAGAGATCCAATTCAGACTTGAGGATTTGTGTTGCATTATATCTGCAATGGAACATATATGACAAATGTTATAACTGCTGTCTGTGTGCAACGACGCAGATATGTGATGTGTTTCAGGAAAATAAGACATAATGTTTACCATCATTGGAATCAGCTTGATCTCCTGTTTTTATATATGGTGATATCTCAAAATCCATATTTTGTGAGTTACAACTAATTTTCCTAAAAACGGATCACAAATAAGTCCTCATATGGGTAAGAGTTTCAGGAAATGTACAATTCACCTTCACCTATCCTCTCAAATAACTCAAATTTAAGACGACAATCAGGTTCAAAATACAGTTCAACATAACCAGACCGGTTTATTGAATGAATACAATACAGAATACACTCCAACATACTCAGTATTTATCATTTTTCACGTTAATTTAGCAGAATTTGATAGATGCGTAGAACTATAAATTGTACATTTTCTGAAAATCTGACCCATATATATGTCATTCTTAAAACTCCCTAATACCTTCCAAAAATCCAAACAAAACACCATTTTCATATTGGTATACAAAAAATGTCTGAAAATGAGCAATGGGTGTGGCGGAATAATAGGCTAGATGGGATGATCCACATGCATGACGGGATACATGATAACGGCTGTTGTCATTTCAGACATAACCAATGAATTCCCTATGTTTTCTAATATTGATGAAGAGCACAATTAGTGATTATGCAGTATTTTCAATTAATTCCCAGTGACATAATTCTAATTAAACCGGGGTCGAAAATGGCGGATATGCAAATCCACTCTTGGTTAGGTTGTGTTAGGGCCTGATGTTTGCTCGGTTTGACAAATATGAACCTCATCTATCAAATATGTTCATGCCTTCTCAGCGAGGGTTTACCTTTTCTATTATTGGGTTGTCAAAGTGTATTGTTATTGGCAAATATCAACATGTCTCTCAATAAATACTATAAAACATGCTTCAAATGATTGTTTCTCTCTTTAAACATGTTATAATTGTCAGTATTTATGTCTTTGTGATGATTCCTTCTCAAGCGGCACTTCGAAAGATTTTTTTATTTATTTATTTTTTTAAACATTCACATGAAAAGACGCCCTCTCCACCATGGGTGTATTATGGCGTTGTCTTAATTATTAAAACTAAATTCAACATTTCTTTCAACTACAAATTACATTAAAAAATACATCCAATCATCAACTTGCTACTAAGATCCTACTGGGTGACTTATTTCTTTTCATTAAATTAATCCATATGTATAGTGAGGAATACGTTCTGAAATCCTGTTTTCCATGAATCACTTACACAGTTTCCCCGCCTCTATGAGAACAATGATGACGCAAAAAGACAATCATTCAAGTTGCAATCTTTATTGAGTAACACTTGTTCATGTTGCTTAATAGGACACCACTAGCGTGGAGGCCATAATATGTTAATTAACATTGGTTTAACCAAGAACGTAGTATTGCTGATTTCCTTCTTTAATTTAATTGACATTAAGTTATGATATGCTGATGATTTTAATTCAGGTACTATTTACTATTGACCTAAATAACATTTCTCTGATCTTGTTTAAAATTTAAAAATGATTTTATCTATGGTAAACCGTTTTTTGCCAAATATTCATTGTTAATAACATGTACTCAATGGTACATATTTTGATGAAAGCAACAGCATATTATAGCATATTGTAGCGAACTACCCCCAATCCGCTGTCCAGCTCTCAACAAGGAATAACACAAGGTCTGATTGCTAAACAATATCCTGTTTATTCCACTCCGCAAGCAAGGTCTGGCACAGCTTTGGCTATTGGCATAGGTCACCAAAGCTGTACCCAATGGGACAAGGTGTCCGCCGGACATAAGCCGGACAATGTAGCATATAAACATACAAAGCGTGAAGGAGTTTATAGGAGTAAACAGCTAAGGCATGAACATAATGTAACATGCAGATAGACATAAGGTCTCTAAAGTAATAAGAATGGTAAACGGTGATATACACCAGCTGCTAAGCTATATAAGATGTAGAGCAGCGCTTCTAGTGGTAATGCAAGGGGAGAAATGGCAATGTCAATATAATCCACCAGGGAAAGTAGCATACCCACTACAATATTATAGTTTCTGAACAAGCAAGAGATAAAGTTCACTAAACATCTATGTGATATTTCTCCTCTCTACTATATCTATTTCAATTGTGTTGAATACATATTTTTACGCTTTATGTATTCAACATGTGATGTTATTTCAACTTTTCTAATGAAAAATACTTTTATTAACAAAATAAATTGCACATTCCTGATACGTTCTATTTACCGCAAAAGGTAAAAAGTTTTTTTTTCTGATATAAATTGTCTACACTGTGGACTACATTGTTTCTTTACTCTTATTGACTCTTATAGAAATCGGTACATACAAAATATTCTAGCAAAAGTAATTTAACTCATTCAAATCAAATTACAGTAGTTTAATCAATTTGTGACCATTATAGTTGCTTATCAATCCTACTCATCTCATACAACAATTTTAGATTTATCTTTTTCGTTTACATGAAACTAAAAGCTAAACTGTTGTTTGTTTTGATATTTGTTTTTCAGCTAACAGAGATTATGAATTTTGCATTCATTTCTAGCTCTAATATCGACACAGATTTAAAGAAGATCAAGATTGCAATATTAACTAAATGATAGATTATCAAACTTTCTAATGATTACAGAATTGCATAGATAGGCAGTCAAATGTAAAGGGTACTATAGGCCATGTGTTCATGAACTGTATTACTCCAATCGAAAAATAATATCATTAATATTTTAATAACAATTAACTTTTTCAAAAGTTACAACCTTAAGAAGCAATCAAATGTAAGTGTTCTCAAACACAATTTCATACACGATTTGTTCTGTGCTTCCCCCATTTACTTTGCACTCAAATAGACAAAACAACGTTAAAAATTGTCTCAAATTCCAATTCTTGCATCATCACAGACGTGTAAGTTATTACGTTAATCAGATGTAAATGGGTCAGATTTTCAGGAAATGTGCAATTCACCTTCATCAATCCTCTCAAATAATCCCAAATTTCAGACGAAAATAAAGTTCAAAATACAGTTCAACCTAACCGAACAGATAGCTAGAATCAATGCAATGCCGAATATAGCCGAATTGACCAAGTATTGATCAAATTGCAGCCTAATTTTACAGAATTTACTCAAATGTGTACAGCAGCCAATTGTACAGTTTCTGAAAATCTGACCCTAATGTAAGTATTATGTTATGTCCGTTCATTCAAATGTTGACGTTATCTCACTTCCGGTGGCCATGTTTACCTTTCCCGCCCTTCCCACCTCTCCCGCCCTTCCCACCTCTCTCGCCGATG
Source organism: Sthenelais limicola (assembly GCA_942159475.1). NCBI lineage: Eukaryota > Metazoa > Annelida > Polychaeta > Phyllodocida > Sigalionidae > Sthenelais > Sthenelais limicola. The sequence goes on along the minus strand of OW804102.1, from coordinate 64,652,065 downwards.
TATGTCAGGATGGTCTGCAGCGTCTCGCTCAATCTCTCATTGTGAGTGTTGTCAGTACACTGCAACACAAGTAATACAAGTTACTTCATAAAGAAAGAATAACATTGTTAGACAACTTTTCACATTGAATTGAATAGGGGAGTTGCATAGCCGCCATTTTGACTCGCATGGCATTATGGGACCAATGAGTCTAAAATATATAGAAAACCTGCCATGTTCAGCATGGGATATTCATCAGTGTTCTAATGTCAATATCCATGTGTTATACATGTTCCCATAACACAAGCCTCCATCGTTCCCATCATGCATTTGGTTTGAATAGAACATTAATAAATACTGTGATATTCGTGAAAACATTCATGCATTTTTTTACAGAAATGTTCCCAAATATTTGTATGTCAGATTTCATCAAAATCCATCCCATGATGCACTCTACCAGACATGCGCAGTGGCACATGCAAGTGCCCTATTGAAAATATTTCATTTGTCAAAATTACGAAAATAATTACATAGGAAAAGACAAGTAGGTCTACAGACTTGTGGGAGATTGCCAGTGCTTCCAGTCGTTCAACTAGTGGACAAACTAGTGGGTGTACAAGGTAACAATAATAATATTTATAGTTTAAATGAGTTAATCATTTAATTAATTCACCAATAGGGGATTTGCATGTCTCACTGCGCATGTATCTCACAGTGCATGATGGGACGGATTCAACTCAAAGCTGACTTACAGATATACAAATATTTGGCAACATTTTGTCAAAAATTGCAAAAATGTTTTGACGAATATCATAGCTTTTATAAATGATCAATGAAAACCAAATGCATGATGGGAAGGAGGGGGAACTTGTGTCATGGAAACATGTATTTCACATAGATATTGACATTAGAACATAGTCCGTGCTGAACGTGGCATGTTTTTTTATAGATTTTATACTGTACCATTACTCCCATATAGTTGCATACGAATCACAATTCAAAATGGATGGTATGCAGATGCCCTATTAACGGCTTACGCAATACATAAATGGGTGTATTCTGACAGCATGATACACTGTGATCACTGATATGACACTAGCAATGGGATACCGTTGGTCCTATATAATTTATTATTTTTAAATTGTGATATAGGATTACTATAAGACAGAATAAGATGAAATAAAAATACAATAGAATGAAAATAAAACAAAATAAAATGGAATCAGTATTATCGACATACTTGTACTAGTATGAATATATTTATAGGTTTTACACGTTCATTACAGCATTATAATTATATACGGGTCAGATTTTCAGAAAATGTACAATTGGCAGATGTACACATTTAGTAAATTCTGCTAAATTAGGCTGCACTTTGGTCAATATTAGGTAAATTCGAGTATATTCACCATTGCATTGATTCTAGCAATCTGTTTGATTAGGTTAAACTGAATTTTGAACTTTATTTTTCTATGAAATGTGTTTTTTTTAGAAGATTGGTGAAGGTGAATTGTACATTTTCTGAAAATCTGACCCATTATACAGGGGTCAGGTTTCCAGAAAATGCAGAATTTACGACATGTGAACAGGTGCCAATTGTACATTTTCTCATAATTCCACAAGAACAAGGTATAGTAGTGTTCCTGAAGGCGGCTGCAAACAGACTAACAAACCGCGGTCATCCCAGTGGTCACTGGTACAATGGGTGGCGCCATCTGTCATCTAGATATGTCAGCATATAATGGGTCAGATCTTCAGAAAATGTACAATTCAACTTCACCAATCTTCTCAAATAACCCAAATTTCAGACGAAAATAAAGTTCAAAATACAGTTCAACCTAACCAAACAGATTGCTAGAATCAATGCAATGCCAAATATGCTCGAATTTACCTAGTAGTGACCAAATTGCAGCCTAATTTAGCAGGATTTACTAAATGTGTAGAGCTGCCAATTGTACATTTTCTGAAAATCTGACCCTTATAATAAATGTATCCATACACAACATTCTAACATTTGGGAAGGGGGGTACACAGACAGAGAAGGGCAGTTGTGTTGACGTCACAACATACTTACATTAGGGAAGGGGGGTACACAGACAGAGAAGGGCAGTTGTGTTGACGTCTGTACGAACACTTTGCCACACTCATACTCGCTGCATACAGTATCGTCATCAGTGCAGTTCTGTGGGACAAGCATGGCTTCATTCTTATATCATATTACACTATTATTTTTTTTTTATTTATTTAGAATGTTTATACAGCAAATCAATAAGTCAAATCATTTCACAAGTAGTCAAGTACAATGAAGATACATAGTCAATTTGCAAATCGGTTTTAACCTAGACATGGTCTCACGGGTATATATACATTGCTGAATTGTTATCAAAAGGTAATGTAAATAGTCCACCACAGGGATGTTTTAAATATTTTAATCTTCATGACATTGTGTGGATATGTCACTCCAAACTGCCATAAGAGTAGCGTAGGGGACATAGTTAATCTCTATTCTTTCATCATTTGTCATCCGTTTTAGGAAATTGAGTCATAAGTCGCAAATTATTGATTTTGAGATATCATCATATTTGAAAAGATTAGATCAAGCTGATTTTAATGATAGTGAACACTAGGAAACCTAAAACGTATTTCAATATTTTTAGTTTTGCATTTCTATGTTTGAAAAATAAAGTTTGCAATGTCTCTGGATGGGTAATTACCAGTAAAATAACTAAATATGCCCCATATGAAGCCCTTCAAAATGCAAAGATATATTCATTCCAATGTCCTGAATTTGTGACATGGACTTGTATGAATATATAACTGCGAAAACGTCTAAAAATCAGAACATTCCTACTAAGAGATCTTATGACAAAACACTTTGAAAAATATCAATTCTGCGACTTATGACTCATTTGACGTTTTGAAGGCCTTGATACACTGTCCCGCGCACCGTACCTGCGTGATACGAAATTGGATACAAAATTCTTGTCCCCACTTTTGATACGAAATTTTTCGTCTCAGCGTATTCGCGCGGCGTTTTTCGTACCTGCGATGGCTAAATAATAACCTGGGAAAGCTAAAGGATTAGGATTAGGCCGGCCGGCCAGTGCCAGACAAGCTGGCTTGACCATTAGTGCATGACAGCCACTAGTATAGAACCACTGATGCCAAACAGAGAAAAAGAACTTTCCCATGCTTAGGTTCGATCTAAGAACCTTGGGGTTCACAAGCGAGCATCCTAACCACTACACCACAGAACCAGCTATGAACAAGGCCTCAACTAATTAATCTGAATGCTAATAGTGTGTGTGTGAGAGAGAGAGGGAGGGAGGAAGAGAGAGAGAAACAGAGAGAGAAAGAGGGGGAGAGGCAGACAGGGAGATTGCAATTGAAAGAAATTAAGAAAGAGATTGGTGGGAAAGGAGAGGAAGAGCAGGGAATATATTTTTTTTTCAGGAATATATATTGAATATATCCAGGTATATGAGTAATTCTCCCAATCATGTGTCATTTGGTTTTCCAACCTAGGTCGTCTACAACCTTTATTTGGGATCATCTCACATGATTATAACCATTTTATTTGAATTCTTTGGCAAAAATAAGGTTTTTAAATTTGAGTCTTTTCATCATAAGTAATTCTCAAAGCCACACTCCCGCAATGCTATAACAATGATGTGTGTATTGACTGACGTCCCCCATATTAATATTGAACATGGTCACAATCTCCGAAACGGTAATAGAAGGCAAATTGGAGGAATAGAAATATTCGCCCTAGCCTTCCCAAACTTCGTCTGCATAATGCTGATATTACCTTATTATATGTATGCCAAAGATTGTAGAGATTCAAGGTATTATATTTTTTCTAAAAAAATGGCATCCTGAATTCAAATGCTCCCCGTTTGGGAGAATTACTCAATTAGTATTTAGACGCGATTTTGAATGCGCATTATATGCGCAATTGAGATCACACCCAAATTATGAATATTATAATATTATGATAAGATATATATTATTGATGATCGGACCTTTATCCTACATGTATTATAGAATATGAATACACTATAAAATGGTTTTAGCTGTACCTCACTTTCCATTCACTTCTTGAAGGTGTTAAAGCATTGCAATAACACCCACTCAAGCATGGTGCGTCCAAGCATGACCAGACCAACAGACATTGAGGAGCCATGGCCAACATCCATTCTCTAGCTTTGATTTTTCATTTAATTTCAATACGAAAAACGGAGCGCAAATACGGAGCATATCATATTTCGTCTCCGTGATTCAAATGACCGTTTTTCGTATCAGAAGTTCAAGCAATTTCGTCACAACAGTTCACCAGTAGCGTTCGCGGTGCTCGGTAGACAAATATTGTCTCACTGATGACGAAATAACTTGCCGCTCCGTATCGCGCGGGTACGGCGCGTGGGAGAGTGTATTGATGATGTTTAGTTACTTTACTGGTAATTACCCACCCAGGAACATTCCAAACTTTAATTCTTCAAAAATAAAAATGTCAAACTTAGAATATAGAAATACATATCAAGTGACCCAGTGTTTACTATCATTGGCCTCATCTTTTCAAATATGATGATATCTCAAATTTCTTTTTTTGCGACTTATGACTCATTTTCCTGTAACACATCACATTTTCCCTAGCTCCATACAAGGCCAACCATTTCTTTAAGTAAACTGGGCTTATTTGAAAATCAAACCACGGTTGGGAATGCCAACTCAGTATAAAGAAAATCGATAAGAAATAAAGGATTAAAATATGCAGAGTACATACCCCGGCGGTATAGTTGAGACCAAGGAATTTGTGCAGCGGATGCAGCGGTCCTGGCAACGGTCCATGTGGCATAGAGCTAGTTACCTGCAACACATGTGTATTAATAAATTAAAGATAAATTTGATACAATGTCCTGAAATTTGTTACATGAACTTATATGACTATAACTGCTACAACCTCTAGAAATCAGAACATTCCTATAAGGCCAAAAAAAAATTGGTGTGTTTCCGATTTATCTGGCTAAAAACTAGGTAGGGGGGGGGTAATTTTATCTTTTTTTGGTAATTTTTTTTGTTTTGAAACCACCTCCCAGGAACTGAAAAAAATGTCTTTTTCATAACGATAGTTGTTTTGAACATGGAAAATGTGCTTTTTGACCGTTTAGGGTTAGGAAAACCCGTTTTCCCGCTTTTATAAGCTTTTTTTTCAAAAAATCCAAAAAAACTAAGATATGATGGGGAAAAAATCAGGTTTGGTAAAAAATTGTTTCGGTAGGGTAAGGTTTTTCTACGTAGGGGGGGGGGGGGGGGGGGGAAATCGGAAACACACCTATTTTTTTTTTGGCCTAAAGAGAATCTGTAAATGAATCACCTTGAAAAAAATATCAATTTCGCAACTTGTGACTGTGTGGCATTAGGTTAATGTATTCATGCTAGCCCACATAAGTAAAAACATTAACAGCAAGTATTCTTGGGGAAAATATCCATTTTTGCGACTTATGACTCATTTTCCTGAAACCCATCACATTCATTAGATTTACTCACATTAGATGTGCAGGTGTCGTTGATACAGTCCAGTCCCTCTGGGCACTCCCCGGTACAATTGTCACCACACTCCAGGAACTGAGGAACATGTATAATGAAATATATCACTCATCCAGGAACATGTATAATGAAATATATGACTCATGCAGGAACATGTATAATGAAATATATGACTCCTGCAGGAACATGTATAATGAAATATATGACTCCTGCAGGAACATGTATAATGAAATTATATGACTCATGCAGGAACATGTATAATAAAGTTGTGATTACAAGGGTTAAGTTCCATTCTATATTTATTACATGTGCATTAAATTTGATAGAATAACAGATGCAAATCAGCTGATAAAATTAAAAATTAGCTGACTCAGTGAAAGAAGACCATCGAGAACTAAAGAGTGTATGTACAATTGGCAGTTCTACACATTTAGAAAATTCTACTAAATTACGCTGAAAATGACGAATACACAGTTAGGAAATTCAGCTAAATTTGGCTAAAAAATGATGAATACCGGGTATATCTGAGTATATTTGGTATCGCATTGATTTAAAGTATCAGTTCTGTTATGTTAAACTGTATTTTGAAGCTTATTTTTGTCTTAAATGTGGGTTGTTGGGGAGCATTGGCGAAGACAAATTACATTTTCTGAAGATCTGACCCATACAAAAATCACAATTTTAAAAACATACCATATGTCCAAAGCCATAACCTTTGCCATGTTGTTCATGTCCCTTTCCATGTCCCCGTCCATTGCCATGGTGACCCTTACCCTGACCCTGGCGGGCATCGGTAGAGGCGCTGAGGAGGAGAGTGGTGAGCAGGGCGGCCGCTAGGGTGAGCGGGAGGCTGGTCAACGCCATCTTGGCTTACGTGTAGGGCCTACAAATAACAAAAAGCAGTTTAATGCAGTTTCATTCTTTTATTATTTTTGTGACTGTATTAAAGGATGTGGCCAATGAAATATTTTTAATAAAGGTATACAGCCAATCTTCTGTAAAAATGAGATTTGAAACATAAACAGGGATGCACAGTGTACACAAATGTTACATCAATGGATGGCATGTACATATGATGATAAAGGGCTCAATGGTAATAATGTCGTAATAATTTGGTACATATTGACTGTCATGTGCCCCCTAACACCCTAATGTCCACTGGCTGTCTAACCATACAAACCAACTCAAATGAAAGTTAAAGAATATAAAATCGGGTAAATGTGAGAACAAATTAAAGTAACATATATTTAAAGAGAATTTGTTCAGCTTCAGCTTCAAAATATTGGTTAATTAAACGTCAATGGTTATCAACAATATTTACGATCGTGTGTGGACTAAATTTTGCATAATCTTAACGTCAATATTACCATGAATATTAACATCAATTTTGCGCAATCTTCACGTCAATGTATAACGCGAATACCAGGCCTATCTTCGAGTAAATTGAATTATTTCTGCAGCTGGGTGAGACAAAAGTTCGACGCCTGCTCGCCACGCTACTGAAGCCTTCAGAATAACTGAATGTTTAACTTAAAATCCTACACTGTAATGGAGGTATAACTCAGATGATGCTCTGTAATGCTGTTAACATTTTGATTATCTAGAGATCGAACACTCGGGAGTAGACCTGTTATCTCTACTAGTAGCCAATGTTTTATACTTAGAAAATACTTGTTTTGTTTTTAAAATATGTCATGTTTTTAGAAAATGTCTCTGATACCTTGCAAGGAATGAGGGGGATATTTAAATGTACATAATAAGTGCAAACATATATCTGATATGAATTCTCTTGTACAGATTAGTAACGCGACTTAGTTGATACTATTGAATCAGATCATTTTTTTGTGATAATATCAAGTAAAATGGAATTACTATTATACTCTACTCATAAAATTGTATTAATTATTCCCTTTTTTTCTCTAATTGAACTTCGATGTAATGTAATTTAAAACAGTAATTCAGGCTATTCTGGAAATATTCGTACTGATGTGTGGAAATGTCTATGTCCTGAATAAAATATTTTCAAAATCAAAATCAAAGAAAGTCCCAGTGACTTAGTCTTAATTTCAAGATGTTATTTTCCATTTAATTTAATATTATTACCCCCTTTTCGGCCATGGTAACGGCAGGGAGAACTGGAGTCACTCACTCTAGAAGTCTGTATTCCTATTTTATCATACGTAATGTACTGTCTTATTTCATAAATAAAGTAGTTCTTATCTTATCTTATCTTAAAATAATATATGTGTGATGCGTTTCAGAAAAATGAGTCATAAGTCGCAAAAAAAATATGTTGAGATACAATTATATTTGAAAGGAGGAAATCAACGCAATTCCAACGGTTCCATTAAGGACATTAAATCAAAATTTCTATATTTTAAGTTTGATATCTTTATTTCTAAAAACAAAGATTAAATTATTTTGTTGATGAACAATCGGTAGTAAAGTAGGTACATGTACTCCATACAACGATCTTAAAAATGCAAGGATATAATGAATACACTATCCTGAAATTTGGTTCATGTAATTATGAGACCTATCTTAATAGATACTCCTAATATGATAATATTCCAAAAAGGACCTCTTGTGAATGTATGACTTTTAAAAATATGAATTTTGCGACTTGTGGCCTTTTTACCTGAAACACATCACATATGTGATGTGGTCAATTAAAATTGATATTTTTCAACGTGTATTTCTCACACGATCTCGTTATTAAAATGTTCTGATCTTTAATCTTTGATCATTGTATTAAACATATCTTTGTGTTTTGAAGGATTTCGTACGGGGTATATTTAGTCACTTTACTGGTAATCACCCGTCCAGAAACATGGAAACTTTTTTTAAAAAATAAAAATATCAAACTTAAGATATAGAAAACGTTATTAAGTAACCTAGTGTTTACTATTATTGGAATCAGCTTAATCTCCTCTTTTCAAATATGGTGATATCCCAAAATCAATATTTTTCGACTTATGACTCATTTTCCTAAAACGTATCACAAATGCTAGGCCTGCCCTGCTCTGACTGCAACGCCCCCGAGCGGAGAAATAATGAAGCTGGTGCATAATGGTTCACAACAATTCTCCAATTTTATATTTGGAGGGACTCATTCAACACTGAGCCTAGACTGTGGGAAGTTATTCCTCAGTTTAGAGGGGCTCTCTCTCTACTCTGGGCCCAGACTGTTAATAATATAACAGGAACATGGCTAATTAGCCCTGGGAACATATGTAAATAGGTAAAATGAAGCTCTATTAATTCATGAACAATAACAACTAGTTAATAAACATAACAACAGGGAATGAACTGAGGACGTCAGTCCTATTCAGCAGGTCCTTTTCACCGTAATACCAGCGAGTGCAGCTTTCACCCTTTAACCCTAATTGGTGAATACAAAAATAATCAATTACCTGAAGGAGATTCTGAATATAATCCAAGTATTGTCCCGAATGATTTTCACGGTCTGGTCACTGGAGGTGTAATATAAGTCAGCTTGTCTCAGGTGATGAGGTGGTCGGTGTGTGATGGTCAGTGTAATGAGTGGTCAATGTGAGGAGGTGCATGGTCAGTTATATATAGGAAGGTGGTTGGGTGGGCCCAGGTATGGTCATAAGGGTCAGATTTTCAGAAAATGTACAATTCACCTTCACCAATCCTCTCGAATAACCCACATTTAAGACAAAAATGAGCTTCAAAATGCGATTTAGCATAACAGAACTGATACTTTAAATCAATGCGATACCAAATATACTCAAATATACCTGAAATTTATAATTTTTTAGCAGAATCTAGCAGAAATTACTAAATATATAGAGCTGCCAATTGTACATTTTCTGAGAATCTGACCCATATGAGAGGACGCTCGTGACATCACCAGTTGCCCCAGGTGGGTACCAGTGCAGCACGACACACTGTAGGGTGGGTCCTCACATTGTTTATAGATTAGATCTTCAGGCAATGTACAATTGGCAGATCTACACATTTATGATGTGTTCCTGTATATGAATCCATATAACAAATTTCAGGACATTGTATTAAATATATTCTTGCGTACTGAAGGCCTTCATATGGAGTATATTTAGTTACTTTACTTGTTTACCCATCCAGAAACATCGGAAACTTTTTTTTCAAAATTAAAATATCAAACTTAAAATATAGAAATACATTTTAGGTGTCCTAGTGTTTACTATCATTGGAATTAGCTTGATCTCATTTCAAATACGGTGATATCTCAAAATCCATATTTTACGGGGAGGGGACAGGGGGAGGGGAGAGGCGGAGAGGAGAGAGGACAAATAAAGTTAGGGGGGGGGGGCGTGATGATAGAGGGAAGAGCAGAGAGAGGAGAGAGAGAGGAGAAGAGAGCAGAGAGAGGAGTAGCTACTGAGATGGAAGGGCAGAGAGTGGAGATAGGGGCGATGTGGGGACAGAAAGGTGAGAGAGGAGAGGGGAGAGAGGGGAAATAGAGGAAGAAGAGAATAGAGAGAGAGGAGAAGGGAGACGGGAGACAGGGTATATGGGATGCGATGATAGCCAGAAAACACATTGCAGAGAGGTGAAGAGGCAGAGAGAGGCGAGGAGGAGGAGAAATAACCATCTAAAGTACATGCATTGTTTGATCAAATGGCCTTCATGTGATTATATCAAATGTATTTGGCTCAGACAAAAACACAGGGGTTTTCAGAAAATGTACAATTTGCCTTCACAAATCCTCTCAAATAATCAACATTTAAGACAAAAATGAGCTTCAAAATGTTGTTTGACATAACAGAACTGATACTTTAAATCAATGCGATATCATACGCAAATATACTGGGTATTCTTCATTTTTTAGCCAAATATAGCGAACAGTTACAGTCGACGCATGTACCCAGATTTATCGGTAAAATTCTCAGAAAATGTACAATTGGCCTTCACCAATCCCCTCAAATAATCCACATTTCAGACACAAATCAGGTTCAAAATACAATTCAACATCAATCCCTTTAAAACACCCACATTTAAGACAAAAGTCAGGTTCAAAATACAGTTCAACATAATCAGACAGATGAAATGGATTAGTACAGTACAGAATACACTCAGATATACCCAGTATTTATCATTTTTCACTTTAATTTAGTAGAATTTGATAGATAATGTAGAAATGTAGATTGTGCATTTTCTGAATTTTAGCAAAATCTACTAAATGTGTAGCTCCATTTTTCTAAATACTTTTATTGGCCTTCAATTTAACATCACTGATCTTTAAGAGTTAAAAAACGCATGGCTAACAGATGTAGTTTACTTTGGTGCATCGCCAAGAAATCTAAATAATGATCTTAATGACTTTTTCAAGTTCATGTTGTTTACAATAGAATCATTACAATCGCTGGCGGACAAGTGACGATCTGTGTCAAGGACAGTTCCACCTGGAGGGGATGAGTGTGTATGAGTCAGATTTTCAAAAAATGTACAATTCACCTTCACCAATCTTCTCAAATAACCCAAATTTCGGACGAAAATACAGTTCAAAATACAGTTCTACCTAACCAAACAGATTGCTAGAATCAATGCAATGCCGAATATACTCGAATTTACCCAGTATTGACCAAATTGTAGCCTTATTTAGCAGAATTTAATAAATGTGTACAGCTGCCAATTGTACAGTGCCTGAAAATCTGACCCATATGTAGAACAGGTATGGTGACCAGGGCGGGTATGGCAAAGGTGAAGGTATAAGTATGTTAACCAGGGCGGGTCCATGACCTATGTATCATACCCTGGAGCAGGCGGGGGCAGGTGCATGGTGGGTCAGATTGTCAGAAAATGTACAATTCACCTTCACCAATCTTCTCAAATAACACACATTTCAGACGAAAATTAAAGTTTACAATACAGTTAAACACAACCAAACCGATTGTTTGAATCAATGCAAAGCCGAATATACTCAAATTTACCTAGTATTGGCCATTTTTACTGTCTAATTTAGCAGAATTATTTATATGTGTACATCTGCCAATTGTTCATTTCTGAAAATCTGACCCATATATGTTAAACCATGTACAAATAAGTGAGCGGAAATTGATGTTAGAGTCCGATTTACAGAAAATGCACTATCTATACTTCTACACATCTCTCAAATTCTGCTAAATAAACGAGAATAAAGGTTAAGGTAAAGTTCAACCTAACCAAACAGATTGCTAGAAAAAACGCAATTCCGAATATACTTGAATTTACCTAGTATTGGCCTAATTACAGCCCAATTGAGTAAAATTGACAAAATATGTACAGCTGCCAATTGTACATTTTCTGACAATCTGACCCATCTACATGTAGAGTACAGATTGCCCAGGGCCATGTGTGGTAAAGTGACTAATTACTGTTGTTTATTTGAATTGAATTGAATTAAGAAATACTTTTATTTATCATAAAACATTTACATGAGTATGTAGAGATGAGTAAATTGGGTATAATATGTATGTCCAGGTTTGTTTAACTCCCAGTTCTTCATACAGTTACACTTTAGAAAGAGATACATTTCTAATCTATTTATCAGGTGTTTCTACTAATCCAAAATATAATTTATGAACACAGGTGTCAGATTTTCAGAAAATGTACAATTTGCCTTCAACAATCTCCTCAAATTATCAACATTTAAGACAAAAATGAGCTTCAAAATGCTGTTTGACATAATAGAACTGATACTTTAGATCAATGCAATACCAAATGTACGCAGATATATCCCATATTCTTCATTCTTCAGCCACATTTAGCAGAACTATTCTAATATTTTTTCTTTTAATTTCATTCAAGGCCTAACACATTTAAAGCTACAAATATAAGAGAAAAGAAAAAAGCATTATAGACTACACGGGTGTTTACATGCGTTGCTTCTGTCTACCTTACAATTTTTAGATTATAGAGTATAGAAGAAACAAAGACATTATAATAAAAAAAACAGAAAACATATGTGATGTGTTTCAGTCATAAGTCGCAAAAAATAGATTTTGAGATATGATTATATTTGAAAAGATTAGATCAAGCCGATTCCAATGATAGTAAACAGTCTAATAATCTAATAAGTATTTATAGATTTTAAGTTTCATATTTTCGTTGATGAAAAAAAAAGTGTCCAATATTTCTGGGGGTCAATAAACAGTAAAGTAACTAAATGTAGTCCATATGAGGACCTTTAAAACGAAAGGATATATTACATAGATTGTCCTGAAATTTGATACATCGATTGATATAGATATAAGTGACAAACCCTCCAAAAATTAGAACTTTCCAATAATTTGATCCCGTCAAGAAAACACTTTGAAAAATATTAAATTTGCGACTTATGAATCATTTTCCTGAAACACATCACATATAAGGTGTCATGATTTCTAAAAAATATTCTCTGAGTCACCTTATTGGTCAATTATTTTCTTACCCGGTGCCGTCTGAGCATTACATCATTTCGTCTAATTATCATAGAACAAATGAAATATAAATATGAAATAAAAAAGAAACAAAAAATTACCTCGTACCAAGGAGAGATGAGGGATTCCAGGTCGCCCAACGACATCTGATCAGCCCCCCCCCCCCCCAACCCCGCCTGTAACTGGGATCGTTATGATAGACAAGGACATGTATAACAGGTCAGTAACCCCTACATGTTAAAATAGAATAGAGCAATCTTTTATTCATCAAGGGGTTACAGATTTGATGAACAGGTCGTCAGGCCTCTGGGTACCATTCAGGATTTATACCCAGATCTTCCGGCCGTTCCCTTGACACTCAGAGATAGACTTTTACATAATTTGGTTGTGTAATACATTATATATAAGATATAGGGTATAAGATACTCCATATTAGAATTTACAGTACAGTATAAATTACATATTACTAGGCATGTTCCCTTGGCGCTAGGGATACACTTCTATTAATTTACATATCCATCCTTTAAATTCAAAGGTCCTGGGTGAGACCATAAACTGATAAAGTGCCTTTCTGTCTCTTTTCTCTGTCTCTCTCCCCGCTTCTTCTCTATCTCTATTTCCTAGGAAAGATCGTACACCGCCTCCCACTCAGCTGTGTCGCCCTTGACATAACCTTCAATGTGTGAATAAGGGCGTAAAGCCTCTCACTCACTCACTCAATCACTAAAAGTTACCGTACAAAGCTAAAGAAAGGCTAGTATTACCACTGCAGTATACTGGGCTATGGCTAAGCCGTTGCAACGAGTCACTATAACAACTTTTACCATTTACATCACTTCCTGTATGCTAGCTAGCGGGATGTTTACATCACGTTTGGTTGCAAATCACAAGTAGTCTGACTGAATAGTATAGAATATCTCACTGACAAGCATTGATTCCCCCAAAGGTAAGTGAATTCTACCAACATTATTCCGTCTAAACGACATGTGTCGGGGAATCACGTTAGATATGTTATAATCTCCCTACACAAGGAAGCTAAATATGGTAGGACATGGCGGATGTAACCAGTCACGTTTCCAGTCCTCACCTCTAATATAGGGTCAGATCATCAAAAAATGTACAATTGGCAGCTCTACACATTTAGTATATTCTGCTAAATTAGGCTGAAAAATGAAGAATACCAGGGATATCTGAGTATATTTCGGATCGCATTCATTTAAAGTATCAGTTCTGTTATGTTAAACTGCATTTACAAGCTCATTTTTGTTTAAATTTGGGTTATTTGGGAGGATTGGTGAACGGGAATTGTACATTTTCTGAAAATCTGACCCAATAGTGTGAAATACATGTATTCTCAAAATCCAATTTTCGTGACTTATGGCTCATTTTCCTGAAAAACATTACATTAAACGGTCTAGGCCCAGAGTGGAGAGAGTCCCTTCAAACAAAGGGAAAGCCTCTCGCATAAAATGATTCCATTAAGACCGCAAAATATCATTATGTTCCAATTAAAACGCCGCCTCCTAGACCAGGAAACCGATTAGTGACGTAGGCTAACATACCATTATTATCTGGTCTGGAGGGTTTGGACCTAGAGTGATTACATTATACAGGTTTGTAATCCTTTATTGTTGACCTATTGCAGGCTGTGGAGTTGGATCAAGGAGCACAGGTTAGCGATGAGCTAGGTCAGGGACTATTGCTATAGCTAGGGCTCTTGAGGGGTTAATTCGACAAATCGACATAGCCCTTTCTTAAATAGACAAATTTCAAAGGCAGCTAGTGACAAACGACAAAGTCACTTTCTTGCCTGACAAATTGACAAAGACCTTGATAATCCTTAGCGACAAAAAATCGGCTGTTTTAGGTAAATATAGCGACTAACGACAAAAGAATTTACTTAGTGACAAATGACAATTGCTGTCTTTTGGTAGCGACAAGAGAAATTTGATACCCCCTCAGGAGCCCTATAGCTCAGTTACAGTGCATGAACATGTGGGGATACACGGATTACTGGCAAAAATTCCTGTTCCTCCTCATCACATATGGACCAATCCTCGTGTTTCTAGCTCTTTCCATCAGATTTTTATCTCATTATGGACAGAGGAGAAATAAGTGTAAATATATCTTTTTTTCTAATTTCGTTTTCCAAACAACATTATTATATATAATTGGATGAGCAGTATGGATGAACTTTTAAAGAAATAATCTGTTCTAAAATGCATAATTTGATCACCAATGCCTTTTCACATTCTATAATTTCTGAAATAATGTTATAATTGTGGTGCGCGGCTATGGATTAGCTTTGCTGAACCAGAGCCGCGCCCGCGCGCGTCTCAAGCGGGTGTCGCTTGGAGACCCTTGGTTATGTAAGATGTGTACTGGTGCTGGCTGCGCGGGTCGTGGTTAAGGTTTTAGTCACCAACAGAGGTTGTGCTGTGTCGTGTATCTGTATTTTCAAAGTATTTATTGCTGTATGTTGTACTTATCTTATGTATGTCTCACACTTACATGTTATACACCCTTTTGTATTTGCATGTTATTATCATGTACTGCTTCCTTTATGTATGTCGGTTGTTGTCGTCACAAGCTGTGATATTTGGCAACCCAGGTGTGGATAGTAGAATATAAACGTTGAGTGCTGGCGAGGTCCATTAGATCCTGTTGTATAGTAATTTATAAATTTAATTTAAATTCAATCAAGAGAATACCAAAGTATGGTCTTTGTAAGTTATGTAACATGTTTAACATAATATAAGAGACAGTCTGTACGCCCATAGACGTCCCAAGGCCAAAGGCCAAGGAAAGTCTATGGGCGTACAGACCGTTCAAACGCTAAAATCTGAGTTGTTCATTGGTTTTTTTCCGTGATGGGTCAGTGCACACAGCCAAAGGGAGGCACACAATCTTGCTTCAAGGTAACCAGTGGTCTGTAGTACCATAAGTGCACGCGAAATTCCCCAGAATCTGACCCAAAATGGACTAAACCTTTATAGACAATATTGGTACATATTTGGAGTGTAAAATTACCCATCACCTGCTTTATAGTAGTTAGTTGTTGTTGCAACAGCCTCTAAAGCATTCATTCCAATTTAATTATGTTTCCAAACTAAATTCCGATATCTTTCAAGGTGTTACCAATAATAGCACAATCAATTGGCAGCTGTACACATGTAAGTAAATTCTGTGAAATTAGGCTGGAATTCAGTCAATACTAGGAAAATTCGAGTATATTTAACATTGCGTTGATTCTAGCAATCTGTTTGGTTATATAGGTTGAACTGTATTTTGAACTTTATTTTCATTTGAAATTTGGGTTATTTGAGATAATTGGTGAAATTGAATTGTACATTTTCTGAAAATCAGGGGCTTTTTTGCAGATGTCGTACTCGCCCCAGCCCTGGACCAGAAAGCTGTACCTCCAGTGATGACGTCACCAGCCTGCCCACCTCCATATATCTCCATGGAACCAGGTTTGTAGATTATTATTATACCTTGATAACTGTATAAATTACTGACATCTCAAGAATTGAACAAAACAAAATTAGGCCTTGTCAGAAAAGCAGGTATTTATTTAATTATTTGCCCTTAAAAAATCACTTGGCTGAGAGTCTTTATAGTAGTTAGTTGTTGTTGCAACAGCCTCTAAAGCATTCATTCCAATTTAATTATGTTTCCAAACTAAATTCCGATATCTTTCAAGGTGTTGTTATTTGCGCTTCCTTGTGTATAAAGAACAGTTAATACACAAGGAAGGGCAACTAACAACACCTTGAAAGAAATATAGACAGAATGACCAGGAAACATCAAGGACGTTGAAAATCATTTAATCAATGAAAATAAAAATAACAATAATATATACAGACAATAAGGATATAAAGTGAAAAGGACAAAAGTGAACAAACTCTGTACTAATTAGAATTAAGGATATAGTATCTAGATGTAAACTTTTGTTTAATGGGCGAACTGGAAGATGTTATTGTAGAAGCCACATCCCATTAAAATTTTCTGTACATTGTTATAACAGAATAAAAGTTTTATATGTAAACTACAAGTATTATGAAGACTATGCAATTATGTTCTTTTTAAAACAGGGTTCCGCCAGAACATTCTAAGACAAAATGGTTCTTTCAAGGTTGTCCACTGGGGCGAACCCCTACCCAATGGACACACATACTGCGATATGTTACGCCGAAACAGCGCTTTGGGTGCGAACTGGCACTCAGACCGCGAGATTCGCTGTCCTGGTGCTGTCACACCTTGCCTTGCTACCCGCTCGGGAGACGGCGCGGCCGCTACAATAGCGATATACATGCATGGAAAGTGTGAACGATAACGCACTCACTCTGTATGGTCCACTAATCCCACTAAAAATGGATCTAACTCATCAGATACTTTCCATATTGTTTTGGCTCTGTTCAGTGGTTTAAATTGCGTTATTCAATTGACAATTATATTAGTTATTAATACATCGTTAAAAGCGCGCTTCTGGTTTAGAACAATCGCGCCATATTCTACCGCAAATAACGCGCATCAGAACAGTGTCAGTAAACTATAATCAGATGGTGTAGCTCTTAGAAAATCAAGCTAGAACCCATTGTCACTTTTTGTGAAATTTGGTGAAATAATTACATGATGAGAATTGTTAGATATTTTGCATGATGTTGTTGTTGACTTCAACGATTTTATCATGATAGGTTATAATATAACAAACCCCCAAATAGCGGGAGATGTCGAGCCTCTGCTCCCACACCAAAATAAAAGACAGGGACCTTCAATACAAAGTCCAATATTAATAGTGGCTCCGGTTACACTAACAACGTCTTTAAATTGGACGTCTTCCCGGGCACGTCTTCACAACGGCCATTCTTCATGACTTGTATCTACCATATTTCCTTGAATAGGCGCCCCCAGCGCTAAGTAAGTCACGGGACTTTGTACCAGGCACTTCACAGGGGAGAAGCGAACGTTCATGCACAACGGAGAAGGGTCAGATTTTCAGAAAATGTACAATTCGCCTTCACCAATCCTCTCAAATATGTTGCGCCCTCATTTCCAATATATGATGCATGCATGCTAACAAGTTGGAAATCCCTGTGAAATCTCTGGTTGAGAGATGATCCAATGCCCATCCTTTCGGTACGCACCGAATGAATAATGGGGCAGACCTGCCAAGTTCTGGAAATCAAAATGCGGGAGGCAGAGATGACACCATAGATAAATATATTGATGAATAAGTTTAAATCTTTGAATGTTATATATTGATGAATAAGTTTAAATCTTTGAATGTTATATACTGATGCTATCTGGCGTTTTTCATACAACAAAGCCCGATTTATTACAGCATGTTACACCTAAATATATATAAAGATTTTTATTCCGATTTTTGCCTGTACATACAATTATAATGACATCATACATAGCAATGACATCATACATAGCAATAACAATCATCTGGAATGGGGCTTTAACCTACATCTGCAATGAGTTCTTCCAGACTGCCCAAACAAATAAAACAAGGTGTAAAAGTTTAAAATAAGTAGCCTAGGCCTAATGCAGTTTGGACACATCCCAAAAGAAAATGTTCATGACTGACGTTTACATTTCTGAATTTATTACTTATGATTTCATTAGTCTTACCACTGTATACACTGCACAAGGTTTTGTTCTTTGGCCAATAAAAAATTCAAAATGTAACAGAATTATTGGTGGGGGGGGGGCTGGCCCCCTCCCCCCAATATAATTATTGCCCCCCCCACCTCGGTTCTGCTGCGCCTCATGTATTAAAATAGCCACCTTCTGATATTTGCATCAATGTAAATTCATCTCGCCAACATGTCACAATACTTGAACTTCAGAAAGAATGAAAAATATTAAGAATAGGATGACAAAACTGCATTGAAAAATCGAACATATAGGCCTACCATTCATGTATATTATACAAAAGAATATTAAAAGAAGGATATTGATATTCCTACATATTGAAATATGCAAGACAGGTTCAATATAGGCCTACTGCAGAGCTAATCAGGTCGGCGCAATGAATATTTATTGTTCCAAATTGTGCGAGATTGCAATCATTTTTCTGCGGGAGGTTTTGTCTCCCTTGTGGGTGAGTGGGAGGAATTACGAAAATGCGGGAGTCTCCCGCAGGAAGCGGGAGTCTTGGTAGGTCTGATGGGGCCACTTCTTTGGCTTATTACATGCTTTTAATGGGCTCCGAATTCTTAGATATTAATATAGCGGTAGAAGACGGCCACTGATGGCAACACAGAGAAACCCCTGCCCGTATAAAAAGCCTGCCGCGAAAAAAATAAAAGCCTGGCCGTTCTATCGGTGAAATACGGTACTTTTCATTCGGTGTTACATTTAAATTACTCGCGCCGGCCAGATTGCGTCGGCAACCTTGCGCCAGCTAAACTTAACACTGAATTACGCCAGAATAGAATGGGTTGGGTGCGCGGTAGAAATGGGAAGTTGAAAATTTGAAAATGGCAGAACACAAAGAGTACCCGTTACCACGCTTTACCACGCTTTACCGATCTAAATAAATCATGATTTCAAAGCATTTTAAGGCCCGATGAATACACCAAATAAGATGATAAGATGATAAGTTGTGAAATATACAAAATATCAGTTTAGAAGCAAATCTAATTGTAAAACAAGCCGTCAATTAGCCATAAAGCTAGTCAATGTGGCCCAAGCCCCAAACCAGTCTTATTTCAAAAAGGCCACCATTTGGGATAACGGTTTTTCAAGTGCAGAATTTCTCGTCAATTTCCATCACATCTACCGAACCAGTCCTGAAACATCTGATATTTTAGGATGTCTGTTAATAGTGGGAAATCGTTTCAGGTAAGTATTAGGTGGTCGATTGCTAATCTATCTTATATGGACCGATTTTAAGTTTTGTTTATTCGATCCATGCACAGCCCGGGTGGCCACCCGGGACAGCTGACGGGGACCCATGCATGGGGGCCGGTAGAGCTACAACATGTTTTCCCGTTCATATACAGGTGTCCCGGCCCCAGACAACTTGTCCCGGAAAGTGTAATTTTGAAATTTAATGTACCGGAAAGTGTAATTTTGTAATAATACAAGTGTAATTTAGTTATTTATAGAGTCTGAAATCGGAGTTATTTTGAAATTCTGACATCAGAGTTATTTTGAAATCGTTATACGTTTGGTCAGGTCGTTAATTGCTGTCGTTATACATTTGATCAGTTATCATTATCCAAGTCGTTCATATTGCACCAGCATTGGTACTCGTCCACCCTCTCCCTCCCTCTAACTTCCCCCTGCCTCCTTCCCCGTCTGCCTACTCCTACAGCTCTCACCTCCCCCTTGTTGTGTCACACACTATTTAAAATAAATTCAAGGCCTGGAAAATGGGAATTTTGGTCGAAGGGCCTGGGAAAGTATTGTGGGCCTGGAATCCTGTAAATATTTTCGAAAGTTCTGTTTCATTAATTACACTTTCCCCTGACACCCTCTCACTTTCACTGAGTGACTAACCAAGTATTAAATTGTACCCATTTTAGAGCTAACTTTGATTCCCGTTTCCAGTATTTTGCATGAAAAAAAAAACCCTTTGTTTTCATGCATTTTAAGGGTAGACAATGCATTATGTTTTATTGCATTTTGGTACTCAATAATACGGCCCAGTGCACCCACAGTGGTAGCCTACTATCAAACAAATGTTCTTTGTTTAGCCGTTGTTTAGTCGTTGCTCTTTTGTTGTTTAGTCGTTGCTCTTTTTCTTGTCTCCTGCCTCTTGTCTCCTATTCCTATCTGTTACATTTATGGAACTCGATCCTCTTGTTTCCTATCTGTTACATTTATGGAACTTGATCCTCTATTATGCATTAAGATAAAGACTCGATCCTCTATTATACATTAAGATAAGAGTCCTCTATTATACATTAAGATAAGAGTCCTCTATTATACATTAAGATAAGAGTAATCTTGTTTTTACTTCTACAATTGTATATATGTGGACAAGTGCTGATTGGTTGTGGACAAGTACCTCCGTCAGTCAACTCGTCCACAATGCTAGTACTGACCCAATATTATGTTCCTTTATAGCCTTGGATTCAATCCTATATTTCATGGATTCATTCTGTCTGTGTATATTTCATTCATATTTCAGACTTAAATACTTGGACGGATGGATAACCCATACTTGGACTACTTGGACGCATGGATAACCCATACTTGGTCGAATGGATATACGAATGGATAGATACCATGATTTATTCCCAAACCAATGACGACTGAGGACATAAAAAGACACCCCATGACGACATTAATTTTCAGGTAAAATAGAAGGTACAGTAACCCCATGACGACTTTAATTTCCAGGTAAATAAATAGAAGGTACAGGTAGCGAAGAAAAATCAGGTCATAATATCCGATTGATACATTATAAACAAGGGGATGTTATGTTTTTAATAAGGGGTTGTTGATGTTTTAATCAGAAGGACAGGACTTGAGTCATATTGAATCGAATCAGTTTAGATTAGGAATCAATTTTGTAGCAGGACTTTTATATTTGGAATCATGGTATTCAAATTTGAATCATGGCATATCAGATTGAAATCAATACCTGTAAATAATATCAGATTGATATTAAATATTGATAGTCATCAGGGTTTGATTATGAGGTGCACCTGTCTTCAGGAAGCCAGCTTTTTCCCTAGCCCAGCACCTCCTTAGTTAGGAAGGCCAGGACCTGAGATCAGAGGCTAGCACCTGAGAGATCAGAGGCTGTCTTCGAGAAGTCAGCTTTTTCCCTAGCCCAGCGAACCCCTCCCCCCTCCCACACACACACCTCCTTTGTCAGGAAGCCAGCACCTCCTGAGCGGCGGGGCTTCACCGGGTGCTTTTTTTTTTATATTTTGGGACTAATTAGGTCAGTTTTTTACCATAGATCTACAGTATAGTATAACATATAGGCATCAGACTTAGTTGGACGTGTCACTTGTACAAGACTTAGTAGTCCATTTTCCATCATTCTAGATCAACCATCATTCTAGATCAGCCATCAATATTTCAGTCATCAATAAACGGTATTGATGGCTGAAAATTAGCCACGGGGGGGGTTACCCCCACCTTGCTGTCACAGCCAGGCAACAATCCTCAATGGAGAGTCAAACCACCGGCCGTAACAGCCGCAGGTGATAAGCCCACCGTGTCCAGCGGATTTCTAGACAGATTTAATTTCTACAGGGTATATACATCCTGGGTATACAAATATTTAGGTTTTTTGGGGGAAAGATTTGTGGCGTATTGAAGGTGGAAATAGGAGATTTAGGAATTTTGTTACACTCAGGGCGTGCATATAGGCAGTATATATCAGGAATTCTATATATTTCTGCGTCAGTACATACGTAGGGACGATTCAATTTGTATTCATGTCATTCACGGTTTTTAAACTGATTCTGACGCACATTTGTACTATGAGCGTCGGCCATCATACTCAGGAGTTATACTCCATAACTTTACCTATTAAAAAATCAGGCCCTGTTTTATGTAATCCATGGGACTTTTCCCCCATCATTTTGGCGTAGGGACGTCCCTTTTTGTACAGAGTAGCGATTTCTGATGCAGCGTAGACTTAGGCTTCAGACTTAGACTTGGTGTAATATATATAGACAGTATATCGATTCAGGGTTCTCGCCAGGATTATTTGACAGCGTAGGGGCACCAAGCCATCTAATGACGGGACCAGGGGGTTGTGCTTATTGCTGTTCATAGACTTATGACATATTTGAAGTTTCATATTCAGCCCTAAGATCAATCATCGTTTTTCAACTTTTGCTTTGTAAGACAGTCACTGTAAGGTGTGACTGTGAGAGCGGCCAGTCTTATCAGGGAGAGCGACAGAAAGGGAATCCTTGAAAAATTCAAGGACATTCAATAAATTCCACAATTAATAAGATATCCAAGATAATTTGTTAGCCCTGATCAGTCACCGTTTCATAGATTTTACTTGGTTAGTCACTCAGTGAAGGTGTGAGAGGGCGTCAGGGGAAAACAGAAAACTTTCGAAAATTTTTGTCAGGATTCCAGACCCATAATACTTTCCCAGGCTCTTCGACCAAAACGCCCATTTTCCAGGCCTTGAATATATTTTGAATATTGTGCAAAGATGTTCGAAACTATTACTGATGCAAGAGAAGAGTGGCTATATCAATAGCATTGAGATATAATGGAAATAAATCAGTTTGGTTTGGGCCAGTTGCCCGCTGGGCAAATGATCATATATTTCTAGTTGCCCAGACTAAAAGTAAAATTTTCCCTTGGATGTAGGGACGTTTCAATTTGTATTCATGTCCTTCACAGTGATTAAACTCCTTCTGACGCACATTGTACTATGCGCGTTGGCCAACATCACTTTGGGAGGAGATTTAGGTTTTTTCAGTTTAGGTTTTTTCGGTGACGGTTATAGTGTTACATCAACACATAGTCAGACGGCATAATATACAATCATGGCACATGTTTCGAACCAGGGTTCAAGAACATAAAGAAAGTGGATCGGATTTTGTCCTCCACTTAATTAATAATATATTATATTATATATTATTCCGCGTGTTCATCACTGACTAAAATACAATGTATTATATATGAGACTCCATTGAATGAAGATAAGTCCATTTGGTATGAAGTTGGTTTATTGGTAATTAGGGGTCTTTGGTCCAGTTTTGTCCCTAAAATGCCCTTGTAACGGACAATCCTACCAGCGGATAGAGTCTGTGGTCGACCCCTAAAGGACTTGGAAGGTTGTGGTTTGGAGCGAAGAGTCTTATGGAAGTCCATAATAGAAGTCCAAGGGTACACTAGTCAGAGTAACGAATCCATGGTGTAGTGGCCTCCTAGGTAGACTAGGAAGCCAGGTATTATAGCTTTGTGTAGTTTACTTAATGTTTCATATGTTATTTACTCTTAGGGAATCCTGTTTCCCCTACTCATTCTTGTGGTTAACCCATACATGTAATACTCTTTCCTCCATGTCAGCTAGGGTATCAATAAAGCATACATTATGATGATATGTGCCTTAAGGTAATTAGGATATAGTCAATTAATAACTAATTGATATTCTGGATATTTTAGACGTCAGGAAAGTATCTATGAGCGTCGGCCTGACGTAAATTTTTGATTATTCAGATATACCTTGTTTATTACCTTGAATAAGGGCCCAACTTAATATCGATTATCGATTATTTCGGCGAAATATTTTAAGGTCTGTACAAGCAAAGGGGGGGGGGGGCCTTAGACAATTTTAACAATTTTCATTTTGTAGTCTAGGAACATATATTCTTAGGACGGATTTTGTAGCATGACTACAAGATATATGTGGGCGTAATAAAGTACATTATTACTGAAAATATAAACTGCAACCTCTCGTTCGTTTCTCTGACTCTCTTATACTAGGGTGTCAGAAACATTAAGGTATTTTATATTAATTCAGTGAGTGATGATAGTTTTACATCATTATAGATCAATGAGTGAGAGTTCATTCTAAATCATTTTACATCATTCTTGAATCATTCAAAATTAAGTGATTAACGCCATTTACGTTTTTAGGACGGATTTTGGGTGTGTCCTAACAAATTTTTTTATTAAGTATTTCGGCGTCATTTATGGGTTGTACAAACAATATTTATTTAGTATTTCAGCGTCAGTACAGACGGATTGTATTTTTTTTGACGGATTGTATATCTATGAGATACTGCTATATTTCCTTGATAATTGAACACTGATTGAGCAGAGTTTTAGAGCTATTAGTCTGAGAATTCAAGTCGTACATGATTATGGTAAAAGATCAGAAAGTCTTATATTCTGAGGAGTATCGATTGTGTATTATGTGGGCGTGTCCAAAAGAATATTTTAGCATAATATTATATTATATTAACGCAGGATTATTTTACAGGTTATTTTATGTATTAAGATCATATTTTAACCATAGATCTTGCAAGATTTAGCCAGAGTTTTGGGGGAGATTTAGGCTTTTTCAGTTTAGGTCAGTACAGATGCCTGCGGGTCATATTGAAGGTGGAAATAGGAGATTTGAAATATGCTACTTAGATACAAGACCATTTACATGGATATTTTAGACGCCAGGAAGGTTTTTATAGCTAAAGAATATAGTACATTCAGCGCATTCAATTGATACAAAATTCTCAAAAACACATCATTGGGCAGCGATTTGCCTGGGTTTTTAAGACGTCAGACTAAAGACTTAGACTTCAGTGATTTTGGTGATGTTATGCTAGAATAGGTTATGATTTATATATATATATAACAGAGTAGATATCTAACGACTGGGGTGTGTTTCTTATAGTCGGGTACTCTACTATATGTTACAATGAGTATATATAGATAGTCATAGTTATAGATAGTTTTTGGACCATAGATCTATGAGCGTCGGAAATAGGAGATTTAGGAATTTAGTTATACTCAGGGCGTTTGATTTTAAATTCTTTCGGTGGTGCAGACCTATAGGCCCCGGGACATAGACATGTAATTCTCTAGCGAAATTCAAAGTTCAATTTTGCTTATGTACACAGTTTTAACTCATCATTTTACGTCATTCTATATCAGAATTAAGAACAACTCCAGGTTGCCAACTGACACCTATTGAACCATGGTGACACAACAGTGTTACCAGGTGAGCCAGGTGGAACGTTCCACTTGGCGTATTGAAGGTCGAAATAGGACATATGATAGCTTTAGGGTGTTTCTCTCAAGGATAGTCATTTCATTTCATCATCTTCCACAGCTGATAATGCATCTTTAATAGACTAGCATTTAGTTATACTCAGGGCGTGCATAGACATAGACTTTAGGCTTAGACTTGGTGTTAGACTTCAGACTTCTTGAAATCTTCATTGAAGGTGGAAATAGATGTAATCGAGTCGTAATTAGATGGATTATTGCAGCGATTTGCCTGGGTTTGAAGGAGTATTTTATATCAGTATCGATTGTGTACTATGTGGGCTCATACTATGAGCGTGAAGACTATAGACTTAGTATTAATGACTCTATACTGACTATTTACTATTATATACTTTATTTTATACTAAAAAATTAGGGGTAACCCCAATCTCCGTCATATGGACTCTGTTCAAAGAAGTTCCATAATTTTTTCAACCCCTGACTGTATTTATTCATAGATCTATCGGTACGAAATTCAGGGGGTACTTATTGCAGGTTATTTCACAGGTTATTTTGTGCATTAAGATCCTACATGTTACTTTGTGTGTATTATATGTGCATAAAAGAAATCATATTTTTCTCAGCAAAATATACATAGAATACACATAGACTTCAGACTTAGACTTTCATTTAAACTGCTGTATATGAGCGTCGGCCTGACGTATATTTGTGATTATACCTTTAATGAGGGCCCAACTTAGTATCGATTATGTATCATATCATTTTGGCATCACTACAGATGCCTGTGCGTCAGTGTCTAGCTAAACTTAACTAGCACAACTATCTAATACATTCAAGGGGTAATACGACGCGTGGTAATACACAATAATAATAAGTTGAATAGTATGATACAATACAGTTATTATGATTACTCCCGCAACCCTATGTGTTGCTCATAAAAATCTTCTTGTTGCTCATAAAAACTTCCATGGTAAGTCTCTAAAAATTCCAAAATCTAGACTAGTCTAGTTCACCCAGTTGTACTACTGGGTCAATGGTTAAGCGATTGTAATGCAGTTGATTTTGATTTTGATTTTTCGTGCCCTCTGGCATTGTACTATGTCAGTGTAGTGGCGGACGATATGACAGGTGGTAATTGGATGGCCAAGTGTACTGTTGGCGTTGGTAGTGAAGAATGCAAATAAAATGGTTATAATAATCTGAGTTAGTTTCTAGTACCTAGGATTTTGAGCATAAATTCTGGGCATTGACACATTTATGAGAGGTGCATATTTTAGAGTTAACTTACAAATTTTGGTGATCCAGCATGGAATTCCGTTTGGCACAAACACACACAATTGATACAAAGTTCCACTCCAGGTGAACATGGAGTTTTCCTAAAAGTTGATTCCAGCATGGAATTCCATTTGGCACACACACACAAATTTGAGAATTTTTCAAAATCTCAAAATTAGGATCCATTCTCTGAGCAAATTCCTGTGAGAATGATCCTGTAAAGCACAACTTGAATAATTCCAGTGAGATGAGGTGAAGATTCCATGAAAACCATTTTTGAAGACCAATAAATCGAAACAGTACCATTGCACCAGTGTAGAGAACCATTTCATGAAACTTGGAGAGATGTCCATGAAACTTGGAGAGATGTGCTGGGTAGAAGGGTCATGATGAGTGAAGTCCACTGAAAATTTTGAAGTCCATGATATAGATGTGAAGTCCTTTGTGAAACTCGGAGATAGTCGTTGAATATGGTAGAGGCTCAGCAATATCCTATGTCTAGAGCCTGGACAAGGCTGTTGGTTGATACAAATGACAGAAAAAACGGCCGTAGCTCTTGCTAGACAGACCTCCTTGAGTCTACTGATGGCACATCAAATGGGGTCTCTTTTATACCAGACTGACCCCCTTCAGGGCAAAACTGGAACCAGACTGACCCCCTTCAGGGCAAAACTGGAACTAATGTCTTAATTTTAACTTAAAATAGGCTTTAAAAATCGTTTTTAAAGGTATATTTGAGCCTCTTTTTGTTAAAAAGAATATTTGACATTATTTAGAACAAAAAATATTGTGTATTTCAAGAGAAAACAGTGAAAATGTGGAGCAGCGACGTGGCATTCAATAAGGCATTCAATCAGGCATTCAATCACATGAGTTGAAGCAGTCGTTTCTCAGTAATTATGCAAAATTGTTTTAAAATAAATATCTCAGACCCATTCTTGGGTCCAAATAAACATTCTTGCCGATTCAGATGTTCTAAATTTGAGATTTTAAGGGATAATTCTGTTTCGAATTTGGCTATCCTATGCTGAGGGATGCATCAAAGAAGACAAGATGGCGGACCAGATTTCAGATTTGCAAATAACGAATTTGTACACCGAAAATTGACTAAAATAAATGGGAACTTGCTTGTTTCACATTGGATATTTTGTCCATACGTTAGGTCCTGTCATATTAAATGTTTTTGCAAAAGTTTTGCTTCATATTAAGGGAAATATCGGTGCCGGCTATGACTGTGGGTCGCGCCCATAGGATTAGCATTGGGACATGTCAGGATAGAATATTTAGCGATTTTTACAGATTTTTGCTTTTAAATGAATGGCGGACGTTCTCTGAG
Source organism: Sthenelais limicola (assembly GCA_942159475.1). NCBI lineage: Eukaryota > Metazoa > Annelida > Polychaeta > Phyllodocida > Sigalionidae > Sthenelais > Sthenelais limicola. Next base: position 64,623,844 of record OW804102.1, on the reverse strand, counting down.
CTTCCAATTGATAATGTTATGCCCTTGGTTCGACTGAAGAAGGTATATTCTTAGAGTAATTTGATGTTTTAATGTCTAAAATGTCAGGCCATATTGAAGGCTATATTGAAGCCGTATTCGCCGACGTTCACTCAGCAGATAATTATTTGTTCCAAACGGTGGAAATATCGAAAATATTGGTTTCAAACTTAGTACATATGATGTGTTTTGCCACGATTTGAATGCTAATGGTCATAAATGGATCTGAGATTGTTTATTTATGACGATGTTCGATTTCCAAATGTTTCCCCATAGACTTCAGTGTTTACACGATTGCCTTGTCAATTTTTAAATTCTTATGACGTAGAAGTCAGCTGGTTCATTGAAAATTAATTATTACAGGTTAATTATAGTCTCTTATTGTTTTAAATCTAGCTAGCACGATGTAAAACAATACTGATGATCTGGATATGAAGTCTCACGGCGAAATTATTATTATGTTCGTCGGAATTTTAATTATAAAATCGGTGCGAAATGTAATTTTATTATCGGAAATGGACATAGGTGATTTAGGATTTGCCGGCTATGTCGTGCCCATAGGATTAGCATTGGGACATGTCAGCATAGAATAATTAAGCGATTTTTACATATTTTTGCTTTTATTGTGAATAATCTCTCCAAAGGTATTACATATGATGTGTTTTGTCCCGATTTATATGTTGGTGGTCATAAATGGATCTGAACTTGTTCAATTACGACGATGTTCGGTGTTTAAATGTTTTCTCATAGACTTCAAATGTTAAGATGACTGCCTTGTCAATGGCAGATATTCTTAGGCTATCCAGGAATTTCCGACGAAAATTTTGGCTGTTTTACGCAGCAAGGGGGTCATATATCTATCCAAATGGCTTCCATATGATGTACCAAAGTCTTATTCAAATGGATTATTGCTAGATTTCATTTTAGTTTAGATTTTTCTGAGATTTGGGTGCTTTTAAGATGATTGATAATTTTCCTCATAGAGTTCAATGTTAATCTCGATAGGGTAGCCATTTTTAATTTTTACGTCGTAGAAGTCAGTTGGTTCATTGAAAAATAATTATTATACAATATTTACTTATTTCATTGTTTTAAATATAGTTGGTACGATGTAAAACAAGCCTGATGATCTGGATATGAAGTCTCATGGCGAAATTATTATTATGTACATCGGAAATTGAATTTTGAATTTGGTTCGAAATTATGTTTTATTACGAAAATCGGTAAACGAAAGTAGAAATATTTAGGAATATTGCATTTATTAATGATTTAGTCGATTCCATAGCTTAATTGAGCTCCTGCACGATCTCTTGTCAAAATTTGGTGTTTGCCATCAATGGTTCTGCCCGTTGGTGCGTCAGCTGGTGCGTCAGGGGGACGGATCGTTGGTCTCCGTCAGTATTGACGGGTAGGACTGTTGATGTATTTGTATAATAGTATACTTTGCTCAGAACATCAATATCTTGGGATTGACACTGCTAGTCTTTAAGGTAATCTGAGACCAAAAGTTATATAACCATAATGCTACTCCCCTCAAAACTATAATGTCAGAAATGTGTGTCCGTCAAGAAAATTTTCATGGTAATTAAAATGTTCCTTGTTTGATTCTATTACAGAGGCAGTCAAGAGTGTCCAGCCCACGGAAAAGAAAAACATTGATTCTGTAAAACACACAGCCATCTGCAACAACTTGCGATCGGCTGGGTCAAAGGCCAATTATCAAAAGACGTGTGCTGACGCTGCTGCCCTAAACGATCAGCTGACTGACGAGGTGTTACCAATGTAAAGTGCAAGAAAATGTGACCAAACAAGCCTTGCGACTCACGAGATATATTAACATAATTTAGCATAAAAGATAATAGTTTATTCTGATTTGCATCACTGCCTGCAAAAGGTTCCTTCGCTGAAACTGTTTCTCTTCCAATAATAATGGTTACAAGGATGTGCTTGATCTGCAACATGCAACACTGTATCATTTATCATTGTTTGTAAGGCACATTTGGAAGATATGTGCACCAGATGGCGTTTTTTATGGTTGTATTTGTAGTTGTATGTATGTATATTGTTTCAAGTTCAATACAGTTACATCAATAAGTCACATACCTGGAAATGCTAATTTATTTACATTCTATGCTAATAATAGATCTACCAGGAGGTCGTTTAGTGTGTGTGTGTTGGTACAACAGGTTAATAGGAATAATTATTAGGATAAATAGGAATTATTTGTAATTCGAAATGAGTATGGTGTAAACTGTATTTTGGTTATATGCTGCAACGTTGACATAAGCTGTGGGCCATAGGTCTGAGTGTTTCCAAGCCTTTATTTCATATGAAAACGTGAGATTTAAACGAAATAAAATAAAATCAGATCTTCCAGTGTCAATGTATAGGCAACGTTATTTGAGATTTTCTCCTGAAATTAATTTTTTCATAAGCTGTTATGAATCTGAAGTGATGTTACCCATGAGATTATTGTATAGTTTATTTTACAAGATTTGGTTGTATCTTGTTAAGCTTTTTGACGAATGAGAAATAGTACAAACTGTAGAAATTCTGTTTCCTGATCATATCAGTGACTGGACTTTGAAATGAATGATAAAGGAGTAGTAGTAATGTATATAATGTAACCATTGATTATACCATATTTGTGTCAATTCTGATCGTATACAACACCTACAAATGGTATTTATGCATTCCTAAGAGGATGCTCCGTATTTCTAGATGCATTTGGAGATTCTAGGAATAACATTTCTACTGATTTTCTTAATCGTTGCTAGTACACTATTGTAATCTATACTTGATGAGGCTGTAATAATCAACCTTTCGGTGAAATATTATTGAACCTGAATGTCACTATATAATATGACCCTTCTTCAGGGATGGTTTAGATGGTAATTAACCTCTCCAAAGTTGTTCCATTAATTTTGTCAACCTTGACTGGCATCCCTGTATAGTTGTGTTTCCTTTGGCAGAAATATTGTAGGAAGTGTTATATCATAATTTGTGACTGGATTGTGAAATGAATAATAAATGAGTAAACTGTATATAATGAAACCATTGTCTTGTCTTCTCTTGCTTCAATTTCGCCGATAATAATGCATCTTTTTTCATATAGCATGGTACAGTACAGTACATATATATGCAATATAATATCGGATATAAACCACAATTAAAACCAATATTTTCCGTTTTCACCCTGCCGCCCCCCTAAAATTATGAACCATAGTAACACCATCCCCGTCCCCCCCTTGAACAGGACCCTAACACCGCGAAATAACCTGCAATAATGACCGCGCATAACGCGCGTCACTGCACCGCGTCACGCGCGGTGCAATTTCGCGCTCCATGGAGTAACATCTGACGCTGTTCTGGCGCGCAAAAATCGCGGCCGATTTTCGCGCAATTTATTTAAGAAAAAACTGCAACAGTGTTCACTGGGTAAGGGTTCTTTGAAGAACTCTTTTGGGGAGGTTCTGGGAAGGAGGGGCATATCAGGGGTTCTTTAAAGAACCTTCCCATTGGTTCCTTCCATTCCCATTGGTCTAATAATCTAATAACTATTTCTAGATTTTAAGTTTGATATTTTAGTTTTAGAAAATAATTTTCCAATATTTCTGGGGGTCAACAAATAGTAAACTAACTAAATGTAGTCCATTGAGGACCTTAGAAACGAAAGGCTATATTATATAGGTTGTCCTGAAATTTGATACATCAATTGATATAGATATAAGTGATGAACCCTCAAAAATCAGAACATCCCAATAATGTGATCTTGTAAACAAAACACTGAAAGAAATCACATGTATCAATGCTCTCATGTCAATACCGATGTGTTATACATGTTTCCATAATAGTCAGGTAGATTGGTGCAAGAATTGTTCAAATTGGTATGAAAGCATGAAATTTGGTACAGTGATAGATTTTGGTATGCTGATTAATTTTGGATATTGACCCATTCTGAAATATTGTTTTCTTGGGTTCTGTTGCCATGGTAACATTTTTTCAGTGAAATTTTGGCCATTCCCTGGAAATACTGAATTCTAACCAATAATTTGATATGGTATACCCACATAAAGTAGTCTATGGAATAGTTCTCTAATTTTTCTAACTATTTCAGCTAATTATATGGTTGCTAGGCTATGTATGGTTGCTAAGCAACTGATAATATACTGAAATTTCTCCAAAATGGCTCATTTTATGTATATTTTATGGGGTAAGGCAATTATTTATGTTCTAAAATATAACATTTATTTAATGATAACATTTTCAGTGATATGCTTCAGCTTTTAGAATTTCCAAGATGGCTGCCAAATGGTTCTAAGATCCAAAATGGCTGATCAAAAGACCCTTCAGGCCCACTTCCTAGTTGACTTGACTTTAGTTTGCAAGCTCATTCATTGTTCATATCAGTATGTACTTCAACCAATTCTGAACATTAGAATAGATCTGAGAACCTGAAATTTGGTACAGAGATACATTTTAATATGATAATTAATTTTTTATATTGACCCATTCTGAAAAGAATTATTCTCTTGGCTTCTGTTGCCATGGTAACATATTTTTAACTAAAATTTCATCAATTTTCCTGGAAAAACTGATTTCTAACAGATAATCATTACCAATATACCAAAATAAAGCAGTTATCCAATAGTTCTCTAAATTAGGTAACTATTTCAGGCAATTCCATGGTTGCTAGGCTATTTATGGTTGCTAAGCAACTGAAAATATGCTGAAATTGATCTGAAATGACTCATTTAAAGCATATTTTCTGAGTAAAATCTATTTTTAATGTACTAAAATGTCATATTTCTTTGATAATCACAATTTCGGTGATATGTATCAACATTTAGAATTTCCAAGATGGCTGCCAAATGGTTCTAAAGTCCAAAATGGCTGATCGAAAGACCAGTTTTGCCTTTTTCCTAGTTCACTTGACTTTGATTTGCAAGCTAATTCATGGTATATGTGTAATACAACAAATTCTGAACATCAAAATAAATCTGAGAGCCTGAAATTTGGTACAGAGGTAGATTTTGTTATGCTTATTAATTTTTGATATAGACCCATTCTGAAAAAAATATTCTCTTGGCTTCTGTTTCCATAGTAACATGTTTAGTGACATTTTGGCCATTCCCTGGAAATACTGATTTCTAACAAATAATATGTAATAATATACCCGTATAAAGTAGTCTATGCAATAGATTATTTATGTAACTATTTCAGGCAATTCCATGGTTGCTAGGCTTATGTAGGCTTGCAATGCAACTGAAAATATTTTGAAATTGATCTGAGATGACTTATTTTATGTATATTTTCTGGTACTTTTCATGCCCACAAATTTATTTGATAATCACAACCTAGCATATACAATTCCTAGGCAATCATATATCCTTTATTTGTCTACAAAGAGGGCAGGGTCAGCAGGTCTAACTCCCTGAATAGTGATGATTTAAAGTCTAGTGGATATGGTAATGTAAATATGGGTACAATCCACCATGTGGAACCACTTGGGGAGAATTGATATGGAATTCCAATTGATTTGATTGGTAATGGAGAGGGAATATGGAGGGGTATTGTGCATATTGTGACCATTTATTTGCAATTCAACATGGTGTTATGATTGAGCATAAGGGTATAAGGAGATAGTGAGGAATCAGTGAGCATGCCAGGATGACATCTGTTAGATCTCTCCTATATGGTATAACTTCTTTGGGTCTGACACTTCATTCCCAATCCCATTCACTGGGGTCTGCAATCTTCGGTTTGGGAGAAAATTGTTTTCAGCTGGATTTAGCATGTTGATTAGCAAGTATTCTGGGTTGGAAGATGTAGGTTTCCTCCATCATTCACTGAGTCCACACACCAGATCTGACTGAAGATGAACACACTGCAGTGCTAGAGATAAAGTGTGCCAGACGGACAGCACCCAAGTGGAATCAAATTCTGGGAACAGAATTCTTTAAAATGACTGGCAGCACATATGGTATACAGGTCAGAAGAACATACATTTCCGACTCATTTTCATCTCCAAAAAGTTACCCCCCACAAGGCCAAGATATTACCACCATTGGAAAGAACATTAAAACTGTTTCAGAAAATGTCCTCATATGTACCTCTACTCTGACTAGAAAAAAGTTCTTGGTACTTGAAATTCCCATACTTCCTGTGGGTATACAGATATATGGCATGACATCACTGCACCTACAAGAGCCGTGAATCAAATGTACATGGTGTGTGCTGGTGTATGTCTTTGGAGGTGGGCAGGGTTGGACTATGGTTGGCTACTACCACTAGGCCTAAAAAAGAATTAACCTTATGTTGTGTCCCTGACCAACCTGAAAACATTGAAACTGACTGAAGCATTTTTTAGGGCATTAATTAGCACCAATTGAATGGAATTAATTATCAATTTAAATGAATCTTGTAAAATTTGATCAAATTCATTCTGGCACATGTGGCAATGACTCTTTTAACACCATGGCAAGGTTGGATACATATGATAAGTCTCCATCACTGCTACCAAAAATAAAATAAAAAAAAATAAAAATGGATTCCTGACCAACCAACCCAAATTTATACCATGAGGTGACTGGAAACAAAAATAATTTATTTTAGGCCCTAAATATGCAGCAAAACAACCCACTGACCATGACTTACCCCCTGGGAAACTCTTGGGTTATGGCATAACACCTCTTAACATTGTAAATAGTGTGTTGCACTCTGAGAATGCATAGAGGAAGGGAGGCTCAAGGCAATGTTGAGGTCCCAACATACATGAGTGCAAATGGTGGATTTTAATTTATTTGTATGGTTTTCATGATTCAAAACAAACCTTCAGGTCTGACTGATCACTATCCACAGTCCTGAGACTGTGAAATACTGACTGTCAGGCAGGAGTTCTGACTGACATGAGGTCAAGCCTGCATGGGTAGTTGGTTTATTGCTGAGTATTTCAAGGTTATCTTTTGTTGTGATGAGGTGGTAATTCAAATCAGTTGTGTTCCACTGAAGTACCTGAGTGACAAAACTAAATATATTTCCTTTATTTTGACAAATGAAAATCTTCTCCCGCTTGAATCGTGGCTGTGACTCTAAGTCTCACCACCCTTGGTGAGCAGTTTTTCCTTTTCAAGCAGCCTTTGGGGAAATAATCCTATCAATATTGGTAGAATATTTATAGTCATCAAATACATACATTTTAGGTATACGTTCTAAAGATCAATCATTGTTAGTAACATCAAATACCACATTTTTATTTCGCCACTTATAGAGGCCAACAACTAATTACTTATTTCATTGTAACTGATCTGCTATGCCCTGTTGGACATGGAGAACCCACCATGTGAAGCTAGATCCTGGGAGTAACATACTCCTGCCCGACTTTACTTTACTATATTGACTAACATGGAATTTTAGCTTCAATATTTACTCTTCCTTCTAGTTGTCACAGTATGGGCTCATCCTAAAGAACAATGTTATATGGTTGATGTTTACAAAAAAATAAATCAAATGTGGTTGCTCTGTGAGATGCTTTCATTTAGGTCCTTTTTTAAGATCCAGGGGAGTATCCGCACAAGAATTTGTGTATGGTAACTGCTTGGCTGGTTAGTTTAGTAAGATTATTGTCACCTCTCTCTATAGTCTATTTGACCGTCTATAGCCTCCACCCACCCCCCTTCCCCACAAAGCTGTTGATTCTTCTGTTGACAAGCGTTGGTCATATCCACTGGTAGCAGTAGTGGGTGAGTGAGTGTGGAGGGCGATCGGACGGGTCATCGGTACTATTTGTGAGCCCCCATGACACGGTATGTAAGGCGGTAACCACAATTTTTGTTCGTTTTTAAAATAGGGCCGTATGAAGCAATTCCTTCTGTCCAGGTGGTAGATTACTATCAATGATGTCGATAGAGCGTAACAATAGCGGAGTTTTACGGGAAAGAAACATAGATCCCTCCGCAGGCGTAAGTATGAAGCGAAGGACCCAATTTATCGGGGATCGTTTGAAACGTTCAATTTTCAAGCTACGCTATGTAAACATAGGCGGATAGATGCCAGCCGTCTAGAGCTAAGGAGCTAAAATAGGACATTTTGCTTCCTGGTGGCAGCCATATTGGATTTTGAGCATACCTGTACAAGGAGGTGACCTCAACACCATGCTGACTTGCAGATAAAAATGTCTCAGTATGCACATCTTTTTAAATTATGACATATTCTCTGTCCCCTACCCATCAAATGAAATGGAATTTGATAGTAACTATCACTGCTAGCAATTATTAATATAGACTCCAGGGATGGGGAAAATAAACAAATAGTATCTCCCTCACACTCCTTCCCCCCTCCTTCCCCATCTCCCCCTTTCTGCCCTCCCTCCCCTTCCCCCTTCCCAATAAAGGGAAAAGAAAACCCATACACTTAAGGAGGCCTTGAGGACTGCCCTGCCTTCCCTCCACACATTCTCATACACCAACAAAACAAGAAAACAGATATTGAATCATCCCAGCAAGGTAACTGCCGCAAAATCGGTTGTTGAAAATCTTCAAAATCACCTCCCTTGAAAAAAGTGATTTTGGGGAAACCAATAGCCAGGTAACTTTTCTCGACACCAATGGAAACCACTGTGAAAGTTAGAGCCCTGTACATGCAGCAAGTAAAAAGTCTTTCAAGGATTTGTGTACAGGGTCCATTGTCATAAATCCACAATTAATATAGTATGGATAGGCCACATCACATATTTGGTAATCAGGGAGTGTGGAGTTAACCTCTCTGTGTCCATGTGCAACTCATTAGAGAACACTGCTCCTACACACCAGTGGAAGGCAGCTGGTTATTCCCCCAGTTCCCTGTTCCAGTTTGGTATATGGTTACCTAGCAATAGTCTATGCTAGACCTTCAATAGCCTCAATAGCCTCTAATAGCTATATCAAGAGAGAAAAAGGTTCATAATATATGCCATAATTTATTTTAATATATAAATTGCTGGCAAGAATAAAGAGAGAGAATAGTTGCCTTCAATGGGTGCTTATCAGACCCTGCTTTTTATTTATATTTCCTTTGCCCCCAAACAAATAAAGAAAACATTTTTCCAAACTGAGAATGTCTTTTCTCTGCTTGATCTTATGCTTTCGAGCTACAGGCCTAGACTGACCAGTGACTCTCTGTCCTTCTTTAAATATGTCCAAACTTCGGCCAATAGCCATCAAGCATCCTGGTGACGTACAGCAAGGGGTCAAGCCAGTGATTTCCTAGTCAGGTCCTTTTCTCGCAATTTATAATTATATTCAAATTAATATTTACCAATTTATGTACCAAAATTCAGGTTCTCAGATCTATTTTAAAGTGGCTAAGATAGTTAATAACACCCATTGGGGAGTATTCAAGGACTGCTTTGAAAATGCCCCCAAGAACTAAAGCAAAGCGCCATAGTCCAATCATGATCTTTTTTTACTTTTAGCTCTCCAATTTGCTTTGAAAATAGGAGCTTTTGTAACTGATGATACTTATGAATCTAGTCCAGAACAGGAAAGAGAGTCACTTCAATGGTCAGAATGTGTTGAATCGAATGTACCATGAACATGCTCATGTCTAGGAAATAGGCAAAACTGGTCTTTCAATCTGCCATTTTGGACTTTAGAACCATTTGGCAGCCATCTTGGAAATTCTAAATGTTGATGCATATCATCGAAATTGTGATTATCAAAGAAATATGACATTTTAGTACATTAAAAATAGATTTTACTCAGAAAATATGCTTTAAATGAGTCATTTCAGATCAATTTCAGCATATTTTCAATTGCTTAGCAACCATAAATAGCCTAGCAACCATGGAATTGCCTGAAATAGTTACCTAATTTAGAGAACTATTGCATAACTGCTTTATTTTGGTATATTGGTAATGATTATCTGTTAGAAATCAGTTTTTCCATGAAAATTGATGAAATTTTAGTTAAAAATATGTTACCATGGCAACAGAAGCCAAGAGAATAATTCTTTTCAGAATGGGTCAATATAAAAAATAAATTATCATATTAAAATGTATCTCTGTACCAAATTTCAGGTTCTCAGATCTATTCTAATGTTCAGAATTGGTTGAAGTACATACTGATATGAACAATGAATGAGCTTGCAAACTAAAGTCAAGTCAACTAGGAAGTAGGCCTGAAGGGTCTTTTGATCAGCCATTTTGGATCTTAGAACCATTTGGCAGCCATCTTGGAAATTCTAAAAGCTGAAGCATATCACTGAAAATGTTATCATTAAATAAATGTTATATTTTAGAACATAAATAATTGCCTTACCCCATAAAATATACATAAAATGAGCCATTTTGGAGAAATTTCAGTATATTATCAGTTGCTAAGCAACCATACATAGCCTAGCAACCATATGATTAGCTGAAATAGTTAGAAAAATTAGAGAACTATTCCATAGACTACTTTATGTGGGTATACCATATCAAATTATTGGTTAGAATTCAGTATTTCCAGGGAATGGCCAAAATTTCACTGAAAAAATGTTACCATGGCAACAGAACCCAAGAAAACAATATTTCAGAATGGGTCAATATCCAAAATTAATCAGCATACCAAAATCTATCACTGTACCAAATTTCATGCTTTCATACCAATTTGAACAATTCTTGCATTTTTTTGCACCAATCTACCTGACTATAACACATTTTCTCACATCAAGCATTTGTTTTTATGGAGTATCTATACAACCTTTAACATTGGTGAAGATACTGTTTCTATTTTCAATCGGGATTTTGCTAAATATTTCATTTTTATGTTGCTATATATGTGTACATGATATTTGTATTACTGATTCTTGATTTGATTTGATTTAAAAAAAATTTCATTCAGGACAAGTAGACATTTTCATACATCAAGCATAAATATTCTCAGACTACCCTGATTTAAATTATACAAGCTTGACATTATAGTAATTTATAAATTTAATTCAAATTCAATCAAGAGAATACCAAAGTATGGTCTTTGTAAGTTATGTAACATGTTTAAAATAATATAACAGACCAGTATAATATTATAACAATAAACAACTCAGATTTTAGCGTTCAAACGGCCTGTACACCCATAGACGTCCCAAGGCCGAAGGCCGAGGAACACACGGTAACCAGCGGTCTGTAGTACCATAAGTGCACGGGAAATTCCCCAGAATCTGACCCAGAATGGACTAAACCTTTATAGAAAATATCGGTACATATTTGGAGTGTTGTATTAAAATTACCCATCACCTGCGCCACGATCTTACACGCAAACCATTATGTATCATTTAAGTGTAATAAACCTGGCACACTCTTGCACATTTGTAAGTTATCATTTCTGTTGCAGGTATTCCACTAGGCCTGGAGCACAAGGTGTCACCTATGCCTGCCTCCGTCCATCAGCCACAATAGTCGTTAACATGGCCAAGGCAAAAGTCAATGTAGAAATGTGATGTGTTTCAGGAAATGAGTCATAAGTCATATAAGTATTTGATATTTTCATTTTGAAAAAATAGATTTCCAATATGTCCGGGGGGCAATGAACAGTAAATTAACAAAATACAGTCCATATTAAGACCTTTAAAACGATAGGATATGTTACATACATTGTCCTGAAATTTGATACATCAGTCGATATAACCATAAGTGATGAACTCTCAAAAAATCAGAACATTTCAATGAAGTGATCTTATGAAAATAACACTTTGAAAGTAAACACTTGAAAAAATATCATTTTTTGCGACTCATTTGAAACACATTACAAATTATAAGAGAAATACAAGTAGTTGTGTTTGTTGGTCGACCGCTTGACCACCTAGGGGGCGCCACAAGGCCTATTAGAGGGGGCGCCACCAGGCTTATTTAATGTATGCCTTGACTATTAGAGGGGGTGCCACTAGGCTTATTTAATGTATGCCTTGGTGCTTGGATTCTCACCTAGGTGGCCTTACTAGTACTATGGATGGTTTAATGTATGCAATACCATAAAGGGATAGGGTAGGGGGACCAGGAAAGCTTGATAGCAGCTTTATTTAATGGTTGCCTTGCCTATATATATATAGGTTAATAGAAGTGATTAGGTAAAAGGACTTCAATAACAAGAATGGCTCCAAGTAAGATTTCGGATAATTTAAGTGTGGAGTTTAAAAGGGGTGGCAAACTAACGTTGATTAGAAAGAAGGATGATTATGTGAGATATGTTTCAACTCACATAAATATTTTAAAACGAGCGTTTGAGGATAAGGACCAACTGAAGAATGGTTTTGTTCTAACCTTGAAGGGTGGTTGGACAATCAAAATGGACATGTACTATGAAACTGAATATGTATGTTTTGTCCACTCTTAATAACTTATTAATAATAAGTTACAGCGGAATTTCTCATTTTTATACAATTATTAATTATGTATGTTCTGTTTTAGGGGGGACTGTTTTAATCTCAGCTTTGACGAAATGATAACTTTGGAAAGGGAAGTTGGTGGACGTTGAAAGTATCAAAAAGAATCATAAAGGTCTACCTAAAGGTCTTTAGAAGTAAGATTTAATGTTTACCTTGTCTTGGCATTAACTTTTTTTTGCCTAAATTTCTTTGGCCTTAGTAAGGTGTAGGAAAAAAGCTTTTCTAGGGTACTCTAGAAATTTTATTTAATGGATGCCTTGCCCTTGGACTGATCCGTACCAGTCTTGCCCTTATCAGTCACACTTTATGGGTTGGTTATTTATAGCCCCAGCCCTTTGGCATTTTCCCATGTCCACCCCACTTGAATGGGGGTTGGTGAACACATGGGGTTAGTTACTGTATACACGGTCCATGCGTGGTATGCAGCTTAGTTTCACTTCTCCCATTAATGTGTCCAAGTGGATATTTTAGAGGTTTTTACCCCTGAGAACTTTAATTTTAAGAAACACGCCCATTTTCTGCTAGAAAAACACTTTTCATGGGTTATTTTTCTAATTTTATTTAGTTTTAAGGCTTATTCCCTGCTTGACAAACACTTTAAAGTGGTTATTTCCAGATTTCATCTTGTTTTAAGGGGTTTTACCCATAAATATATGTATTATGTTAATTGCATGGGAAAAAGAATCCATATAAAAGGGAGAACTTCATTATTTTTTAACAGTTGGAGCGTTTATTTTATTTTGATTTTAATTGGTGCATTTTTGTAAACAAAACATAATATACAGTTAGAACTTTAGTAAGGATAGCCTTATATAGCATGGAAGCGCCCAACAATATTATGATTTTGGATGCTTTTCTTTTTTCTGAGACACTATGTTTTAAAATATACTAAAATAAATAATCACCTTATCTTAATTAAGCATGTACACATTGGTGGTCTTAGTCATAATATACAGTTAAAGCATTAGTAACGAGAGTCGCATATAACATGGGACGCTTTACCATATGTGATCCGGTTTAGGAAAATGAGTCATAAGTCGCAAAATATGAATTTTGAGATATCACCATATCTGAAAAGAGGAGATCAAGCTGATTCCAATGATAGTAAACAGTCCACTATTCTAATAAGTATTTCCATATTTTAAGTTTAAGTTTTTTATTTTTGAAAAAAAAAAGTTTGTAATATTTCTGGTAGCCAATAACCAGTAAAGTAACTGAATATACTCCATATGTGGACCTTTAAAACGTAAAGATATATTACATATAATGTCCTAAAATTTGATACATGGATTGATACAACCATAAGGGATAAACTCGCCAAAAATCAGAACATTCCAATAAAGTGATCTATTAAAATAAACACTTTGAAAAATATCAATTTAGCGACTTATGACTCATTTTCCTGGAACACATCACATATTATGTTTTTGGGAGCTTTTTTAATTAAGCATGTATACATTTATTGAACTTAGTAATCTGGTGTAATAGTTACGTTTCAATGAAAAATAAAATATAACATTGAATCATGGAAAAATTCTTTACGTTATAATTTGTAATGCTCATACTCAAAATAGGCTTTTATAAAAGCCAAGGGTAGATAAATACATAAGCATGTGGCCAGTCGGTAGCTACTAGTCATCACAGGAAAAAACCCTTAGGAGGGCGTGAGCAGGCGACCTCGAAAAAACCGTTAAGAAGTAACAGATGGGAAAAAACCTTTGAGAAATAATTCAGATATCAGTACGAATTTTCTAAGTTTAAGCCCACGCCATCTTTTCTAAAATAACTGTACTGGCGTTACTAATTATCCTTTAAAACCTTAATATTTATGCGTTGAGAGTAAATTATGCAAAACTAAATTAAGAGAAAACAAACAGCCTAAACTGCTCGTTTTTGGGTTGAACCAAAGTCTACATAGTTATAGGGTACTATTATGCGAGATACTTAACATACACACGCAAAATATAAATGTGTAGTGATTCGCTCTATGATCCGAATAAACAACTTAACAAGGCACAATTCCCTGTAGCTCTCTTTATTCGTCCAGTCCGTGAAAACGGCCCAGAGTCCGGAGTTCCGGACAAGGTAGTTAGTATTCTCCCGTACATACAACAGGTACACTGTAAAAACTAAGTGTATTTTACCGGAACAAATTGATTTTGCACCTGCACAAAAAACTTATGTGCCGGTTTTTACCGGCACCAACTACCCCTCCTCTCATTGTCCCCACCACCTTCACCCCACCGATAATTTACGGAACAGCAATCACTCAAGCGTGGTGAAGCTTTGTGGAGCTAAAAGGCTCCTTCAAGCGTGCATTACCCTTGGATGCCACTAGGCGTCTCTGCTGGTCATTTTCGTCAGACATTTTTAAAAGGCTAAATGTTTGCCCTCCATAGAATTTGTATTGAAATCCAAATTGAAAATATATGTTCCCAGATGAGACACTGCCATATTAAATCTCGAGATTTATGTGCATGCGTGTAGGCCTATATGAATGAATTTTAAGTGTACATTAATGTCAAAGCGCCCTGGTCATAGTGTCCTTTGGCCAGTCAAAGCTTACTATAAAAGTGTCAAAGCATTCTAAGTGTGAGGGAAAAGCTTTTCTGCTTAGGTATTGAATGTAACTTATAAACTTAACTTTCTGTAGCAACCATCAATGAAATGGAATTCGTCGGCGATTTATTTAGTTTAATTTTTGTGATATAATTGGAGCAATAGAAGGGACGGAAAAGAGTAACACTTTTATATGGTAAATGAATACAAAAAATATAAATAAAATGGATCGAAGCCTAACAATCATATATAAACAGCCATGAATAGAAACCAGAATATATTATAATAATGATTCATGTTGTGTCATTGTTTAAAGAGCAGGGATTTTTAATGCATGTTATCATCTCCTTTTAAAATATTCCTTATTGGAAAGGTATTCGGATAACATGTTGGGGGTACGAGAACTAAATGTTTTAACCTGTGCGGTGAGTTAAATGCCTTTCGGACACCAATTATGCGTAACCAGTGTCACAACCAAGCTGGTTTGTCTAGAGTATGATATTACATAATATCTAGTACGTTTGATATGTATTTGAAGAATGGTAGATGTATTTGGGTATATATATAAACCAGTTATATATAATCCAGTTGTGAGGCTCTAATCGTGTGTGTAAACACAACAAAGATATTCGTGAGATTGTTTTGTAATCATATAACATCATTATTGTATTTATTTTCCTTCTTTCTGCAAGGTCAACCATGATATATTGCCACGAGGTCTGTTATGCGTTTTTGAATAAGACTATGACATTAAAAATTTGGAATGTAATATATATATGGCCAATATATATATTTTAAGAAAAAAATGAACATGTGCGAAAATGGGTGAACAAGGCTATTGCATGAAAATTTAACAGCAAAAAAATAAGTATGTTTAACTGAACTACTGATTTATTTTTTATAGTGTTCCTTCAGCTACTTCGGTATTGACAACTACTGGAGCTGGTGTTTTAAAAACATCATTTCTTAAGCGAATCTATTTGACAATGAATGCTAATTCCTTGACATTTTCAATATATTTGGAAATAATAGACCCCCTTTTAATACTATTTTTAATTTGTTCAGGGTGGATACATTAGCGAGCCTGCTGTACTTCAAACCGTTTTGAAGAACTGACAATTATACATGTATGGGGCCGATGTTTAAATTGTTTGTTGCATAGTCCATATTCGCACAGTTTAATTTATACACAGTAGCCTATATGCTATCTAACACATGTTTGCGGCTAGGTACAGGTGTGACTATTGTTTTAGTGCTACCAGTAGTATGTAGGTCAACGTAGCTTGTTACATCATAACCTCCGTTAGGCCCACTCGCTTGGAACAGCCTCGTTCTGGACGGCTGGCCAAGTAGATTTGAAAACGCAAGGAGAAATATGCATCTTCACGATTTCGGGGATTGTTTTCCCATATATGCAAGCCAAAACTGTGTTTTAGAGGAACAGAATTGGCGTGTGAATATCCGAAAGAGGTTGGGGAAATGTATGACTCAAGATACCATAAGGAATTAGCCGTTATTGGAACCATCTAATGATTATCTCGTCAATACGCCCATTTGCTGTGTTCAACATAATGCAGACTATGGGGGTTCTGTTTTTGGTACATAGGACGATGGTTTCTACCTAATCCAACACTCAGGTAAGGAATATATTCTGTAGTATACCATACCAATTTGAGCAACTTCTGTCTTTGAACCATGAAATATCAGTCCGCTGAAAATATCTGGTGTTAGTTTATATGTTCTATGTTTTTTTTTGGAGTGAAATACATTTTGCACCAATCGTCCAATGTTTATGGTTTGTATATGAGTCATTAGATAACTTACTCTGTGTCTAGAATTCTTACCCATACAACCTGGAATTTCGAATGTCTCTATAAATTGTATGTTTTATTTCACTTCTCCACTTCTTATATATCTCCCTGATCCAGATTATATATTGTTGAATATGTTTCGAATATGGGTCAGATTTTCAGAAAATGTACAATTCGTTTTCACCAATCTTCTCAAATAACGCAACTTTAAGACCAAATTGACTTTCAAAATACAGTTCAACTTAACCAAACAGATTGCTTAAATCAATGCAATGCCGAATAAACCAGAATTTACCTAGTATTGACCAAATTTCGGTCTAATTTAGCAGAATTTACCAAAAGTGTAGATCTGCCGATTGTACATTTTCTGAAAATCTTTCCCATATAGGTTGTCAGGTGTAAGGCATATATATGAATATAGGCAAGAGATGGCAAAATATATTTAAACCACTACAGTCCCGCCCACCCTCAAGGTCCCCTCACCCCTACTGCTACAGGGGTACCCATATCGATTCCCCTCAAGAGGAGGCGGCAGGGGTAATTAAGGGGGGGAGTGAAATATTTATGCAATATTTGATATGTTCAGGAACATTACCTTCCACTTTTGGGACCCAGGTCTATTGGGATCGGTCTTATGGGACCCTATGTGCGAACGCTCCCCGGGCATGAACGCTACTGTTGGCGATGACTGGGGAGGAGGATTAAGGGGAAGCTAGCTGACACCAGGCTGACACCTTCATCACCTCCATTCGCGCTAAATGAAGAATAATATTTATGAATATGAAATATGGTCATATGATAGATAATGGTGGGGTATGAAACATTGGTTTGATAGCATTTGATTAAGATTAGATTTGAGTTATATTACCGTACTTCTAAGGTTGATTTTGCGTTTCCCATTTCCCGAATTGATCATTAATTTTTGCATTTTCCAAATTGATAATTAGAATCCCATTTCCCAAACATATGCCCTGTAAATTGTCATGACGCGGCCGTCATTACAAAGTATACTATGGAATCAAAGATACATTCTTTGGCAGACACAACTGCCGTCATTCCCGGCAGAGGTGTTAGCGCTTTGACAAGCTTGTTAGGTGACCGAGCTTGCTGCCGTGTGAGTGGTAACAGAGACAGTCCATTACGTCCAGTATTGGAGGGTCTGAGGGGGCGGAGGGGGCGGGGTCTGAGCAGCCCGCCAGGCCGGTTCCTCCGAGGTAGAGCCAGGGGCAACCCTTGTTATGATAAACCTTATAAGGAGGGGGTTTGCTAATGAGTAATCAACGCAGGGGGGGGGGGGGAGGGTCACTAGACCCATCCTCATTAAGTAATTGTAGGGGTTAATTAATAAGAATTGTAATGTTTCTATTCATGTTGTGGTGTACATTGATAATTATGCTAATTAGAATTGTTGTATTGATCTGGCACTCATAATCATTAATAAGTATGCGTGTGTCTCCTGCCTACCCTCCCTCCTGACATAATAAAGTGATCCAAGGAGAGGTAGAAGGCTTCGGCCAATGAGGGGGTAGGAAGGGGGGGGGGGCCAGGCCAAGATGTAAGCTGAGATTTTACGCACATTAAAGTTCAATTGACCAGGACGCTTTGACACCAGGATGCTTTGACTAGCATTCAAATTCATAACTGGATGATTGGTAGATAATTATCTATTAAACAATCATCTCAGACTCTGAAGAGCAAGGTTATTACAGAGTAGACAACTTTCAACTATTTAACCGGGGACCATTGCGTTGACACCTATTTAGCCAAATCTTAATCAAGTTCTCATTTGCCACTTCAGGTTCGGCTGCATTGTCATCTCAGTGAAACCAGGCTCATACTTGATATAATGAAACGATTGCCTGACTCTGAGGCGCCCAAATAGAAATATAATGATATATAGGAAACAGGCTCTACTTTAAGTAGCTACAATCATATATTCGGTGAGTATATTGAATGTTGGATAGAAATATTTTGATATTCATTAGAAACTATTATATTAGGATCATATTAAGTTGATAACAAGATATCATGTTATATGCTATTTTATATATCAATTCTATTTTATCATGTGAAATGTTCTCCAATTCAACCCCCACTATTAATTAGCGTTTCCTCCAATAATGTTCGAAGCTGATTTGTGATAATGTAATAGTAAAATGAATCATCAGTTGCAAATGTGTATTTCAAGATACCATCATATTAATTCTTTTAGGGATAAGATCAAGCAGATTTCAATGATGGAAAATATTAGGACATCTAATAAATATAATTCTATATGTGTTTATGCAGCAAGTAACACAAATTTAGGGAAATTTCTTGAGTTCGAAAGTGAAGAAGCAACGTTTAGAAAAGGATATGGGCCCACTGGGAATGTATACCAACAGGTATTTATTTTTTTAATATGTACATGTCATACGAGAGAAAATAATATAACCACGTTCATTTGTTATTATTTCAGGGACTTCAGCGCATAACTACAATATGATTAATGATACCAGAGGATGGCGCCATGATAGACCAAGATATCATTCCACAGGACATGCTGAAGTCTCTGCGTTTTAGTTTAAACCCTAAGTACATGGAGAATATAAAATGGGTTATGTTTGTGGCATGAAATATTAAGCAGCTGGGTTAGTTCTTTATGGCGAGAATTACGGTTCAAGAATGAGGCGTGATTGATGTTATCTAGTGTGATGTGCCATGGTTTGCAGTCTAATCGTTCATTCAGAATACCGGTATGTATATGTATGGTGCTAATATTGAAAAAGTAATAGCATAAACATTTATTCCTTTATATTTAACAGGGTTCGGGCTAATTAATATAGTTTTCTCTATGAACATTAAAATTTGTTTAATTACTTAGTATCCAGCTAGACTTCATAACAACAACATTGACCATTACCTTCTCACTGGACTAACCTATGCCGTTCAGGCATTTGAGGCTTATTGCATTGAATACAAGATGGTTATTGGTATCTTGAAAGTAGTTATGTCATTAACTTTTATGTTTTTCTTAGTTTTGTACATGGTGAGGCTTGATGTAAGCTATATATTTCGTAATTTTGTCACAAGTCAGTGATAATAAATGGCATGTGAGTGTGGGTTAATGATAATACAATACGTGTTGATAAAGGTGTGAGATATAGTGCTGCCACTCTTTTATGGCATTTGCACATAATTGCGCGACCAAGTGTGTATGAAATGTAGGTGCTATTTAGAGATAGATTAATTGGTATATTTGCGTGAAACCTCTGATTATGTTTCCTTTTTGTTGTGAGCGTGTCAAACAGTTTTACCCAGTTGAGTAGGCACTGTAGACTCCTATTTTTAAAACAAAAGTTTGCATGACTATTTTCATTGTATATAATTAGTATTCATAATGGTTTTTCATCCATTCTCACTTGAGTTCCCTAAAGAAGCTGTTTATATTTGCATAAAGACAAATGATGTTGCTATCATGATATGAAGGATTTCGCAGCATGGCTGATGTACATAGGAGATGCAATAAAAATATATACTTCTTTGTAACACAATTACCTTGTTTGGCTTTATTTAGCACCTACCTGATAACAATGACCAACACTATCCCAATCCTAAACGGAGCATAATCATTTTTGGCTCTGCCACTGAAGCCCTATGATTATAAATTCGCCGCATAATTAAAAATACTTCCGGGAATGTAAGAATTATTTACTAATTATTATTGCCTCATTAGAAAGGTTATAATCGCAACTAATATGCCCATGATAATAAGCAATAAATATCCCAATATAGGAGGGTGCATACTACCCCCCCCCCCCCTCCCCTGCTGCGCGCCCCCCCCCCCCCCTGCATAAAGCCGCCATAAACCGGCACAGTGACGTCAATTACCTGCACCCAGCCGCTGCCCAAAGCTACTGTAGCACCGGCACAGTGCCGCCCGCTACCTGCACACGGCAACGGCACAAGCCTGTGTATTACCTGAACGCACATACCGGAACAATAGGACGGAACAGTGCAGGCATATATGCGTCCGGTACTGTTCCGGTATTGAGCGGATCACCACCGGCCACACCGTTACAGTGTAGCACCAACAGGAGTACATATCAAGTATAGTGTAAATGGCAATACACAGAGTACAGAATAATATATAGAGAACAAAGTGATAGAGACCTCTTACAGGAGTATTATAGAAAGGGTTAAGTAATATAATAAGGGTACAAATAGTAAATTAGAGGTAATGTCTGACTATACATTACACCCAAGCGCAGGGCACCTCTATGTAAGAATAGATGAACTAGTCCTTTATGGCCTGTCAGCAAGTGGAGCATTGCAGAACTACTACAAATGAATATTTCACTAAAACCAGAGTGTTACACACAACCTTAACTGCTTGTTTTTGGGTTGAACCAAAGTCTACATAGTTATAGGGTACTATTATGCGAGATACTTAACATACACACGCAAAATATAAATGAAATAAATGAATATTTCACTAAAACCAGAGTGTTAGACACAGCCTAAACTGCTTGTTTTTGGGTTGAACCAAAGTCTACATAGTTATAGGATACTATTATGCGAGATACTTAACATACACACGTCGTTAACAAGGCCAATACAAGACATAAGTCAATATAGAAATTATAAGAGAAATAAATGTGGAAAGGTACAATCTCCGTTAATATCACAGGTTTTTCAAATGTCCGTTGAATCGTGATTACTTCGGCTATCATAGATTGGTAAACATGTTTACAACTAAAATAGTCACCATCCAATGGTCGATCTGTTCATCGTATACACAGTGAATTTAAAATTAAAGTATTAATATAAGTAAGAGAAAATACATGATGGTTAGATTTTCGGAAAATGCACAATCTACATTTCTGCAATTCTCTCAAATTCTATCAAATTAAAGTAAAAAATGATAAATACGAGAACTGTATGTCTGATTATATATTGTATTAATTCAATAAAACTGTGTGATCTTTATTCTCGTCTGAAATTGGATTATTTGAGAGGATCTGGTGAAGGCGAATTGTACATTTTCTGAAAATCTGACCAATAAGTAGTTGTCTTGGGGTTCATATCCAAACTTCTAAAATATGTAATGTGTCACAGAAAAATGAGTCACAAGTCGCAAACAATGGATTTTGAGATTTCATCATATTTGAAAAGATGAGATCAAGCCGATTCTAATGATGATAAACAGGACATCTTATAACTATTGCTTGATGTTAAGTGTGATATTTCAATTTTCGAAAATCGGACAAAAATGTTTTGTGTGGTACCAGGATATGAGAATACATGTAAATATGTAGTCCAACGAGGATATTATTTAGGAAATATAAACAGTTTGTTATGTTTTATTGCATTTAATTCAATATAACTTATAATATTACATCATACAGTAATGTATTTATTGTACATGCATTGCAACGTATCTAGAGTGATTTACACATAGTGTCTTATGATATATGATGTAACGAGGTTAGTTTCTGACTTGTCATTAGAGTTCCATTATATTGGATCTTTATACATACAGGATCTTTTTATCCTTTCTGATTAAGGAATTAAAACTTTAAGTATACCATTCTTGTTACCTTTGCTAGACCTTAACTCTTGTTTGTTTTTCTCAACATTTTCCGGTATTAATGAATGTTTATATGCCATTTCCAGTAAGTGGGCTTCTGTCCTTTTTCAATTCCTTTGACAGCTCTACTACTCTTTTCTTATTCAAATACTTTGCCCTTCAGACAATATTAGTTTGTATAACCAGTAATTTCCTCAATAAAGTATTACTTGTACCATTATATATGGTGTATCTGAAGTTTATCTGTGGAAGTACCATCACCTTATTCAAATTCAGAAAAATCTTTTCTGTAAATGCCTGAATTTTGACTGCAGCCGATAATGAATATGGATAGCTATGAATAGTAGAGGCTTCATTCCCGCACTTGTAAGGTGGTTCAGGAACTGTGGAGTCTTGACGATCGGCGACCAAAAACCGCCTTCAGAAAGGCGGGCGCAGCAGGCATATTTTGAATCCATCTGTCGCCCCGGGCTTCTAGTGTCAAAACCCTACCTATATAGAACTTACAGACATCATGCCATTCACATCTTAAACTTACCGATAGCCAACTTCCTTACCCGGAAATCACAAGTATATTAAGTCTCCTCTCCTATGGGGATGCATTGGGACCTGCCAACCGCCAATGGCACCACCATGTTGGAGCCCTAGGGGAACAGGCAGCGCGTGATGCACACAGGCATAAAGTTACCCGCACACACGCCAGTGGCAGTGGTGTGTGCGGGTCACTACTCTAGGTAAGAGGGGGCGAGAGGTGGGGGGGGGGGGGGTGATAACAAACATTTAATACATAACAAGTGCCTTCGGCACTTGGATTATAGAGGCAGTTGTGTTTCTACTTCTCATAGGAATCCAACAATTTACTGGACGTTCATTTTAATTTGAAGATATTAATTTGATTGCCAAAAATGGCTAAAATCACAGGGGGCCTACGTCGGTGTAGTAGGAGCTTAGAAGGCCTAAGGTGTAGGAGGGAGAGAGAGAGAGGGAGGGACAGAGAGAGAGAGAGGGAGAGGGAGAGGAGGAGGAAAATGACTGATATAAGAGGGTTTCATGGAAAACATTTTGCACCTACCCCCCCCCCCCCCACACCTATACATCTATCAATTTTCCTTCCCCTCCCCGACTACCTCCCTTGCTCTGCCTCCCCTATCATTCCCCCCGACCTTAATAATAATGAGTAATGTCTGGACAGGTACATTCTTTCTCTGAGAGAGACAGAAAGTGTCAAAAATAAATTTTGTCAAAAAAAATAGTTGGCTGTAAAAAATGCTGGTTGGAAAAAAAACGGTTGAAAAAAATTGTTGCAAAAAAACTTGGTTGTAAAAAAAAGTTGGTCGTAAAAATAGTTGGTCGTAAAAAAAGTTGGTCGTAAAAAAAGTTGAGTCGAAAAACAGTTAGTCGGAAAAAAAGTTGGTCGGAAAAAAAAAATTGTGTCTCCCTCCCCTTTTATCCCCCCCCTCCTTCACCTCTCCTCTTCTTCCTCCACCGCTTCAATCCCTTCCTTCTTCCTCCTCCCATTCCTACCTTCCTGTCCTCATCCTCTTCCCCCCCCCTCCCCCCCACCCCCACCTATTCAATAATTCTCTCCCCAAAATTAAGGGGCCCCCGGTCCCCCTAGCTATACAATGTGAACTTTTCTGGTTTTGTCTCATTTCAAAGCCTAAGACACCAACTATGTTCAAATCAGACTATTATTTCAAAAGTTATAGCATTTGAGCTTGGCTAAATATTGGCTATGTTATTACAAAGCATATATGAGCAATTCCACCAATTGGTCGTCATTTGGCCATCCAGAGCTGAAAATTCTTAATTTTTTTAAATTGCTTCTATTAATTTAGTTTTTTTTCGTACATAAACTATACTTATTGCTGCTACTATTGACGAAATTGGGAAAGTTAATAATGAATATTTTCGTCAGGGCAGCATGGCAGAGTCTGTGACTGGAACTCTGCTGATAAGGGCACTGGAGAATGGTACAAATTTCTACATAAATAAGGAATTAAATTAGAAATAAATAAGAGAAATATGCACATATTGTTTTGAATTATTGTGTACTTCGTAGGTCTTGAGATAAGGGTCATAACGCTTTTTAGTTTGTGAAGATATTCCAACTAGAAGGAAAGTTATAGCCAAATAACCATTCAGTAATGGTAGAGATAATGGCAGCAGCAAGGATGACATGTGATCGATCCTCTGCCCACAAACAGCTTAACACAATTTTTTTTGGAATATAATACAAAAATATCTAACATTCATTCCCCTCCGTTTTTTTAAGTTCACTTGAATACTTGTATTGGTTGTTCCTGAAGGTAAATGTGAGTTCTGTTTAGTATTTAGTGGCAAAATCTTTAGCGATTCATATTGATTCTCTGTATTTCCCAACAACAGTTGTCAGTGTCAGTGTCAGTGTCAGCGTCACGTGTGGAAAACACACATGACGCTGGCATATTTCCTGCCCTACCTTCCTATTAAGGAGAACCTGGGTGGATTTATGGTTTTTGAAATGAAGTATGTATGGCATCTCATCTATATGAATATTATCAATAATTAATTCCTAATATTTATTAAATGCAGTAGACTAAAAATACTCACATGACGCTGACATAAGAACTGCCCAACTATTACTTTTGTTCCCATTATTCCAAATTATGAACAGAAATCCGGACTGATTTAAATTTAATATGTCAAGTCCATGTAGAGCTAACAAAATAAGTATATATTATTCACCCCAGGTTAATAATTTTTTTCCACTCCTGGATTTTATGTTCCACACGTGACGCTGACATTTAGGCTTCCCAACATATTTTTTGATTCTTACTATGTCAAAGATCCATAGTACACGAATAGAAAACAAATAATGGAATAGTCAGTGTCAAGGCTCAATGGTAAAATAAGTTTAAACTATGCTCAAATAAATATTTTGATTTATTTCCAACATTTTAATGGGCCTCTCTTCATTTTTCTTCATTTTTAAGGCCCTAAAATCCAGTTTTGGGACCCCCATGCCTAAATTCCTAGGAAAAATGATGTAAATAGGGGGTATTTCTGATGTATTTAGGGCTGGCGGACACAATAAAACTATTGAAAAATGTCTCCTATCATTTTTTCCCATTCAAATAAGCAAAAAACGATTTTAGGGTCAAATGACGACCAAATGGTGGATTTGCCCATAATTATATGCTCCCCGAATGCAACCACTAAGGTCTGTATATTGGCTATGTTGGCATAGGCCTATTCCCGAATGCAACCAGAATCACGCTCTCTCGCGTAGTTGGACCCTCCTCAGTTCTCTAACAGGGAAGAAAACCCCGGTACCAGGCGGGCCTGTCTACTATACTCGTCCCCGGTCCCTCCCTTTTCCACGCGGAGTGCTCAGTAAGCCTCCAACCACGTTTTCTTATAGAGGTTAATATAGCCTAATACTAACCATGCAAAACCCTCCTACCCTCACACGGTTACTATCTGGATGCTCGGATTACACACCAGAGGCCACTACTGGTGCAGACAGCTAGGAACTGTCAGGTGTAGTCACAACCAGTGGTCAGTGTGGAGGTAATAGAAGCAGGAAAAGTACTGTCAGAGGAAAAACAATATTCCTAGGGGAAAACTCAGCTCTGTTCCCAGAGATTAATTGTTAATATTCTTCCGTAAAACACAGGACCCCTGCTGCTTGTAAAGCGGCAACACCTATACTATATGGGTCAAACTTTCAGAAAATGTACAATTCAACTTCCCCAATCTTCTCAAATAACCCAAATTTCAGACGAATATAAAGTTCAAAATACAGTTCAACCTAACCAAACAGATTGCTAGAATCAATGCAATGCCGAATATACTCGAATTTACCTAGTATTGACCAAATTGTAGCCTACTTTAGCAGAATTTACTAAATGTGTACAGCTGCCAATTGTGCATTATCCGAAAATCTGATCCATTTATACTAAATAGGGGATGTTGTCTTTTTTTACCTTACTTAATATGGGTCGTCCTTCAAGGTCAGCTCTGACTTGCACTCGCTCTACTACCTTGAACGACCATTGGATCTGTTCCTTTTACCCTGTCAGTCATTTTTTTCGCTAAGTACGACAATATGTTGTAATTACAACTACAATTAATTATAACTAATTACAATATTAAAGTTACATATAATTCTGGGTTTCTTGGAAGAGCTGTGAGGGCACAGAAAGTATACTATCCTTTTTCCTGTCTATTGTAACTGTTTATTGAGGAAATAAAAGCATTTATATATATATAAAAATATTGTTTAAAACAAATAAGAATGAGATGGTCTCGAAGACATTTTTGATCCGTTTGACGAAACACTCTTATGGCATATAAATAAATCAATTGTTATATGTATTACTACAGCAGACGGTAACAGCAGCATGTGTGTGATCGCCCTATTATTCTATACACAACATTTAAACTGTTCTTATATAGCTACTTTTGTACAACCACTTTTAACCCTGTAGAGGACAAGTGAGGCCTTGCTCCTTCTTTTGTGCTTCTGGGTCATTATAACATCGACACGCTTGGTTCTCCATATTTTGACATTATCATCAGAAAGACAGGATGATTGTCAATTCTCAGAAAAGGCCATATAGATAGGGGCAGAAGAAATTGAATACAAATCAAAATTGCGCTTACTTATGAGTAAACACAGATATTATATTTATATTAATTTTATTTCATTATCACATACGAGAGACTAATGGGCAATTAGAGCCTGAGTTTATTGTCCGAGCTGGCCTCTAAGCCTGACGGGAACCATAATAAGCTGAGGCCGTATAGGCCAAGGCTTATGGTTCCCGTCAGGCTTAGAGGGCCAGCGAGGACAATAAACTCAGGCTCTAATGGCTTTAGTCCCTGTTGGTTGGGCTGTTACTATCACTTTAGTCTGTTAGTATCAGTTTCCCCGAAAAAATAAATTATAAATTATAACTTGTAGACATTAGGTAAACCCCCAGTCATCCTGCCCCCAGTGCCTGCCAGCCAGGCCACAACCCACACACACTCTCAGGGGAACACGCCATGGTAGCCTTGACCTATATATGCCATATATGGCAAGCCCTGACCTATATATGCTGTGCCGAAATGGCTGGGCTTCTGCACAAGCCATTCTTCGACTCACATCCACTTCAACTTCGCTATCAGGGTAAAACAATATTGCCATCATTTGGGAACAAATACATTCTAAATTATAACTTGTAGACATTAGTTAAACCCCCCAATCGTCCCTTCGATCAGTATTTGTAAACCAGAAGTCTTGGTGCCATAGAGGGCCAGTTGGGTCCGTCATCTTCCGCCATAGAATGGCCAGTGGCACTTGGGCGATTAGAGCCTGCATGACATTGTAGCCGGGTGTATGCGTTCTTAGGGACCAACCTCGGTCGGGTGTATGCATTCTTAGGGACCAACCAAGGCCAAAGGCCGAGGTTGGTCCCTAAGAACACATACACCTGGCCCCCGCTACAATGGAAGGGTCTAATTGCTTTAGTGTCGCATTGTTTAGATCCTCACAGACATGGCCACCCCCTGGTCAGCACCAACATGGACTGGGCTAAACTCTTAGCGCCGCTCCGTCCTGCTTCGTGTTCACCAGTGCGTGACAACCACGTTACACCACACCTCCACATGAAACAACCAAATCTCAACAATTCGAGACTAATGGACAATGAACTCAGGCTCTAATTGCCCAGTGGGTGCTTCATGCTATAATAGGGACCCTTAGCTCGCCAACCTATCCAAGATCACCTATACCCTTTCTGTTAGGGATAGGGGTCATTAGCGTCCGACCCATCTCATTTAGAGCATTAGCAGTTACTGCTCGTCGACCCACATAGCACTGGTAGAGCCTGGGTGAAACAGGTTTTTGTCATCGGCACTTCACCCTGACATCTCCCGTGCAGCCGTGTGTGGTCAGGCGGCCTTAGAGAGTGGTCAGTTCCGACATGAATTACACATGGAAAACAACATTTGCTCCGAAATCTAGGGTTGACACCTTCACAAAACACTTAAATTAAATAATTACATCTTTACATAATTAATAATGGCTGAATTTTGCAATAGATGGATAGGTATGTCCTTTACCTAATGAAGGCCCTGGTTCGGTGAAAAACCTATGCTATGAGGCCAGACCTATCGAAGTAAACCAAAACTAATGACGTCACAGGATCACATGCCCGGGATAGGTATAGATGATCTGAGATAGGTTGGCGTGCTAAGGGTCCCTAATGAAGTGGTCTAACACCTTAGTGCGATATCCAGGAACAGTGGCCATTGCTAGCGCAGCCATAGAGGCCTGTTTTTTCCTTTAGTTGTATCAATAGCCCTAAGATCGATGGGTAGGCTAATTATCTGAAAACATTATATGTACATGTTGTTCCTCCTGCTTTTCCCATCACCAACAACCACACCAACCCACCTCCCATCCTGTCGCATAGAATGACATAGCATCCATGCGACTCAGAAATAAAAACAATGTGACCAAGGCAAGGCTAGAACCCCCAACCTTTGGGTATTGTATTGTATTGTATTGAAATGGTTTATTAGAATTCTTTGAAGATATTTCTCCAGCTGGGTGGGAGGTTTGCCGGTCTTCTCTTGGCTTACAGTTGTATAACAGTGAACAATACCGCGACCGTCAATGACTGGAGGCGGCCCACTGCTATTGGACAGTATCAGTTTTTCTTACAGTATTTTAATTTAATGGGTGACGGCATACAGTTGTATATCATTTACTTTGTGCACTCTCTAGATCACAGTTTTAGAACCTTTCCTATAAAGCTTTATACAGTGGTGTTGAGTTTGTTGAAAGTCAATCAATAAAATTGTTATCGTTCCAGATATATGTTGTTTTTGCTCTTAGTTTGAATATTGACGTGTCCTATTATGGGTAGCCTATAGAAGTGTGTGCCCTACCACTGAGCTACCTCCCCTTGTGGTGAGTGCATAGCATAAAGAGCGCTTACAAACACAGGCTAGCTTGCATGGCAGAGGAAGGAAAAACGTCCATATCCTCTTTATTCATGCTATGATGACTGTGTTACTTTAAAACATTGAAGTAGAGGGGTTTAGGGGGCGTTCTTGGGCAACAGAAATGAGTAGATCACTGTAAAAAGGTGATTGTGTGCCGTTTTAACCAATATTCCTTCTCTGAATGGAGTGACTGGCGGTGACGCCTCGGGATCAGATTTACCTAGCGGCACCTGGTGCCACAACTGGAGTCACCATGGCGTCCAGCAATCTCATTTCTGATATGTATAACAGTTTAAATGATCACATCTTCTTGTGGGAAATAACACATATTTCTTGTGATACCACAGGCCTTCTAAATATATCTAAATTCAAACTGAGAACTACAATTATGTTTATTGATACAGTGTTTACAAGTCATCAATGCTAAAGCTAGTTTGGTCAGTTTGCCCTTAATAAAACCACTTTGACAATTCCAATGTTACTAGAACACAAATAATGATCATAGTAGGGAGTGGTGGAAGGAGGGGAGGTGGTATTATTTTTTTCAACAAAGTTTTATTGGAAGTTGCACATGCGTAGAAATTCTCATTTGCCAAACAATATGTCAAGCAATCATTTAGACATCGAGACAATTTAACTTTAATTCATTTAATGATAAAGATCTTATATAATTCATTTTACGTTACTCACTATAATACTAATAATTCTACAATTTATTCAGGGACGAAACAGACTACCTTAGATTCACTTTAGGTTCTTAAATTGTGACATCAAATTCATATTCATCAATACCTTGATTGACGTAATTGTTATTACTAGAGGAACAAATTTCCGACCAGTTTAACTTACATCCTGAACATATCAATGTCAGTCACTTCGCAATATCAGTTTGATACAGTACAAAATAGTATATTTGAAATTGTTTTGGGCCATAATAAAATCAATATTTCCCACTACGTTCGCGGATAAAAGCACAGGGTTATCATAATGCACCTCTTGGGATAGCTCAAAATAGCTGCATAACTAATCTAATCTTTCTACAAAATCAAGTAGTTTAAAGGGGCATTCTCCAAGTGATTTATAAAACAAAGGCTTAGTTGATCTTGATCTGTCAGTTACCCTCGCCACAGGTTAGAGATTCTTAGAAACTTGTTAAGGCCTACCCAGTTTTTACCTTTCTGAGTAGGACTTATTTGATAGTTTTGGGCTTGTATATGGGGCGCATAAATACATTTTTTTTATCTGGCTATGGGTTGAATCAGATTCACACCTCTTGCCAGTCTCATATCCCTGGGCATGACACATCTTTGAACGAATACACGGGGATAAAATGGCTATGTGACCTCTTTTTCTGATTGTGTCTTTATTTAATTCATTTCGCATCTCATCCAGAGATAAAGCATTTCGGTTATTATAAATTGATCTCATGGCTCTGTGGATAAGATATGTGATTCCACAATAGTTATTGCCATTTTTGTTCAGGCATGGTCTCAAATGCATGAGGTTGTTTACTTCTGTTGAACTACAAATCGCATTTTGGTGAAATGCTGAGTGAATTATACTCGTCATTTTTAGGTATATTTCCGGAGGAGTATCAATGAATAATTGTGCAATGGCTCTATGGAGGGCGGGGATGGGGGCTATTGAGGGCTGAGTCATAGGTTTGGTATACATTTATATATCCAGGGGAAGAGAGATAGAATGGGGGAGGGTGGGAAGGTATACCTGATTAGGGTATAAAATACATGGTAGCGTCCTCTAAGGTCGCAGGGTGAGAGTTAACTTCAGTTACTTTTAGGCCTTAGGCTATGCATACATTTTTTTTTCTTTTCGACAAAATCTTTACTCAGTAGGTAGTTACAATTTCACCAAAAACAATCTCATCGCAAGCAACGATTTTCCTCATGCCCTGATATTATTAGCTATGCGGACTGCCGATATTAGGTGGGTAGAGGATGATTGGATATGCAAAAAATATATTACATTTTACACGAGCTGGTCCCTACAGTATAATAATACTATTGCTAAGGTTGACTTCTATGTATTTCTAAACAGTACCAGAATAGGGCAACATTTTTACTTATGTACTAACAGGCTTTATATGGTAGAGTCATGGGACATGACTGGTCATTGTGCGCGGCAACCCTACTCAACCCTCAATTGCCTATTACGTAACAACTTGATATATAAGCTGCGCCGAAAGCACTTTCAAATCACTCTATCGTTGGTCAAAGATCTGACGGGTCGCTACATTACACTCCGATCCAGAAGCCTCGCTGCACGTGCAAACTCGCCATGTCTGACGAAGAAGTCCCACAGAATGCGACTGGCAAGAAGCCCACCTTGACTCAGTCGATGGCGCTACTAGCCACCAGGTTCGACGAGCAGGCAACTGCGAATGAACGCCTATCGGATGAGATACAGGGCCTAAAACGGGCATATGCAGAGAACGCTCGGAGAGCTAGCCGTACCCGCAGCCGGTCACCAAGGAAGAAGAAAGGTAGTATAAGCTCTTCTCTCAATCGGTCTAGGTCGGCTAGCTCTCGCCCACCGACAGCCTCTCCTAAGCGTAAGATGTCTAGGAGGAGAACAGTCAGTAGCGATTCTAAAGATAGTTCCCGGTCAAGTTCAGTATCCACGATAGAAAAAGAGTTCTCAGAGGCCGAAAAAATGGTCTCGCCCACATTCGGAAAACACAAAGGTAAATACAAGCGAAAGCGTGTAGACCAGACAAAAGCATATAGGCCCTTCGCATTCTTACCTAGAGATATTCAAAGAAGTATAAAGAAAGATTCTCACCCAGAGGATTTAGACTTTAATATGCATGTTTGGGGTCTCACCGAAATGGCACTCCAGGAAGAAAAACCTAGGGAAGCGCGTAGAATTGTTTATCATATCGGCCAAATCGCGGAAGACAGCGATAGCCACGACTGGCATACGGTACGCAAGTGGTCAAACGCGGTCATTGCTAATATAGCAAAGGGCCGCTGGGCCTGGGTGGACGACGATAGGGTTGCGAGGGAGCGCGTGAATCAATATCTGAAGGCTAAACCCTCTAAAGTCTCTATCAAATCAATACCTTGCCCTGAGTTCAACGAAGGTAAATGTAGAAGCAAGGCAGCCCACAAGAATAACAGCGTTGAATTTAACCATGTTTGCTCGTTTTGCTCGGCCCTAAATGGGGCCGAGTATGCCCATGCCTCGAAGGACTGCAACCGGCGGCAGACCGCCATTCACGCAATGAAGCAGTCCTCTGACGACAAGTCAAAGTATAAGAATAAGAATAAGAATACCGATAAAGATGACAAGCAATCCTCAAAAAACTACTAGGCCCCAGGTCCCCCGCTCTACCCCTTGTGATTATCCCTGAATATATGTTGACAGAGGAGCTAGTCGAAAACGGGGCGGGTGTTAGAGACGGGGGAGGGCCCTACGGCATAGAAAGGGAGGAAAATAATCAAACGACCCAGGGTAACGAGGATAATATATTTGAAAATCCACCAGCTCAAATACTTAAAGATATTGCATTGGAAAGGAGTGACTGGCCTCAGTCAACTATCCAAATTGGCGCTGAAACAATTGCAATCTATGACACTGTGAGAGCCTCCGGTTCTCACAATGCATTTGGTGCAAAAATACCTGTCCAATCCTCACTACACATAAACAATTGGTATCAACTCTCCACTGGCCATAATGATGACCAGTGGCTAATTGACTTTGTACAATACGGCTTCCCCCTACAATATAGGGGTCCACCTCCTGAAACCAGAAATACAATTACACCAAACCACAAATCTGCTAGTGAGTTTCCCCAAGCAATTCGCCAATTCATTAAAAAAGAACTAGAATGCAAGGCACTGAAAGGACCATTCGATGATCCTCCCTTTGAACCCTGGGTAAATATTTCCCCCATAATGTCACGGCCAAAAAGTGATCAAAATAAAAGAAGGATAATTATCGACTATTCTTACCCTGACGGCAAAGGGATTAATGCCGCCATTGAGAAAAATTGTTTATTTGGCACCTATATCTCACATCGCCTCCCCACAGTAGAGATGGCAGTCGAGGCGGCTCGGAGACATGATTTCAATACGCTCCTCTCAACAATCGACATTGAGAGGGCTTATAGAAACTTTGTCGCATGCCCCTATGACTGGCCCCTACTCGGTATCGTATATGAAGACAAATACTACATAGACACAGCCATGCCTTTCGGCAGTCGTATGTCGAGTGTGTATATGCAAAGGGTAGCTAATTTTATTTCACGGGCTCTGGAAAAGAGAGGCATACTAACAATCATATATCTTGACGACGCCATTACAATCTCCCCTAAGCATGTAGACGCACATACACAGTTCAGGGAGGTTATATATTTGGTCCGTCAGCTCGGTCTCCCTATTGCCTATGCCAAAACACAAGCACCAACAATGATATGTAGATTTCTAGGCATCCAAATCAATCTAGTGGATATGTGCATTCGCATTCCACAGGACAAGATCGATGACTTTCTCCTAAAAATCAATGACTTTCTCAAAAATGACTCGATGTCTCGTACCCAACTTGAGAGCGTAATTGGCTCAATAAATCACATTAGCAAGGCGGTCCCCCCGGCCCGTTTGTTCATGAACAGGCTATTGGGAGCCCTCCGTGAAGCCAACACAAACAAGATCGAGATTGACAAAACAATAAAGGCTGACCTTAACTGGTTCAAGAAATTCTTGACCCAATTTAATGGTCGGGCACTTATAAACACCAATTGCATAACTGTCAGTATAGCGGCCGACTCGTGCCTCACAGGTGGGGGCGCGACTGACGGCCACAGGGCATATATGTACAGGTATCCCAGAAAACTCTCAACTGCCTTCAACATTTCACAGCTGGAATGTATTAACTGTCTAATTGCGATTAGAGCGTTTGCCGATCGAGCTCCCACTGGCACTTCAATCAAAGTTCAGTGTGACAACATGGCTACAATTTGTGCACTGAGCAATCACAGAGGCAGGGACTTAGTTCTAAACGCAGTGGCAAGGGCGGTTTGGTTTCTGGAAGCGAAAAACGACATAAAGGTCGTTTACGAACATGTCCCCGGCATTAAGATGGACATACCGGACAAACTAAGTAGAGCCTTTCTCTCACAGAAAGACATGTCAGCTGCACGTCGTATCATTGATGAAAATAACTTTGCTTTGTTTCAAATTACACCTGAATACCATGACTTTGCTGAATATCTATGATCTATTTTAGGCTCAATTGACTTTTGGATGAGGAAGGCGGAGACGCGACAACTGCAGGCAGTGAGGCCCGGCACACTGGCTAACCATAACGCAGCCATAAGGGGTCTCATAAAGTTCTTAGCTCCACGTGGCCTTAGTTTTAAAATAATTGATGAACAAATCATCTGTGCTTATATCGAATTTCTGGCAAGTAGAGTACGTTCACCAGCAACAATTCGTAATTACATCTCGAGTCTGTCTGTTGTGTACAAGAAAATGGGCATAGCTGAAAATATATTTAAACACCATCACGTCCAGAATGCTTTAAAAGCGATAGATAAGACAGTTCGTCATATCCCCTCTCCAGCAAAGGCGGCAGCGCCTAAGATTTTGCTAGCAGTTATCAAACAGAATGAAAAGGAGCGTGACTTTAAAACATTTAGATGCTGCATAACTTTGATGTTCTTTTCATTTTTGAGACAAAGCAACTTTTCAGCGCATAGGTCCAAAGCGTTTGATGTGACGAGACACCTGACACGAGGCGACATTTCCGTATCGCAGGAGAACATCGCCATCAATCATAAATGGTCTAAAACACATCAATCTACCACTCATAAAGGGACAATCCATATCCCTAGGGTCACCACATCACCACTGTGCCCGGTCTCTGCATTCCTAGAGATGGAGAGGGAAACGCCCACTAGACATCCTACCGACCCGCTCCTGATGTATAGGGACCGCACCCCCATGGCCATGGCGACGATTACAAAGATGTGGAAGGACGGTCTGTCAAGAGCAGGCATAAACGAGAAGGGCTACACACTACACGGGATCCGTAGAGGAGCAGTGACATTTGTGTCACAGAAGGACCCTTCCGCGCAGCAAAGAATAAAAGAGTTTGGACTCTGGAAATCATCTGTGTTCCATAAATATCAAGATGACTTTGAAACCTGTCCAGTCTTCAGAGCATTGAAGAGGATTTAAACTATTAATCTTGGCTAATCTAATTTTACCAGAAAAGATGATTATTTCCTCACATGCTGTTGATGAACAATCACAAGACTATGACTTACAGTCGAAACGTATCTTACCAATTTTACTGTCAAAGTTCTAATAAAGTTATCTCCAAACCTTTTTAATGAGTGGTTCTGTTGCATAATGGTAGAGTCATGGGACATGACTGGTCATTGTGCGCGGCAACCCTACTCAACCCTCAATTGCCTATTACGTAACAACTTGATATATAAGCTGCGCCGAAAGCACTTTCAAATCACTCTATCGTTGGTCAAAGATCCCCACCCGCCCTCACCTACTCTTATCATTGTTTTAAAAAACATATGAACATAAAGGGCTTCTAATTTTACCAGAAAAGATGATTATTTCCTCACATGCTGTTGATGAACAATCACAAGACTATGACTTACAGTCGAAACGTATCTTACCAATTTTACTGTCAAAGTTCTAATAAAGTTATCTCCAAACCTTTTTAATGAGTGGTTCTGTTGCATAATGATAATGATAATGGAAGATGAAGGTGATATATACATTTCTTAAATGACATAGATGGCTATAGTTGGTGGGTGAGTGAGTGGTATATCAAATCAGAAGTGAGAGGGGACGAACAAAGACTTACATCTTAAAGGCAAGAAACATCTTTGATAAGATACAGTTTACACAGCATTTATGTTTGCATTCATTGTCATTTGGTGTATGATATGGTTCTTCATAGCCAAGCCAAATATCTTGGAGTCCCTTAGTTGCCGTAAGGATGGATTTAGATTATTCCATTCTCGTGCGCATTGAAAGCTAAGAGATCTTCTATCCTTTTCAGTTCTAGGGATAAAGGTGGTCAAGGTGGGGGCCATATTTTGTCTAGTGTTTCTATTTTCATTATTTATAATAGTTGAGTAAGCTTTCCCATGTGCTAGCTTCATGTTATTATACAACATTCTGTCTTGGATTAACATAGTCTTAGTTTGGATTTGCATTCTGAGTACCGGGGTTCTTATATCAGACCCCGTCGCACTCCTCAAAATTCTATTCTGTAATACTTGCAGTTTTTTTATATCAGCATTATTTAGACAAGATAAAGTAGATAAGCTATAATCGAAAAGCGATATAATTTTGGATTTGGCTATCATTATTGCAGTTCTTGCATCTAAATTTCTCCTTATTTTATTAAATGTATATAACTTATGATTTATCTGCTTGATTACTGAATTGAGTTGACCAACCATTGTTAAGTGTGAATCAAGTTTTATACCAAGATATTCGTATGAGTTGGTTAAGGTGACTCAGTAGTGATTTTGTTTATTGATAAATTTTTCTAAAATTTTTACCAATGATACTTGACATAAAATAATCATTATTGAGTGAAAAAAAAATATAGGTCACCAGGCTAGTTTTCATGCTATGGTGGTATGGAGATAGAAATAATAAATCATATTTGAGTGATTTTACTACATTTGAGTGATTTATTAACATAATTCGTTTAAAATGGTTCTCACATGAATTCAGACATCAAATTTCACCCAGACATTCAACATATATATATTAATCATCAGATAATTTTTTTTCCTCAAATCCTGAGTTAGCCCCCTGGAAGCCCCCCAGTGGCAGTATAGGGCACTAGCAAAATTGACTTTGGCTGATGACAATCAGCGTTTTAAAAAAAACTGTTTGATGAATTTTTTTAAAATTTAATATGAATATAGATACAGTATTTGCTAACTCATACACAAAAAATCAGGATGGCTTTCCAGGCTAGATTTTTCTATATTACAACTTATTTATGCGAAAAAAATAGGAAAAAAATGAAATTCCTGATAAATATTTGATTTGAACAAAAACGGCTCCATGAATCTTAATGAAATTTAATATAGATGCAGGTACTGTAGATACTAACTCACACACCAAAAATCAGGAGGCTGAATAGTTTATATCAAGACTAAATTATATACATACTTCATCTGCATAATGCTGATATTCCCTGCCATATATATTGAATACACACACACACACAGGCGCGTGAAAAATGGCAAAAGTTGTAACCCGCTACTCATGCTAGGCATTGTGCGCACCCCGTTACATAATCACTACTGAGTCACCTTAAGAGCAACTCAGAGCCATCCACCTTGACCGAGACCCTCTTACTTTGAGTTTTGTGTCTAGTATTAAAAATTAGAAGTTTCGTTTTGGTAACATTTAGGGACAACTTACTATGAATACACCATTCATAGAATTTTTTCACATCATGAGTTAGTAATCTTCACATGTTTTTAGAGAGTCAGCTGAACAGTAGATAACCGTATCGTCGGCATATTGAATATATTTACTAGTTAGGTCAAGATTTTTGATATCATTCACATATATGAGAAACAATAATGGGCCTAGAATAGACCCTTGTGGCACGCCTATAGATATTGCCCCTTCCGAAGAAGCCACCTCGCCAATTTTAACTTTTTGTGATCTATCATATAAATAGGATTCAAACCATTTCAGACCGACTTCCTGAATTCCAATATCTTGTAGTTTTTTAAGCATAATCTTATGGTCAACGCAATCGAATGCTTTGCTAAAATCCACAAAGCAAGCAAGAGTATATTCTTTTTTCTGCATAGCTGAATTTATATCACTAATTAGGTTAAAGATAGCTTCATTGGTGCTATGACCTTTCTGAAACCCAAGTTGTTGTTTACTTAATAGAACGTTTTCCAGTAAGTATTCATTCAAGTGTACTGCGATGATTTTTTCCAAAAGTTTACCAGCTATGTGGGTTAGCGAAATAGGTCTGGTTTCATTGGGGGTTTTAGCGAGGGGCTTCTTCGGTAATGGTTTAACAATCCCACATTTCCATGCCTTTGGGAAAACCCCAAGGGAGATTGATTGTCTGTATATATGCACCATTTGATCTATCAGGATGTTAAAAGCATCCTTGTATACTTTTGTAGATATGTGCTCGCAACCTGAGCTCTTTGTGACTGCTATGTCTCTGATCAACTCCAGGAGAGAGTCCTTGTCTACCTCAGGGAGAGTGTACTCCGCCCTGATATTAGATCTATTACCTTGATAGGGGACATGGGCGATGCGCGCTGAGGTTTTGCTTCCAATACTACAGTAATAAGCATTTAGATAATTAGCAGCATCCACCCCATAGATGGTTTCGTCATTTTCATTGGATATAGATATGATTTCGCTTTTTTTCTTATTTTCAATTTCGTCTATAGTTCTCAAAAAAAAATTCGAGTCGTTTCTATTTTCATTTAAAAGGTTTCTATAATAATTTGATTTTGCTTGTTTTACTGAGCGGTTACATAGATTTCTAGCTTGCCTAGCAGCGAATAAGTCTTCAGGAGTCTTACTTTTGTTTGCCTTTTTATAAAGTCTGTCTCTTTCAATACCTAATTCAGTAAGTTCTCTAGTGAACCAGGCGGGGCGATCAGTTTTGATATTAAACACCTTAAGTGGCGCTAGCTTATTTGTCACATTTAGCAAGTTATCATATAATATCTTCCAACACTCGTTTGGGTCAGTCAAGTTATAGAATCTGTCCCAGTTGTACTCATTTAGCATGTAGCGTAAGCCTTCAGGAGAGTAGTTCGCATAGTTTCTTCCAGTGAATTTAACTTTTATCTTAATGGGTCTGGGTCTTTTCACTATTAAATAGGTTGGCTGGTGATCGGAGAGATTATAGTTTATAGTACCTGTATTGCAATCAATTGTTGACCTCAATAAAAAAATATCTAGGATC
Organism: Sthenelais limicola; assembly: GCA_942159475.1. Lineage (NCBI taxonomy): Eukaryota > Metazoa > Annelida > Polychaeta > Phyllodocida > Sigalionidae > Sthenelais > Sthenelais limicola. The sequence goes on along the minus strand of OW804102.1, from coordinate 64,584,547 downwards.
GAGTTCCTAAGTAATCCAAATCTAGTTATCTTATTCATACTTATTGTCATAGAGTAATCATTACAAAATTCTACTAGTGCTTTATATTTTCCACAAGTTGAATCTTGAATATCAATATTGAGATCACCGCACAAGAATAAGTGCTTTCCTCCCTGGGGAAGTAGCGATACAGTTTGATCAGTAACAGTACGTAAGGAATTAAAATACTCTTTAATGTTACAATCCGGAGGTCTGTAGCTAGCTATTATTGTGAAGGTTGGATTCATCTTTCTCTTTATCATAAAGCCCAGAGCCTCGCAGTTATTATCAGAGACACAGCAGTCACAGCTCGATATATAATCATAATCATTTCGGATAAAGCAGCAAATACCACCGCCTCTGGATGCAATCTTTCTATCTAAGCGAACGAGTTTATACATGTCATGATCTATCAAATTATCGTGTAACTCGGCTTTGAGCCAACTCTCTGTAAAAATTATTACATCATAATTTTGCGAAAATATATCTTCTTTTATCAGATCGATTTTGGGTAATATAGATCTTATATTGTATTGTATGATCTTTAAGCCTTTGATATTGCTCAGTTCGTCCCAGGTTTCAAGGTTTACACTCATATATACAGATCGATTTATTTGATTGCTGTGTAGCTAGGGAGAGCAGTATGGGAGAGGCCCCATGACATTTTATTTTATTATAATGAGCTGCTCAAATGGTCAAATGGTTGTTGTGTAACAACATGCCATTTTAAAATAATATAAACTATAGGTTGAACTATGTGATAATATTAATTATCTGTAGACATTTTGCAGTATCAGACATGATCAGAAAGAAGATAAACATATATACAGTGTTTTGTATTACCATTAGTTACGTCTAGCAAGCACACAAAGGAATAGTCTTGGATGATATATTTTATTTGGCTCAGTTAGGTGATATTTCTGTTTCTCTTCCATCTCCAAAAGGAGAAACAAATATTTGTTTTCACAATCTAGTCCAACCGACTCCTTGGCAGCTTCTGTTTGAAATAGGGAGTTTGTGTGCATTTGATCTTGGTTGCTGGGGAACGAATTAATAGTTCCGGTTCCGGTGGGGTCACCAAATGTCTTGCCGCCTCAACATAGAACGAGGAAAGCATGTATACATATCGTCACCATATAGTGAAGAATAAAGGGGAAGAGCGGGTGGCAAATTGATTTGTTATGCTCCTTAGGCTTTACGGAAGGGGTGTGATGAGTAGGATGGAGATAGATAATTTGATTTGATTTTCTATATTTTAGGTTCATTCTTACGATATTGAGCTACAGTCGTTTTGTAATGATTGGTGTATAACAATTAGAATCAATCGATAATACATACTGTTGAAAAGAAGATATGAATGAAAAAATATAAAGCTCATGAACAATGACTTCAGGCAAACGATTTTATTTCATATAATCTGAAGTTTATTTGCATTGAGTGGTGAAATCCTGGACGCAACTATATTTCGGAAGTTTATCTAATATACTTTTGGAGACAACCGATTCTATTTAATATATTTTATTATAATTATAATTATATTATATTATATTATAATTATAATTATTAGCATCAAGCGGTGAGGATCAATGGACTATATTCACTGTAAAATCCCATGGTGAATTAGCTTCATGCGATTTTCTGTATAGATATAATATATGTTAAGCAAGTGGGAAAACAGTTACATACAAACATGTTAATATAAAGAAACAATGAGGTGTCCCACATGTAACGGTGGCGGCGGTTTTTCTGATAAGTCTATAGATATTAGTGTCACTTGAAGAGTTTGTCAAGGACCTGTTGTTTATAAGGAACTCTAAGTGATTGAGACAACTCAAAACAAGAAGGGACACAGATGTGTATGTTTGAAGGAGGTTTAATGTGTTTGGGCTATCTACGTTTCGGTCTGACATTCGACCTTCATAAGGATGCTTATGTACAGAAATCATGCTCCTCAGGTATAAAAATTTGCACTCATATTGTCGTAGCAACATGTCAACACAATATCTATCGGTGAACATATTTAACTCTTGGTGTTATGTTAAACATTCTTCAATACTTTTAGGAATTTCGCTATCTGCTTAATCCACTTCTGATCTCAATGGATAAAAACAAACTTTATATGTCATCGATCTATACCTTATTATAATAACCTCTAATATAAATAACATATGTGATCCGTTTTAGGAAAATAAGTCATAAGTCGCAAAATATGGATTTTGAGATATCACCATACTTGAAAAGAGGAGGTCAAGCCGATTACAATGATAGTAAGCACTAATAACCTCACAAGTATTTCTATATTTTAAGTTTGATATTTCTATTTAAAAAAAACAAACTTTGCAATGTTTCTGGATGGGTAATTACCAGTAAAGTAACTAAATATAGTCCACACGAAGGCCTTCAAAACGCAAGGATATATTTAATACAATATCCCGAAAATTGTTACATATAATCATATGACTATAAGTGCTAAGCCCTCTAAAAATAAGAATATTTCAATGAAGATATTTTGTGAAAAAACTCTTTGAAAAACATCAATTTTGCGAATTATGACTCATTGACATACAATATTGCAAAATGTATCAAAATCGATGTATCTTTCATTCAACCCAAAACATACCTTTGCGACCAGGAAGATACCAAAGTAGATAGGACGAGCTATGGAAAAATATGTGTGTTCTATATCCCCCCATTCCGAACGAGGATACACCCACCCATAAAACACCTCATTGAATATTTCCCCCAGAAACATGGCAACAAGCACATAGACCAGTATAGGCACCCTGTAAGCGTAAAGCCAAGCTGTAGTCTCTATACACACATACCAGGATACCACCAAAGAAATATTCTCTACTAACATGAGGACGCCATATACACATAGGTGAATGTATTGGCGTTTACTTGAGACCTGATTAAATTTATAGGTTACTTGGGCAAATATCTGAAATGCAGACAGGAACAATAGTTGAGGGATAGTTATCAGTTCTTCACCAACGGAATCACTTTCTTCTAAAACTTTATATGTGTATATATTAACAAGTAACATAATAAATACATGCAGGCCAATGACTAGTCCAGTCCAGGATTTCACATATGTTGCAAATACTCCGATAGAGATCACCCTAGTACTTATCGTAAACATATAAGAGAGGAAAAGAGGTAGTAAGGCAAGTAGTGTGAACTCTTTGTCTGAATCCTCATCCTGTCGAAAGGCCTTCTCCCGTTCCCATGTGCACAATGCCCAGGAAATTGAAACAAGTGATGATGCAATTGATAGACCTTGAATGATCACTGGAATTAAAGGGAGAAGTATTTTAGTAGTGAACAAGCTTGATTTTACAATTCCTTGACTGTCTGCACCTCCTAACTGATATAACCGAACATAATCAGTAAATCATATTGAAGTATTAATCTGGGTGGGCCTTTGGGTGTTTTGTGCAATAACTTCCTGAGGCCAAACACTGGAGGGGATTAATCCTTTTAGTCTTATTCTACCCCAATTGCAATTGTGACAATAACAAGATTCCAATATTCATCAAGAAAAAACATACTTAATGTGTATATTTGAGTTATATTTGCTAATTGCCTCATGTTTATACTTATATAACTTAGTTCCACATTGTTCCTCAGGAGGCCACGATGCTTCCCAATGTAAGATAGTATATATCGAAACATGGAGTTATATGCGATGCAATACCAGGTGTGTCAGGTAAGGTAGCCAATAGCAGCAAAGGAATACATTAATTAATGATACACATGTCCTGATGTATACCATTGGTTAATTTAATCCCAAATGGGGTAGAATAAGATTAGTGTAACCCTTGAGTGTGTTATTCCACTCTTCTATCGAGGGAGCAGATATTTGGTTGAGTATGATTTGCTAGTAAGGTTTATAATGATGGTATTTGATCCCATACCTGTATTGGGTGGAGCATTTGCGCCTTGGGACAGAATGATGTAGACTTGGAGACAACATTGTGGGGCAGCTTCAGTCAGCGCCTCAGCATACCGCAGTCTTGTAGCCTTGGCAATTTCTTCTCTTTTAGATACATCATAACTAGCATCTTTACCATGTAATAAACGCCTACAGCAGCTACAGCCAGAAACTCTTTCATCCTCATATTTGGCTAGTGTACGAACATACCTCAAATAAAAAAAGTACACAAGCAACTTGATTTACATTGGCTTTTTCAAAATGGGATTAGAACACCAGGGATGCAGGGGAGGTGGAAAGGTATATAAGCATTTCCAACCAACACGAGGTTGAGGTTGAGGGGTAGTGGGGAGGTTGAGGGGTATGTTGTGGATTTGCATGTAGTTTGCGGTCATAGTCAAACATATCCAAATTTGATTTAGATTGAGTACGTTTGAATTACTTAACATTGCTTATGCTAAACACATTTCGTAAGCAGGTTACTATATTCACCACTTCGTCTCAGCCGCAAGAAACACTTCGTTAGTGTGGCCAAACGCCATGTGTAGTTACACAATTATTATGATTAATTTGTGTGATTTTACCTCAGCAATGGGGCGGACTGACATATTGTCATCATGGAAACTAGTGCCTTCAAGGTCCATTCGTCGTGATCATAAGCCACAAGGAATCCATCTATCAGGTAGAGTACTGTAGGGCAGGTGATAAAGAGTAGAGTGAGGCAGCACCAGGCTGTGTCTCCATTCAATCCATACATGACGATTAACATTATATCACTGTATATATCAAAACTAACCAACACCATTGAAAAGACAACAACCATCTTGTAACAACAAGATTCTTTGTCCCTTTTCGCCTTGCGTCTGCAACAGTCCATTCTGACTAAGTGAGCAGAATATGAACTTAAGAGTACGGCTCTATCTGACCGTGTGTGTCTGTTTCAACTAAGATGAAGGTATATGCGTTGTCTGGAGTTGAGTTGGTAATGTGTGTGAGGGGGGGGGGGGGGGCACACCTATCAATTGCATAGTAAAGCACGTGTATACTTGTGTCTATGTCTATTTATGTATTTTAGGTTTTTATGAAACATTATTGGATTATCAGTTACAAAATAAGAATGAAAGAGGAAAAAAGTATGTGTCACCAATTTCTACAAACGCCTGAAAGAATGTGCTTTCAGAGGAATATAATAGTATTCTAAAAGCTGATCCACCTGTTGTGTACCACCCCCTGAAGACATTGCAGTTATCCTCAGAAGGAATATTCTCAACCATTATCACCACTAAATTATGAATAACTTTGACATTTTGGGCGAGCCTGTAAGCCTTAGAAGAGCTAGATTTATAAATATCTAAGAAATTATTTGTCAAATTTGTTATGATAAATGATGCTTTCATTCACGTTAGTCCCAACAAACTCAAAAAACTGTATGCATATCCTGTAAATGACACAAGAATTTAGTGTCTCATTATCCATGCATTTTGTTACTGATGTGCTTGGAAAATAATCTGTTATCCCCTTTTTCCTGTAAACTTTGCCATAAATATGAAAAGAACATATTAATTGCTCACCCCTACCACTCAAACTCCCCCTACCTATCAACCCACCATCATAATGTTATGCTATATCACTAATGGCAATTCAACACAAATCCCCATCACGGCACTCAAATAACCAATTATGATATAAAAACTCCTCAATGATATCAAATAATCAATGAAGGGTTATCAGCTTTAGTTTAAGGTTGAGAAGTAAGAGTATTGTGTTGCTGACATGCACCTCCTCTGCTGCAGCTACACAAAGATAAAAATGCTCTTAGTCTATGATACGCAAATGTAAAGTAGCCCTTGAGGGTAAACAAACTATCTAAGTTACCGAATAAATAGAAATAATCAGTGCCTTCAAACTCCTTATCATTATACGCCAAACTGCAGGTCTAGAGACCTTGGACGCTAGGGCCCACTGGCCTTTACCAATAGGTTGAATGAAACTATAAAATAAGGATTCTATCAGACAATATGGCCCATCCCACCCTGCTAGGCCCTACCGTCTGAAATAGTTACGCACTACTAGTATCCAACTTCATTAATTTTCTTTTTGATATTTATAATTGCCAGTCATTTAAATACAATTACAAAATACGGATAGGAACTAGTTGTTTTCATGAATGTGTTGCAACACATTCATGAAAACAACTAGTTTGAAGGCACTGATTATTTCTATTTATTTTGGATGTTATTCTCACTCAGTCATACAGTATTACATTAACTTGAATTAGGTTAATATTGATAATGAAATATTAATAAAAGAAAAAAGAAAGCTTTAGTGTCACCTGAAAGAGCAGCTTTAATACAGGGATACGTAGTTGTTGCTTAGTGCTGGTTGACAATAGGATTGTTGATAATGTTGACAAGAGGGAATTGTTCCGATGCCTGATGTAGGATCAGTGGGAAATAGATTTGATTGATTTGATTTGATTTGATAAGCTTTTATTGCAGACTAGCTGCCAAATAGGGATTTATCCTGCAGTACAGGGAGGTCTCCGGCACCCCAATAGCAAACAGATGGAGTCATTATATAGTTGTCAGACTTCTCAGTCAATGACTGTCAAAGTTCACTACAAAATTGGTTTAGTCTTTCTTTTTAGTAATATTAACTAGTAACAATATGGCACATACGTTATACACACAATAGATGTTTTTATATATATTAACTGGCAATATACTGTGTGGGACCCTTCCTTTTGCAACAACGTTGCCCTTTTCCGTGTACATTTTTAACATGTGAATAAGTGTTCGATATATGCATAGCAATCCTAGGCGGTCTATTCTATGCGATCCGTTTTAGGAAAATGAGTCATAAGTCGCAAAATATGGATTTTGAGATATCACCATATTTAAAAACAGGAGATCAAGCCGATTCTAATGAGAGTAAACACTAGGGTACCTAATAATGTATTTCTGTATTTTAAGTTTGATACTTTTATTTTTGAAAAAAAAGAAGAAAAAGTGTGTAATGTTTCTGAATAGGTAATTACCAGTAAAGTAATTAAATATACTCCATACAAAGGCCTTCACAACGCAAGGATATATTTGATACAGTGTCCCGAAATTTGTTACATGGATTCATAGGATTTTAAGTGCTAAACCCTCTAACAATCAGAACATTCCAATAAAGAGATCTTGTGAAAAGAACACTTTGAAAAATATCAATTTTGCGACTTGTGACTCATATTCCCGGAAAACATCACATATGTGCACAGTCATGCTGGTCATGTAGACCAGAGCATAACCATGTCAACAATAGGCTACTTATTTAATTTGGACTATTATTACAAACCCCTAGCAGTTTTAACTGTTTCACCTTAACTGCAAAGATAGTTTGAGACACCCCCCCCCACACACACACACACTCACACATGCACACACTTGCCCTGTCCCTGCTCTGGAATACCTGCAATATTGATTCATCCCCAGATTGCAAACATAATAACACTAGGTATGTTCAGGTTGGACACTAATTCCAAAAGTTATAATAGTTTGAAAAAATCTGCCTAACTCTTATTATTGGGCCACCCCTTCCCCAAAATAGGGGTCTAGACCCCCCTATAACTTAATATTATTTGCAAATATATGATACTGTGGTATCTTAACAAATTTGATAACACAAGATATATTCAAATTGGAGTATTATAAGAGAGATTCTTCTTTAGTTTGAATATTTACACCTTACCTGTTGCGATGGATTGAGCCCCCTCCCCGAAATTCTGGGGGTCCAGGTCGCCCCTAGTTAAAAAATACTTACAAATATGGTTATCAGTCTCTTTACTCCAAAGATAATGACACCAATTATGTTAAGATCGGACTATTAATTCAAAATTTATGATATTTTTTAGTTGTAATGGTCTGTAACTGTGAATATACCCCAGCCCCGGAAATGGGGAGGGGGGGGGGGGGTCCCAGAGTCCCCTACTCTAATATTATTTGCAAATATAAGATACTGTGGCATGATTACAAATTTAATGATAAAAGATATGTTCGAATTGGAGTAATATGACTGAAGTTCTAGCAGTGTGAAATTTATACCTTGCATATTGCCATGGTTTGACCCCCCTCCCCCCAAACCGGGGGCTCCAATTTCCCCCTAGCTAAACAGTTCTTACTAATATGGTTACATCTCTTTATTCAAAAGATAATGACACCAGTCATGTTCAAATCGGACCATTATCTCAAAAGTTATGATATTTTTACTTAATAACTGAAAGGGGGTTCAGCCCCCAATTATAATTGCCCCCACGCCCCACCCACCCCCTGGTGGGATGATCGTTGTACACTCGGACCAAAATTGTTGCTTAGACCCTAAGCTTTCATTTGGTACCAAAAAGTAAAATTTTACACGATTTTGAACTGAAAATCAAATTTTGCATTGGCCAGGAACCCCACCAGAGAGGAGGAAGGACAGATAGGCATTGAGTAAGAAGATTGCTATACAGTAATGAAGTTCTGCACCCACCAGAACAATGAGTTTTTCTTGATTCTCTTAGTTTTTACATGAATGATGTCTGAACTTTCTGAACTTATTATTCATGATTTCATTCTAAAGTCTTACCGCTGTATACAATGCATTATATGCGTCTGTGAGTGAAAGTTCATTCTTTGGCAAATACATTTTTTCACATTTTAACTATATATATTGGGGGAGGGGGGGGGGGGGGGCAAGTGCCCCCCTTGCCCCTCGGTTCCGCCGCGCCTATCTCCCTTCTCTCATCTGTCTGTCTCTCCTCCTCTCCCTCTCTCTCCCACTCTCTCTGTCTATCTTCGCTTCCTGTTCTCTCTTCTCTTCCTGTTCTCTCTTCTTTTCATGTTCTCTCGTCTCCTTTCTGTCTCTTCATCTCTCTACCTCTCTTTCGCACTCTCTCTTTCCCTCCCTCTCTCTCTAATGGTCTCCCTGCTTTCTCTCTCAGCATCCCTTTTCCTGCTGTCTCTGCTTCTTCTCTCAGAGAAGGGAGAGATCCAGGTGAGAGAATGACAGAGAAAGGGAGGGATACAGGTGAGAGAATGACAGAGAAAGGGAGGGATACAGGTGAGAGAATGACAGAGAAAGGGAGGGATACAGGTGAGAGAATGACAGAGGGAGAGAGATGCAGGTGAGAGAATGACAGAGAAAGGGAGGGATACAGGTGAGAGAATGACAGAGAAAGGGAGGGATACAGGTGAGAGAATGACAGAGAAAGGGAGGGATACAGGTGAGAGAATGACAGAGGGAGAGAGATGCAGGTGAGAGAATGACAGAGAAAGGGAGGGATACAGGTGAGAGAATGACAGAGAAAGGGAGGGATACAGGTGAGAGAATGACAGAGGGAGAGAGATGCAGGTGAGAGAAGACAGAGGGAGAGAGATGCAGGTGAGAGAATGACAGAGGGAGAGAGATACAGGTGAGAGAATGACAGAGGGAGAGAGATGCAGGTGAGAGAAGACAGAGGGAGAGAGATGCAGGTGAGAGAATGACAGAGGGAGAGAGATGCAGGTGAGAGAATGACAGAGGGAGAGAGATGCAGGTGAGAGAATGACAGAGGGAGAGAGATGCAGGTGAGAGAATGACAGAGGGAGAGAGATGCAGGTGAGAGAATGACAGAGGGAGAGAGATGCAGGTGAGAGAATGACAGAGGGAGAGAGATGCAGGTGAGAGAATGACAGAGAAAGGGAGGGATACAGGTGAGAGAATGACAGAGGGAGAGAGATGCAGGTGAGAGAATGACAGAGGGAGAGAGATGCAGGTGAGAGAATGACAGAGGGAGAGAGATGCAGGTGAGAGAAGACAGAGGGAGAGAGATGCAGGTGAGAGAATGACAGAGGGAGAGAGATGCAGGTGAGAGAATGACAGAGGGAGAGAGATGCAGGTGAGAGAAGACAGAGGGAGAGAGATGCAGGTGAGAGAATGACAGAGGGAGAGAGATGCAGGTGAGAGAAGACAGAGGGAGAGAGATGCAGGTGAGAGAATGACAGAGGGAGAGAGATGCAGGTGAGAGAATGACAGAGGGAGAGAGATGCAGGTGAGAGAAGACAGAGGGAGAGAGATACAGGTGAGAGAGGACAGAGAAAGGGAAAGATACAGGTGAGAGAAGACATAGAGTAAGAGAGATACAGGAGAGAGGAAGAGAGAGATAGAGGAAGAGAGAGGGGAGTTGAGAGGGGGAAAGTTTTCACTGGCGGGATTCTGTCCGTACACCACTTGCTAGAATGTGCTCGAAATGTATGGGTTATTTGAGAGAATTGATTGAGACCGATAATGCAATAAAATGGAAAGAAAGCATATATCGTTTATCAACCAGATTTCCAATATATGCACAGGGATAACCAATTAGAGAGCATGTTACATTCGCCTATGCGAAAGGCCTAATAGTCAGGCTGTGAAAAGGTGTATAGAATTGCCAGTTTTACACGTAAAGGTAAGGGTAAACCAATGTAAAAACTAGGTATGTTTGTCTATAACGGATATTGAGTTCTTTTACATTTTCATGAACTGTAATTTGATCTTAGGTTTTGCTAGAATTATGGTCATTTTTAGAGAATTTGTGAAGGCTATTTCTCCATGTGTATCCAAGTAAAAACAAGCTCAGAGTCGCCACCTGCCGACTTAATTGAGAACAAATCTTTTCCTTGAAGCAATTTGTGTTTATATTTAGGAATTGTATGCAGCATTTTCAGTAAAATTATAGATGACACATAGACACGCACGGGTCCTGCGAGGCTAGGATATTCCACCAGTCCACACTAATTCAGTATGAAAGTGGCCATTGTTGAGGGAAGTTAGCATGGACAAATAGAGACATAGCTATCGGGTAATAACAACACTCTAGATTTGGTATAATAGCACACGGTAAAATGACATTTATAAGTGGGTATAACAATATGGTATGTCTTTACTTTTTTCTCCTGGGTTATGTCTTGTCGGCCTCCCCTAACCCTCTGTCTCCACAACATTTGATTTACATTCCCATCTCACTATGCAACCATTTTATTTATCAACCATCCGTTTCTACTCCATCATCCATCAATATATACTGACTATCCTTTTCATCTACACATCATAGAAGTAATTAAAGGGAGTGGGTCATATACTACCCTTTAGATGGCACTCTCTTTTCAATTTTCTCTCTGATTAAAGGGGAAACCCAATTTATCATTTTTTCATAAAGACCTTAAGCTTTATAATGACACTAGAACTGCATTATTTAACATATGCAAATGACCTAGAGAATATGAGATCATACTTGCAGAATGACTATATGCTACAAAAAATCTATGTTTTAAACCAAATGACGTGAGGTTACTTTACATCACCTAGCTAAAAGTTAAAAGTGTAGTGGGTCTGTGTCGCAGGTTTGTTTCCCTTGGCGTATCCGAAGCTTATTAACCGAGAGTTTATATAGAACAAAAGGAACAAAGGCAGGCGCTACCTGTTCACTTGGGTTTTATTGTGAGGTTTCGGAACTGGCATCAGTTCGCTTCCAGACCTGACTAGACTGCGGACTTCGGATTACCTGGCCAGCCAGGTAACCCTCATCCAAAGGTGTCTATCAGACCTATACAACAATAATGTACATTTCACAATGAGCGGTATAAGTAACACTGTCCACACTGAGAGGTTTATCATGGCCTCTACAGCTTACATTAAATGGTAGAAACCCAGGTCGTGGTTACTATCGACCAACAGCTGGCTGCTGTTAAATATATAAAAGGCGACAGGCAAAACATATGATTTAGACTAAAAAGTCCCGCGGACCAGTAGTGACCACTGGGAAGGTTCGGACGAACTAACCCTCAGCGGCCACCTACACCCAATATCACCACAAAAGTATAGATTCAACGAAACCTAGCTTGTAAGTAAGAATAAACTAGTAAAAATCATAAGAAAGATAACTGGTATTTATTACTGTATAATAAATGTATTGTTACAAGGAATGATTGTATATAACTAAATGCGTATTATATTAATAATCTTATGAAGTTCCATGAAATAAACTATTTGTACCACTTCCTCTACTATGGCAAGTAGCAAGGCCAATAAAGCAGATGCATATATTATTTACCAGTTAAAGAGACTCCATTGATAAGAATAGATGGTTAAAAACAACACCCGGCGGAATAACATTGATTTCCCCATAACCACTGCATTGTATTGACAAATAGCTATGTCATAGTGTATATATAAATAATTCTTTTGAATAAAAAGATACAATCCAGTACTTGGGACCGCATGCAGTACCCAAGCCATAGGCCATCCCTAAACTGTTATACATCAAGAACTATATTCTTTCCCACAGCATCCTTTAAAACATATGCAGTTACAATGATAAATATGTTATAGGTGTGACTGGATAAACATAAATAGTGGAATACGTAACAAGTAGCATGGTTGAAGTCTGGATGGTATAATATGAATGGTTAATTAATGATAACTACTCAAGTTATATAAACTGCAAATATTGTCATGGGTTGCAATGTAGACCCCTAGTGGCGGCCGGAGGTAATACACGGAGGTCTCCGGAGATGGAGGTGCCTGGACCGGGAGCTACCCGGAGCTCAATGGAAATGTTCAAATATCCTTTATTTACTGGAATGGTTACAGTTACCAATACTGACAGTTAGAATAATTGAGCAAATAGTAGGGTCTACAACAAGCACATTTTGGTGGTGACTAGAGTTTGCTGGTGGTGTCATGTCCTTCCACCAGTGTATCCCCACTTATGGCCTGCCCCTGTGTGATTGGTTGCCCTAGGTAACCCTGCAGCAGTCCCTTCATCTCCTGGCGGTCACCAACCCGACCAAGGTTAACCACAATAGCAAATATTCCTGATGCTGGTGCTTTTTGGATACAGGAATGTATGTGATAAAGGATGTGCTGTAGTTCTGTGTGTATGTCTGGTTTGTTGTGGCGCATGTGGATGCGTAGGACCACACCACCTTGTACCCTTGTGACAGCATTACTGTGACTCAGCATATTGTACTCAGTGCTGCCATCTAGTGTGGAGGAGGGAGACACAGCCAGGTGGCCTTCCCGCTCTATCCACTCCAAGCTCTGCTTACTCACTGAGAGAGGGAACCAGTTAAGAAGACCCTCAATGTATGGGTAGCCACCAAACAGTGTGTCCATGTTCGCCGTAGGGAGACCTTGGATTCCCGCTTTGTCCAGTTGCTCTATTTTAGAAAAGGACACTGTAGATAGCTTTCTAGTGAGGCCATTATTGGGCAAAGGCACTTGGTAGAGTAGGTAATCCTGAAACAGTAAACAGTGGATGAACTCTTATGATACATTTATTAAAAAGCTAATTATAAGGCTCATATTACAATGCCAGTCAATGCAAACGTGATCTAGATGATGATACTGATTAATTGTTACCAAGGTAAACTTGCTATTCTTAGAACAGTATTCATGGGAATAAAATGATTAGAGTGTGGCATTTATTTGTAGTTTCAACCATGTGATGATGGTTATAAACTCCTGGTAGAAAGCATTATATTGTAAAGAATTGGAATCTTTAGATCCAAGATCCGACCTATTTAGCCCTGATCATGGTCGGGGCATGCACGCCACACATGGCCTGACCAGGAGGGAGGGGGAGATGAGCCACTCAGGGCTCACCCCACCTCCCCCAGCCCGACCCAATTACTATATACACGGCTCTGGGTTTATCAAGAGGGGGGAAGGGCTAAGAGGGAGGGGGGGGAGGGCTGGCACGAGCCATGGGATCTATGAGTAAGGGGTGGGAGGGGGAAGGCTGAGGAGAGGGATCCAACTTGCGTGCACTCCATTTATGGTCTCTGCCTGGGGAGCAGAGGTCGGCGTGTGGGCAAGGAAGATCCTCTCTCCCTCGACCAATTAGAGGGAAGGGGAAGAGCCAGTGGAATATTTCCTGGGTTTGATTGTATGAATTATTCATGATTTTGGAGTATAAAATAAAGTGACTACTCGGACCTAGGTACTCGCTGAGTCACCACCGCCTAGGCCGAATCCAGACGAACTACAACCTCGGACTTCTTGTCTCACTTCTTCATCTTACTGAACCTATGGGCTAAAAACCCTTAGTCTTCTTTACACTGGCGAACCACTTCTGGGACTTGTTGCTAAGTTGAGCAACAACCCAATCTTCTGACTGGAAGTGAGACATAGCCTAGGAGAGGCAGGATGAGCTGGAAGAGTAGGTGAGTGGAACTCTAAAACTCTGATTGAGCTTATAAATTATACTTATGGGATGTGTGGAGGGTGGATCTGGGCCACTGTATAGGGTTGGGAGAATGATCACACTCAAACACTCATAATACAAGGAGAGTGGGTGAGCAATGTTCGGGGTAAAAACTTTGCTAGGTTCTGGGTTCTGTTGGTTATAACTCTGTACCTTGTGCCATCTAGTTTTCTTTTTTTTTACTCTCTCTCTCATCAAAGTGTAAAACATGGCGGACATCAATTGGGATCTCAATGCCGCAGACTTGGCCATGCTTGACGAGGGTCAAAGGAGGGCCAGGTTTGCAGCTATTAAAGAGGTCAGAAGGCGCATGGAACGCCATGGCGCCATGCTAGGAGTAAATGATGGGTCCAATAAGGACACTTTGAGAGAGTGGCTAGATGGGATAAGCAGGGCAAAGGCCTACTGTGTAGCGAATGATACGCTCACTCTAGAGCTTTTGGGAACTCTTGCCAGCGGGCCTCTAGCGAGGTGCGTGGCAGGATTCCTACAGGTACCGGCCAATAGGACATGGGATCTGGCGAGGGCTGAGATTTTCCGCCTCTTCATGAATGAAGAGGAGGAACAGCAGCTGCGAGCAAGGCTCACCGATCTCTATCAGCTCCCATATGAGGATGCGAAGCAATACGGACGCAAGTTCCAGCTAGCGTCTCAGAGGGCTTACAGCGTGGATAACCTGGACCACGAGATAGTCCAAGAGACGTTGGTCAGGAATTTTGTGTTGGGACTCAGGGATGAGCAAATACGTCATGACGTATTTGCTGCTCGCCCTGATACCCTGGCTGAGGCAATAAGACAAGCCTCAGCTGCGGCTCACACCTTCGCTCTGGCAGGGCAACCTACCAGAGGGGATAGGAAGGATGAACCAATGGAAATTGGGGCTATCCTCCCTAAGAAAATGGCCCCTTCTGGGCCAAATCCTACAGATGCTTCGGATTGGAAGCTGATAGCTGATTTGGAGTCTAAGGTGAATTACCTTACGAAATTAGTAGAGAGGATGGAGACGGGGAAACCATCCAACCCCACAGTGATCGTTCCCCAATCAGGTGCAGCACCCCAGTACCCCTTTCAGACACCCATGTTGCCTATGTATCCCCCATATTTCAACACGTCCTATCCCCCACCCCCGATCGCCAGTTCTCAGGTAGTAAATCACCCAGGGAAAGGAAAGGGGAAGGGAAATGATAATCCAGGACCGGAAAAAAATAAGCAGGGAGGAGGGAAGAGGTTTAGGGGTAAAAATGTCTGTTATGAGTGTGGGGAGGAGGGACACTTCGCAAGAGAATGTTCCCACCGCTATGCACATGTGCAGGCTGCAGTGGTGGCGGCCATGCAGATGGCCTCTACCACTCAAAAGCCAACCAAATATGTTAACCAGGGGGAATAGAAACGCCGGATGAGAGGTTCTGCCTCTCCATCTCAGTGGCGGGGATGGAGATGCGTGCACTCATTGATACCGGCGCGTCAAGGAGTCTAATGCGAGAGGATGTATGGAGAGCCTTTTGCAAAACCCATCATCGGCCTCTCGTATTGACAAAGGGGGAATCTCTTAAATCACTCTCTGGTCATGATCTCAAAACTGAAGGGCAGGCGATAGTTAACTTGGGGGGTAGCTCATTTCCAGTTTATATTGTAAGAAGACTTCACCATGAACTGCTTCTGGGGGATGATGCCTTATTTATATTAGATGCCCAAATTAGCTTCAGAAAAAGAAAGGTAATTTTGGAAGGAAAAAGTTACAGAAGGCAACAAGTGGGTAGTGCAGATCAAGAATTCGCCTCTATCCACACAGAGGCAGAAGCATGGGAAGAAAAATACCCCGCTGTTTTTGGCATAGGAAAGCAGGGAAAATTAGGTACCTTTAAAGATGTGAAAATGCACATAGATACTGGAAATGCGCGCCCGATTAATCAACGCCCCTATCGTTTGCCCCTGGCCAAGAGAAAACTTGTAGATAAAGAATTAGATGAAATGCTAGAGCTGGGAGTAATAGAACCCAGCAGCTCAGCATGGGGAAGCCCGATATTGTTGGTCCCAAAGAAAGATGGGAGCAATAGACCTTGTGTCGACTTCAGAAAACTAAACTCTGTAAGCAAAAAGGATGCTCATCCACTTCCAAATATTCAAGATATTTTTGACAGTTTAGCAGGATCAACTGTCTTTTCCACCATCGACCTAAAAAGCGGCTACTGGCAAGTAGAGATGGACCCGGATAGCATGGAAAAGACAGCGTTTGTGTGTCATAGGGGCCTATTTCAATTCCGTAGGATGCCTTTTGGACTCACTAACGCACCAGCCGTCTTTCAACGGGCCATGAACAAAATGTTTTCGGAATTTATTGGCAAATTTTGCATGACTTTCATAGATGATATTGTAATCTATTCCAAATCTGAAGAGGAGCATGATCACCATTTGGCTCTGGTGTTTGATAAATTAGAAGAATACGGAATTACAGTCAAAAAGAGTAAATGTATTTTCAAACAAGAGAAGGTAGATCTCCTCGGCTACCAAGTTTCAAAAGATGGAATTAATTCCCACCCAGATAAATGTAGTGCTATCAGGGATATGCTGCCTCCAGAGGATGTGAGCGGAATTCGCTCCTTCCTAGGAATGACTGGGTATTACCGTCAATGTATCCCAGATTATGCTAAGGTAGCTCATCCTTTGGTCAAACTTACCAAAAAGTATGCCAGGTTCGAATGGTTGGAAGAGCAGCAAAGCTCATTTGAAACTCTGAAGGAATTACTAACTTCAGATAGAGTAATGGCGCACCCCCAGTTGGATAAGCCTTATCGTCTCTATAGCGATGCGTGTGATTACGCAATAGGGGCCATATTGGTCCAGTCTGATAGTGAAGGCATAGAGAGGCCAGTTCAGTATATCTCTAAACAACTCTCTGGGCCACAACTCAATTGGGCTACGATTGAAAAGGAAGCTTATGCAATCGTGTATGCCTTAAACAAGCTCAGACCTTATCTACAGGGTAGCGAATTCAAAATTTACACTGACCACAAGCCTTTAAAGTCTCTGTTTGTGGGAGAAGTTAAAAACACCAAAATTCAAAGATGGGCGGTATTAATAGCAGAGTTTGGGGCTCCCATTGAATATAGAAAAGGGGCAAACAATATCCGGGCAGACATGCTTTCTCGAATAAAAACAAACCCCAAGAAGGAAGGGCCGACTCTCAGTTCTCTTGAAGTCTGTGCCTTGGAGGAGATAGATGAAATTCCTTGGGAATTTGATAAACTCAAGAAAGACAAAATACGTTTAGAACAGAGGGAGTTGGAACAATTTCAACAGGGGATGGAGGATGAGGGGGATTACACCATAATTGATGGCATGCTGTTTACTCTCACCCCTCCCCCAGGCAAGCCAGCCTACCCCCGCCTGGTCCTGCCACCCTCAGCTAGGCATAGAGTAGTGAGGCGCGCCCACACTGAAGTAGGCCACCAGGGCATGAGGAAGACCCTAGATAGGATCCAAGAGGCTTATAAATGGCCCACCATGAGAAGAGATACCTATAATGTCTTAATCCGATGCGCTAGGTGTGCTGTAAACAGAGTGGGTAGGGCGCGTGTACCTCCTACTGCGATGCCAATAGCAAAATATCCTGGTCAGATACTGGGAATGGATCTCTGTGGTCCCTTCCCAGTCTCTGATAAAGGTAATAGATACATCTTGACTGTAATAGATCACGCAACTGGCTGGGTAGAAGTCAAACCCATACCCTCCAAAGCAGCTAAAAACATTGCTGATTATCTGGCTAATGAATATGTCCCTAGGTATGGCCCCCCAGAGGTGCTCATCACCGACCGGGGACTCGAATTTATGAACCAGCAAGTGGAAGGGTACCTTAAATCCATAGGCACTGAAGTAAGGCATTCTACAGCTTTTCACCCCCAGACAAACGGTAAAATCGAAAGATTTAACAAAACTTTTAAAAATATACTAAGAAAATTCATCAATGCAAGACCAGCAGAGTGGGAGAGCCATTTAGGTCCAACCCTCTGGGCACATAGAGTCTCCACTTCTTGTGTAACTGGTTTTACACCATATTTTTTAACTTTTGGCACCAATCCAAGATATCCCTTTTCTAAAATATTCCCCACTCCAGAGGGAACAGAAGATGCCGTACTCAGTGAGCGCCTACAGGCCTTAACAGATGCGTTCAGAGAAGCTGCTGAGCGCACTGAGGCCAGTAGAGTGGCTAATTATGAGAGATTAAGGGCCAGAGCAAATGCAAAGGATCTAAAAATAGGGGATCATGTGGTGGTGCTATCAGGCACCAGCGCTCCATTGGATCCCAAGTGGGATCATGGTTATGTAATAACGGGGATAAGGGGTACCACCCTAACTATGAGGGGACCCCAGGGTGAACGCAGGCGTATAAATAGGGATAGGGTAAAAATGGTATCTGGGGAAATAGAATGGGATATACTGAGAACTAGGCAACCGAGGGCGGGTCAAGGAAAGAGAAATAAGGCTCGGAGACAAGCCCAAAAAGCTCAACAAGTTCATGTTCCACCACCTCCCCCACCCCAGCCTAGGGCAGTGCCCGACACTGTTTATTTACCCATACCAAACATGCCTCCTCCAATTCAGATAGAACAGGAAGACCAAGCGAGAGCAGAGCAACCAGAGGACGAGCACATGCATGTGGAGGACGAGGACCAAGTGCCACGCCCACCTCAACCACAACAAGTGCCACGCCCACCCCAGCAGCGACCGCCGAGGGAGAAGGTGCTAGTACTAGCTTCACCTAAGCCAGTTACATTGCGCCGACCCCTGCCACCAGCCGTTGCTGTGGAGACTGCTCCCCCGCGCACACCACCACCAGGTCCTGTTACCAGGTCAAGGGCAAAAAGAGGGAGGATAGAGACCCCAACCAAGTGCCCTAAACCCAAGGCTTTGACCACCACCTCTGAATGCACTGAAAAGAGGATCAAAGTGTTCCACCCTCTAGGCTCTACTAAGAGGGAAAGGCCTGACTCCTCACCAAACCCAGCCACGCCCACTTCACCCGTGCAGAGGCCGAGGAAGCTGCCCTGTATACCCCCACCATCGCCACCACCATCACCACCACCTACACCCCCACCCCCACCGTCACCCCCACCACAGCCCCAACCATGGGAGTTCGACCCAGGGGCACCACCAGTGACGGACTTCTCTCAACCTACACCTTCCAGTCCCTCCTCATAATCGCCCTGGCTATGATGGCTAATGGCGATTTGTTTGAGGAGGAAGGGGTGTTGGTGTATGAGGAAGGGGAGGTCAGAGCCCTGACCGCGACTTGGACAACAGTGATCGTTCTACA
Organism: Sthenelais limicola; assembly: GCA_942159475.1. Lineage (NCBI taxonomy): Eukaryota > Metazoa > Annelida > Polychaeta > Phyllodocida > Sigalionidae > Sthenelais > Sthenelais limicola. The sequence goes on along the minus strand of OW804102.1, from coordinate 64,565,035 downwards.
CCCCCCCACGCCCCCTCCTGTCAGTGCTTGGGTCTCCGTCCTAAGGAGGCGAATTGGAGAACTCAGACAGGCGGAGGTTGTGGGAGACGGAGATGTCAGTGCCTGGGAGGAGCACATGGGTTTCCTCCAGGCAGAGATTCCAACACCAGTCCAACAAGACACCCGAAGGAAGAGAGGCCTATTCAATTTTGTGGGCTCGCTAAGCCGTGCCTTGTTTGGCACCGCTACTGTAGGACAGGTGAACGAATTAAGGTCTGCAGTACAAGAAGCTCAGGCTAGCGAGAGCGCATTGGCCCATTGTCAGGAAGAGATGGTGTCGGTGTTGAATCAGACAAGGCTCTACATGACAGAGAACCGCTTGGACATCGCGCAGCTCCAAGCTGCAGCAAGTAACATCTCCCGCCAAGTGGCAGACATTCTAACACAGTTAAATGGTTTCAGTAAAGATATTCACAGAATTCATATGAAAAGGGAAGTGGATATTCTATTGCAGCGAGTGAGTAGGGCGGTGGAAAATTACCACCGTCAAAACGAATTATTTTATCGCCAGCGCATTCAGCTGGAAAGGGGATTCTTAACAGACCAGATTTTACCACTGGCCTACTTATCAGAAATATTGTCTAAATTACAAGAAGGGAAACATTACACCCCACAAGATAACCGCTGGTATTATAGACACCTGAACGTTCGACTATTATTAGACGGCGAACAGGAGCTAATATACCAGACAGTAATTCCGGCAGTTTCAGGCACTCAATTTTTACACTATAGATTAAAGTATTTTCCGGTCCCATATGGTGCTGACCACCTGAGAAAGTTGGTAGGAGAAGAGGAGGTGGCCCTAGATAGCATATCCAGCGCGTCATTTCTTCCTCAGCACTGTATCGGGTTTGAACCCCAGATTTGCTCAGCTGCAATAGAGCATCTAACCCCGACCTGCGAAACAAATATTATTTTAGGTAAAAAGCCAGACCTTTGTAAGGCGCAGATTGTAAAAAGAAATAACTTAACAAACCAAGTGTTTAGAGAGGGAGAGTCCATTTCTTCTGTAATTCTGGCTATTTATGAACCTCTGGAAACAATCTTGAGGTGCCCTGGGCAAAAACCAGTGATACAAACGTATCATCGGCATGCCAGGGTGATTTTAGAAGGCGGTTGTCTCCTGGTTGGAAAGGATTGGCGTGTGAGTAGCATCCAATGCCATGAGTCCCATATAACACTCCCCATCCCCAAGATTATGCCCCTCCCTGGGTTTAATCTGACTTATGGCAAATTATCCCTTTACCCCCATTTAGATCAGCAATTGACTTTCCTGCCAAGAGCTGAAATACCCTTACTCGCCCTGACAGATTTTCCTAAACCCGTTTCCCCCCTGATCTCCTCCACCCCTTGGTCTGAAAGTTCTATCTGGGGTATAGCCACTCTCATCCCCACTCTCCTAGGAGTCATGACCCTGGGAATAATCTACCTCCGCCGAAAGGGGCTCGCCCCAAGAGGCAAAGTCAGCCTTTTGTGTTGTCTGAGAAACCTTAAGCCCCGAGAGTATATCCCAATAGGACCCCCAACCCACCACCCTGTAGCCCTAGCCCTCCAAGACCTAGATCGAGAGGAGGGAGAGGCCACTCCAGGCGCTAGGACTGGCTCTCGTTCCCTCGAGCATATCCCTGCCCCCTCCCCCGCCTCACCATATTACGCTGCCAATTTCGGACTGACCAGGATGAAATAATTAGTCTACCAATGTTTATTTGGTTTCTCTGGGGTAACAAACACTTTTTGAACTTGTCTGTAACTTACTCTTGTTTAATATTTACTATTAATGTTTGTTCTGTCCTCTTCTCGGGTGCGAGGGAGATCACAGAACACAGAGTAGTATACCTGGGTGAAATCCATTTTCTCTCTCGGGAGGAAATGGTGGAATCCGTGAACAAGGATCCAGCCCAAAAAGGTATTTTTATTTCAACTCTCATTGTGAGAAGTTGTTTTTACACAAACAGAATCGGTCGAGACAGAGGAGCCTGAGAGGAAGCACCATGGAATCGAAGCCCTCACCTTGTCTCCGACCATTTTGCTTTGAAGAGGTATTTTTCCAAGTAATAAGAGTTTATACGTGATGCTACAGTAAAGTCGACATGTGTTCTGTAGCGTTTGAGGTTAAAAATGGAAATATTGTAGTGTTGACTACCCAACCGCTCTCACTCTCCATGGCCAAAGGAGGAGAGAGAAAGAGACGGGCGTCCTGTCGGTCAGCGACGAGGTCCAGCGGGGGCCTCGGCTGACCGGCCGGGCAGAGGAGACGGCGGTGACGACCGTATTGGAGAACTTTGTGAGTACTAGCTCAGTACAAAGGAAGACATTTAACAGTGTTCAGAAGCACGCTTAAAAACACAGAGACTTCTCTTACATAATATTCGACTAAAAGACTTTTTAGTGCAGGGTGATGGCCTCTGATATAAATGAACACTCCTTTTTGATAGAGCCACTCCCTTTGGAAACTTTCCATCTTGACCCGTTAGGTCTACAGATTAATAATTTATAATACTTTTACTTTACCCTTTTTGTGATTTTGTGTGTGTAAATTATGTAACCTTATTTCTATTTCTCTTGTTTGGTTGGACTGGGTTGATCAGTGGCTAAATATTTTGTTCGAAAGAAAGCTTTCAACAAAAATAAAATATGGGACGAATGTAAAGAATTGGAATCTTTAGATCCAAGATCCGACCTATTTAGCCCTGATCATGGTCAGGGCTCGCACGCCACACATGGCCTGACCAGGAGGGAGGGGGAGATGAGCCACTCAGGGCTCACCCCACCTCCCCCAGCCCGACCCAATTACTATATACACAGCTCTGGGTTTATCAAGAGGGGGGAAGGGCTAAGAGGGAGGGGGGGGAGGGCTGGCACGAGCCATGGGATCTATGAGTAAGGGGTGGGAGGGGGAAGGCTGAGGAGAGGGATCCAACTTGCGTGCACTCCATTTATGGTCTCTGCCTGGGGAGCAGAGGTCGGCGTGTGGGCAAGGAAGATCCTCTCTCCCTCGACCAATTAGAGGGAAGGGGAAGAGCCAGTGGAATATTTCCTGGGTTTGATTGTATGAATTATTCATGATTTTGGAGTATAAAATAAAGTGACTACTCGGACCTAGGTACTCGCTGAGTCACCACCGCCTAGGCCGAATCCAGACGAACTACAACCTCGGACTTCTTGTCTCACTTCTTCATCTTACTGAACCTATGGGCTAAAAACCCTTAGTCTTCTTTACAATATAGCCATTGAATAGTCAGTAAATAGGTTTGGTCAAAACGTATAGTAGTTTAGTGGCTTATTACAGTTTACCCTGAATAGTCACTGTAGAACTTCGGTTATATTCAGCAATGTCCTGAATCTAAAGATGTTGGGAAATAAAATACTGGGGAAAAGATCACTCACCACAACAAAGAGGAAGGTATAAATTATGCACAAATAGACTCACCCATGTGCGGGCTGGTATGATGCCATACTTGGGGTCTTGTGCTCGTCTTGTACGGGTGTCAGCACTCATAGTAGCCCATGATACACGCTCTATGTTGGGGTAGCGCTGTAATAACAGTTGGTATCAGTACAAGAGTGAATAATAGAAACATTCTATCAGCTGTAATAAACCTTGATCTTATTTTAAGAACTTAATATATATTATGTATATATTATAATTTTAGCCGGATCTCCGGATCTCACAACTCATAGTGGTTTTCCCATCCTTCATAATAATTCAATAATGCTTTCCAACCAGTCATATGAAAACTATGTATAAATGTAATTATATTCTTGTTAAAGCTGGGTTCTGACAGAGCATCCTACCACCCTGGGAGGTGCTGTACCCAGTGGAAATAAAATCTTTAACAAAAAAATAAGACACAGATAGAGTTGCTGGGATACCTGTAGGAGATGTTCCATAGCTATTGCTGCCATATGGTGCATTAGGTGCTGACCCTGGATCTGTTTGTGTGTACGGCCTGCCATAGAGACTACCCTCCTCTCACCAACTACTGGGTAGAAGCTGACAAATCCAACCTGTAAAACAACAAATTATTTGTTCAATGAAAATAATGTGATCGACGATGACTACCAACATGGAACTCTGAATTCTAATTTTGCAGGAGAAGGAACAAAAATGTAAAAAAAAAACTTATGCTGCTGAGGCAATATGTCAACTGCAAGTTCTGTGGCTAGCTATTGTCCAGTTGACCTGGTTATTGAGGAAGCAAAAGTAGACATATGTGATTTGTTATAGCAAAATGGGTCATAAGTTGCAAAATTGGTATTTTCCGAAGTGATTTTTCACAAGATCTCTTTATTGAAATGTTTTGATGTTTAGGAGATTTAGCGCTTATAGTCAAATAAATCTGTGAAACAAATTTCGGGACAATGTATTAAATATATCCTTGTGTTTTGAGGGCGAGTGTATGGAGTATATGAATTGAGTTACTTTGCTGGAAATTACCCATCCAGAAACATTGCAAACTGTTTCCCCAAAATAAAAATATCTAACTTAAAATATAGCAATACTTGTTTAATGACTTTCATGTTTACTATCATTGGAATCAGCTTGATCAAATATGATAATATCTCAAAATCCATATTTTATGACCAATTTTCCTGAAACGGATCACATATGTTGACAAAAAAGAAAAAGTTAATATTAATTAAATAGTGTTACATGACAACATGGGTAGCCGTTGGAGTTTTTTACTTCAATACTTAGGTTGAAGCCAGAAGCAATACCTGATCATGGACCGGAGGAATTTCAAAAGGTTTATTCCTCGATGTCTATGATAATAGTGACCCTGATACAGCCTCATGCTCAAACGTTAGTCCATGCAAAGGAGATTTTTAAGGCTGCCACCTTTGAGGGACGGCCTATCCTTGCTGAGGTACACAGTAGGACATTTGATAGATTAAATTTAAACCACCTTCCCACTGGCTACTTGTAGGTCATTGCAAGTCATTACCACAGGTCAGTTAATCAGATAGAGATGGAAATATCTTTAAGCCTACATAACCAAATTAACAAATTAGCAATTCTGCCCAATTTAGATTACTGCGATTTTATATATGATTCCGCCCCCAAAGCGTTATTACAAAAACTTCAATCACAGCAGAATTTAGCACTCAGAATTATTTTTAATAAATCACGATATGATAATGTTAATCAGGAACACAAGTCTCAGAATATCTGGCCCCTTCAGCTGCGAAGGGACAAGCATGTCCTAGACACAGCATTTTATTTGGCACAAAATGAATGTAATATTGATAATAGAACGCTACCAACGCATAGCCATGCTCAAGGAAAAAGAAATCTTAATGTGCTAGAAACAAATCGAACAAAATTAGTAACTCCATCATATACAAATGCCAGACCAGGTGGAACAAACTAAAACCAGTAGCCCATAAAATCGAAGACATAGTTACATTCAGGAAATATACACAACAACTCCTGGCCCCTTTTTGAATCTCTATGAATGTTTTGAAAGTCCTGAATATTACAGATACTATGATGTTATAATGATATTGCAGTGTTTAAATATTTATGACGATTATTCAATGGTAGCTTGCTGCCCTGCATGAAGCATTGCTCAACCCTATCTTTGCTATTTCATATACCTCTGGCTTATTATGTCCTCTTGATGGGCGTTATTCATGTTTAGCGAATGATGTATGTATTTTATAACGATGCTAGCCGATGATATATGTACCATATATAATTATTTACCCTAGTCAATGAGTTTCTATGTCCAGAACTGTCAGTCGTTCTCTCTGTTTAAACCACCCCATCTTTATCATCAATACACTTATCCATCTTCATCATGTTTTATGGTTGTTAGCTTTAAGTACCTGTTTTCTGTAACCTCAAATCAAGAATCTCAAGTCGGCAGTCACTGGAAGACCTGTTTCTGATGAGTACAGATTTTACTGACCATTGTAATATACACTGTTATTTTGGACGGTTGCATGACAACCTCAAATAGTTGCGCTGACAAGTACCATTGGTTATATTATATAATGGTGTGGGTTGTAGTTGCCCGTCCTCAGTAAAACTAGCTTAAAATTTGCCTGTCCACCACCATACTGAACCATAATTAGAGTACCCCATCATGTTTAGCATGTTAGGTTCAGAGTTGACACTGTTGAAACACTATATAGATGGTGGTCGCAGCCTGTCTAGTTCAGACATGAGAAGAGTACCCCATCTAGTTCAGCAAGCTAGGTTTAGACCTGACACAGTTGAAACACTATATAGGGGCTGTATTGCCCAGAAAATTAAAATTTAGGCCTTGTCCAGTACAGGGCAAGATATAAATGAAAATGTATTCATAATTTGATTCTAGGCAGGTAGTTTAAATGATAATTATCTGAGATTTTTACGAAACATTTATAATGAGGAGACCATCAAACTATAGGTAGAACTATACTCCAACAAGTCCTCAAAGTTAATATACCTTATAGTAAAGGAATAATTCATTAGAAACAGTTACTTACCGCTACCAACAAACAAGATTAATATAAAATAACAAAGGAACCAGAAACTACGGTGAAAAATATCAGACCAAAGGACTCAGAAACAACAATCAACACAAAAAGGAATAGGACATAGAATAACTTTAGATCTGAGCCTTGCCAAGCCCATGCCTGCTGAAAACCACCAAAACTCTCTAGGGAATGAAATGAAGTCCTGAAGTTCTGGGCTTCTAGTAGTCTTTGAAAGCAGGTTGGTCTTCTTCCTGCCTTATGGTCCAGGTCTCTGTAAGGTTACACCAAATTGCTAGTACAGCTTGGCAGGAAAAGAATGACAGCAGACCAGCAAGTAAGGAACTTTTTATGTGTTTAATTTTGGCATAAGCGGAGCAACCAATATTCAGCCCCAAATCACCAGCCAGAGAGTTCTCATCTCTATCTCAACTACCAGGCGATTTATACGATACATCTATGGTCATCCAATGCCGCATGACCTTAATCCTAAGCTATGATTGGGTTAAACAAGGTGGGTTGACATCTCCTGATTTTATGTGCGTCATTAGCAAAAGAGCAAAGTTTACATAAAATGTTATAAAACTGGAATCACTTGGTCAAACAAGGTGGTTAAACAAAGTGGTTGATGTCTCCTGACTTTACATGCATCATTAGCAAAGAGCAAAGTTTACCTAAGTTGATATAAAGTGTGAGGTTTCACACATTAGCTAATTTATATGTACATGGTCACAATCAATGCCACCAAGAATATCACATAACAAGTTTTGTAACAAATGCCCTTGAAACCAGAATGCAAAGAGCAAAGTTTACATAAGTTGTTACAACGTGTGAGGTTTCACACATTAGCATATGTACATGGTCACAGTCAATGCCACCAAGAATATCACATAACAAGTTTGTAGCAAATGCCCTTGAAATTAGAATGGACTATTGATTAAAATTATTAATAATAAACCATTTAAGAAACTTTTAAATCTCATAACTCATAACTTCATTACAGGAACCAAGGTATAGAGTGGACATTCCCCCATCCATCCAGTTGATATTGCTGTCAACAGAAAATCTCCATACCTTTGTGCCATACGGCAGGTGATGACATGTATCGTTTTCAAATGATAGTGGGGGTATGAGCCACTACAACCGTGGATGGGGATAAGGTGCGCTACGATATACATTGTGTAACAAGCTGTCTACCAAATATCATTTCCAAACGGTGTGGCCGTCGCATTGTGGGACAGTGTAGGGTGGTGCTCACCACCGCTCTACACCTATAGAACCTTGTACATCTACAGAACCGTGTAGCAGAGATTGCCACCTCTTTACACCTACACAACCATGTAGGGGGGAGTTTGCTTCCCTTCTACACCTACAGAACTATGTAAGGAAGAGCTCACCACCCTCTACAATTACAGAACCATGTAGCTAGGGGCTTGCTACCCTTCCACACCTACAGAACAATGTAGGGAGGAGGCTGCCCCCCTCTACTCTTACTGAACCAGCTCACTAACAACATAAAACCAACAAAACCAGAAGTAGTAGGACTTACCACTCTTGAGTGTAATTGGGCCACATAGCAGTGTGCATGCTGTATAAAGTGATGATACATGTACTCCATGTAGTCTCTTCCATCAGACACATTCTGGTTTATATCCATCACAGCCTGGTAGTCACTATGTTGTGCCTGCCGCACCGTTAAACCATCCATCTTCTCTCTTGGGTACAATCTGCTACCTGCGTCTCTGCAAACGGCAAAATGTACAGATGTATATGTCAAATCATCCTCATTGCCATTCAAAATAAATGAAACAATATGTTTAATATATCATGTATTTATTCAGTCAACATGATGGACAGGCAACTGTTCTGGTTTGAAATTGTTACTATAGCTATCACATTTTGGTTCATAGATCAACCAGTCATTATATAGTCTTTATATGAGTTACATTTAAAGTTATGAATCAATCAATTCTCATAATGTAATATTTCATGCTAGTTATACTGTTTGATTATTTATGTAGTAATATAATTAAATATTTATTCCTCAATTAGTGTGATGATCATGAGTTTCAAGATTACAGACAGTTGTAATATTTCGTATTTCTTTTGATGATTTCTGATGATTTTGATACCTTTTTCCAGCTTTATTTGCTCATTACATTTATGAACAATTATTGTAGGTGACAGGTTCCTATGCTATTTTAAGATAGAATATAATGACACTCGTGTCTAGGCGACTGTATATGATGGCCACAAGTTTTAACTGATGATCTCTCGAGAGAGGCCACCAGGAGAGAGATCGTAAATCACATCAGTCACATCACTAAAAACTTGTGGCCATCCTATGCAGACTCCTAGACACAAGTCGAGTTGTATTCTATTTTCATATCATGATCTAATGTTTAGAAAAGAAGTCAGAAATAAATTCTTTATTTACCTAGTTCATACAACGATCTGCCATATTGAGTGACAACTCTTCAAGCCTATGATGTATGAATGGGCGTAACGTCACGTGCAGCGCAACGTCGCAGTTCATTTTTTTAATTGAATTAATTAATTAACATTCACATTAGTTAAACCTATTGATTGTTATTACCTGTATCAGCGACTACCTCATCACCTGTTGGGTAAATAAACATTCAATTTCCCGCACTCACTCTCTGTTCGTTTACTGGGGAGGAATACTCATAATGGTACTATCATTTCGATGTTATTATTTCCTATCTTTAGTTAGATTATATAGTCATGCACCTAGTAAAACCACACTAGACGCCAGGCAAAATATCATTACAGATACTGTAAGCTTTAGTCGTGAGAAATACTCATGTCATGCTGTATGAAAATGTTGAATTTAAACAAAAAATAAACAAAATAATGGCTACGGATCTATACCAATATAATAGCAGTGCAGGCCTACCTTGTCTCCACAGATCTGCTACCAAAACAGAGATATATATGTGTCACTATTCCATGTGAGATTAAGTGTTATTTTAGTTTACTCATCGTTGAACATTAGTGGGATGAGTATACATCGCAACGTGGTGGTGCTGACCTAGATTCAGCTCACATTCCCAGACTGACCTCATTCCTTATGGTGCCCTAGGTGCCTGTGTAAATATAGATTACCGTATTTTCTTGAATGAGTGCAGGGCCTTGAATGAGTGCAGGGGTAGAAAATGATTTACTAAAAACTCCTGTTTTTATATCTTATGTTGGATAAAGATCCAATGTTGGACAAAAAAGAAGTCCTGTTTTAATGAAGCAACTGGTTTGAGAGATATCATTCCCAACATGTGATGCAATACCATCAGGACATGTGACTAAACTTAACTGTAGTGGCAATAATTTGTCATTGGTTTGGCTTTGACTATCTTCAGTAAATGTGATATAATTCAAAACCCTATTCATGGGTCAGATCTTCAGAAAATGTACAATTCGTCTTCACCTATCGTCTCAAATATCCCAAATCTAAGAAAAAATTTGGTTCAAAATTCAGTTTAACATATATAACCTAACAGATTGTTTGACTCAATGCAATATCAAATATACTCAGATATACCTGGTATTTATCATTATTCAGCCTATTTATTCAGAATTTACTGAATGTGTAAAAGATTGTACATTTTCTGAAAATCTGACCCTATCTAGAAGGGTTTCTGAGAAAGTATATCTCTAAAGGCCCACAGACACACCATTTCTCATGAAACTTTGTCTTATTAAGAATACTGACAATGACTTGTTTTATTTGTGTCTGATTATTTTCTCTATCAAAAAATATATTTTGTCTTACTTCATAATTATTTTTCTCTTAGTATTTAGAAAAAAATGCTAAGTACACATTTTAGGCTTGCATACATTATGCATTATGTCCACCTTTCATATACACCTTAATACTATATAGTATGAAATGAAATATATGATCATTTTTATTTCATTTTTATAGAGATTATATGTAAGATGGCGAATACGGCTGCACTAATTGTTATACCGGACTTCCAAGCACCTAAACTAAGTACAATACAGTAGAATAGTATAACCGTTTTACAGAGCTAAACATAACTTAACGTTTTACATAGGACGGAGACATAACAATAGATTACAATACAATTAGACGGATTCATGTATATACACAACATACAGTGGAATCCAGCACACCCAGGAGGTCTATGGACCAACTCATTATATCTGAGTTAGCGTTTCAATAGCTACTTGTATGATTAATCATGGCACTAGCCATACCTGGAGCAGCTATTCAACACTGACTCAATAAGGGATTTGCATGTGCATGTGCATGCGCATGTTGGTTACAGGATGGATTTAGTCGAAAGTATAGATGAACTCACAGTGAGATCATAGTATGAGTATACTGTGAGGTCACATTGAGAGATCATTTTGATGCCACTGTGAAGTTACACTTTGACTTCACCCGTGAGGTCATAGTATGAGCTCACTGTGATAAATATTGTGAGCTCTCAGTGAGCTCACTGTGATCACACATTCTTAGCTGGCACATCAGTTGAATGAAGTATTAATGAGATGTTTGGACATTGACATACATTTTATGGAGCAATAAACTGATACTAATGGTTGTGTTTTTGTTATTTGAGGGAGAAATTGTGTGTGTGGGAATCAAACTTGGTAAATAATGAATTATTGGTTTGAAATAGGTGGAGAAAAAGGAAGTACATGGGACTGTAGGTGAAGGTCAGTCCTGGTGGAGGCCCACAAAGGTCGTGGGCTAGTTGGGCCACTCATAGCTGGCTTGGGGGCAGTGTTGATGGGAGGGGCAACTGTAGAAGCAGTGGTCACTTTAGGCGTGGCACCGGTTGAACCTGTCGGGTGAGTCTGGGCCTGGGCTCTAGCATGAACCTGAGCGACTATATTGTCAATGTCCAAAGTATCTAATTTAGCCATTAAATATGTATGTTTGGCAGTAACACTGTCCAGATTGGTCATTAAATCCCTACCATCAGCTGCCTGACGCTGGTTGCCATCCAGGAGCTTCTGAATATCTTGTGGAGAAATTACACCTGGGGCAGTAGGAAGAGCAGAAGTAGCCCCTCCCCCTGTCTGACACCGATCCAATGTCCTCAGACTTCACAGAAGCTTCCAAGCTGTCTGTATCAAGGAATAATTTCCAATCACCCTGTACTACCAGCCATGGCAGCGTCCTTGTATTTGCGAGACTTCAGACCGCTCCTACGGTGAACATACTCGCAGGCTCCACACTTGTCCATTATAAAAAAGAAATATAGTTCAGTCCAGTGGTTTGGTGTGTGCGTCCACCCATAAATGAATATGACCCATGTAAGTTTTGGCGGGAATCCAAAAGCCTGGTTTGAGAGCACAGCAAGGGCAGCTGCAGCCAATTCAACCTGTACTGTGACCAGAAAACTATGACCCTATTATATAAAACAATGATTCTCCCCCATATCGATTACGGGGATGTGTTTTATGACTCAGCCCCACAAATATATCTGCAAAAATTACAAGCACTGCAAAATTCATGTTTTAAGATTATACTGAAACTACCCAAACTTTCGATTACGAAAGACATTCATGTCAAATTGAATACTCCGTCATTGGCAAATAGAAGAGAAACACATATATTGTATAGGGCCTATAGTAGATCACTAAACGAATCCTATATAGAAAAGAAAGGAGTCAACTTAAGGAGACTAGTGAAGGGAAAGAAAATGAAGGTTCCTCATCCAAAGAACGAAACTTTCAGAAAATCTTACCTTTACAAAATTTCTACGCTCTGGAATAACTTACCTGATGAAATACAAAACATTCCATTAAGAGAGTTCAGGCCTTACTTAAAGAATGTATATTACCATGACTTTGATCCATTTTTTAAAGGGTCATCTCAATAAAAAGAGAGTGGGAAAGGGAATAATCTAGGGTAATCATATGGGGTAAACATTTCATGATTGTATATATATTCATATCGATGAGGCTACATTATTCCATAGTAGCAAATCTTAATTCGAAAGAATTGCCACCATCAAAGGCATGTAAGTCCTGAGATAATTAAGACCAATATTACAGTAAACCAAGAAATATGTATTATAATTTTTACTGAATCAGGCACATGAAAATACTGATTTACACAGTCTTCACTGTAGTGTTCTCTCCCAAATTAATGGGAGTTTATTTTATTGACCTATACTAATACCAAGTTTTTATATTGTTAACTGTTACTTGATATAACTGTTATGTCATTTGTTGCTGCGTAAAAAAATAAGCTAACTGTAAAATGGTTAGCCACAAAATGAATACAATCTGAATTTCATGATTTCCTGTTAAACTAGTACCCTTTGAAAATGTAAAGTCTCCCTAGTAGAAGGGTTTTGTATGAAACTATTCTTAACTATAAATACTTGTATGTCTGGAAGAAGTACATCTTTGAATGTTTTTATCCCTTAGTTGTATCGGTAAATGGAATAAGAATGCAACTTTACTTAAAACTAACTTTGTACTATTTTTCATTAATTACATTGTCACTTATCACATTATACTCTTATTTATAAGGCACCCCAGGAAGAACTCATTGTGAACTCATTGCGAATGATACTTTGAGAGGGACTGCTCCCCTTTCGATAATTCATTATATTGATGTATATGTTTATTGAATAAAAGTTGTTATATATATACTGGTCCAAATATGGTAAACAAACACTCAAACAATCAAAGCCCAATCAATGCTTGATTGGTATACCCATATTCACTACATTATTATAATAAATCTTCTTAATTCATAGTTATTTATCTTTCAAATTGGAAGAACTGACAACTATCTGGTGATTTTCTTTGTACTTTAATGAACAGACAGTTAAAACAACGTAAAGGAAACTTTCAAAAATAAATTCGATAAAAATGAACCAAATCAACCATATGATAATATCTCAAGGAGAAGTTGTATTACAAGACCAGTACTTGTCCAGCCATATTAAGATATAGAAGGTTGAAATTACATGGATCAAATTATAGTGTGCAGGGTGTAAACCAATAGTAAGCTCACTCTGGTGGTGACTAGAGTTTGCTGGTAGTGTCTGGTCTGACCACCAGGTTATCCCCACTCATTCCCTGACCCTGATTAGTTGGCTGCCCTAGGTAACCCTGCAGCAGTTGCATAATCTGTTCAAGGTCACCAACACCACCAAGGTTAACCACAATACCAAGGGTGCCCTCTGCTGGTGCCCTCTGGATGCAGACATGTATGTGATACAAGATGTGCTGTATTTCAGTGGGCATGTCAGCCCTGTGGGGGCAGAGGTAGATTTGAAGAGCCATGCCACCTACTGCCCTCACCATGGAACTGTGACTCAGCATGTTGTACTCAGTGCTACCACCTGGTGTTGAGGAGGGTGAAACAGCCAGGTGACCTTCCCGCTCTATCCACTCCAAGCTTTGCTTACTCACTGAGAGAGGGAACCAGTTAAACAGGGCCTCAATGTATGGGTAGCCACCAAACAGTGTGTCCATATTGGATGTAGAGAGACTGTGGATCCCTGCCTTGTCCAGTCGCTGTATGTTAGTGAAGGACACCATTGACAACATTCCAGCTACTTCAGTAGCAGGCAAAACAAATTCGTAAACTAGGTAGTCCTGAAACAGTAAATAGATTTTTTAAGAGTTCTGCAGCTCTTGCAGTAAGATTCATTTAATTTAGAGCACATTTAACTTCTAAATCTCATAACAATATTGAACTATGAATACTATTATTTCATTTTTTTTTCAAAAACAAAAAAACATGGATGCTAAGGGCACATTTTGTGTAAGTAATATAATGCACAGACAACTCCTGAAAACACAATAGCAAGTATCAATATATAATTCCTTGAGTGCTGGTCTCTCTTTCTGTTTAAGATGCTATTGTTTTTTCAGGAAAGAATAAAACCCCTACTATGGTTCTGGCAGATCAGAGAATAAATGTTATGCAATAAATGTTTACCGATTTTCAATTTAAGCATCAAAATTATCTGTGTTAGTAAATTTGCAAAATGGGGCAAAGGAAATAGATCAGAGAAGAATCTACACAGAATTCCTAAAGGGAGAGGGGTGAAAAAAGAAAAAGGCTGATAAGGGAGAAGAGAAAAGGGGCAAGAGGGAAGTGAGAGACAGTGTGCAGGTACCTGAAGAATGTAGAAAGGTTGCAGAAATAGACTCACCCATGTGCGAGCTGGTACGATGCCATACTTGGGGTCCTCTGCTCGTCTTGTACGGGTGACAGCATTTCCAGTGGCCCATGATATACGCTCTATGTTAGGGCAGCGCTGTAATGAAGTTGGATATCAGTACAACAGTGAATAATATTATATGTAGTAAAGTGGTATATAAGTATAATAGGTATGACAGAAAGGTAGAACAATCCACAGAACTAGGCGTATTGAATCCTTTGAATAGCATGAGTCCATCCCTCTCATCTGGCCGGAGAACCATTATATCCAATAACCCCATTTAACTCACTTTCTTGCTTAATTCAATCTTTACCTCTTTAATACTTTCATTATAAAGTCGGGATCATGATGGTAGATATCTGGGTGGATGAGTAGGAGAAGGGTAGGGACTAGCCCTAAAGGACGACTAACTCGGAGCAGCTGCTCTTCAAGACTGTTTAATGATGAATAAATACATTCAGGGTGCAGGGCTCACCACTGGTAGGCGAGGATAAGCCCTGATTGGTTGATACCTCATGTGTTCAAGAAAGGGGGAGGGACAGCAACATCATGAGTTCATAAGAAAACCGAAATTTGAAAAAATGAGACAATAGTAAAAATGTTGTCTGCTCTGGGACTAGACATGACAATGTTCTGTTTTGAAGTCTAACACGCTAACCACTTCACTATGAGGCTGGAACATTCATATACACTCTAGGCATACCCATTCATTCATCACATTTTAGATTGATTTCAATCTCCTTTAAAGTGGCACTTGCCGATCCCATAATTCATTTATGAAAGTTTGGTCAAAGTTATTGTAATTGAATACAATAGAACCCCCTTTACCCATGGCTTACTCAATCTGATTATATTTAAACTCATATTTGTGAGGTATTTTCAGAATCTTACTGTTGATAATTATTTTGGTCTGCCAGACCAAAATAACCCTTGTACAGTGTGGCCGTTACGCAAGTTTCAATGACGCACACGCATTCTGTGACGGCCATCATTGACGCATTTTCAGAGGGAACGTCATGATATAAACAAAGCTGTACTGTAACTACTCTCTCTCACTGGATGTGTATAATGATGTGTATTTGATCTGCACAACGCCTGTGGAATGCACACCTCACCAAAAATAGGCATACTGAAAGTATTTTATAGACATTTATATAGGTTTAAACATACACAACAAACAGATAAGAGCAAGGTTCCTGTCGCGGAGGTTTGCGTCAATTTTTGTGACGTCATGTGTTCATGCGTCATTGTGACCCAGTTACCGCAGTTTCAAAATGAAACCATGTCAGGCTTTTGCTGTGGTTATCACGCATTTACTAATACTAATCAAAAGCAATCTAGGATAGATAGAGACATTTAGAAATCAGTTTGAAAACACCTGACATATTTTAAGTCAAATTTCATATATATTTTACACAAATCCTGACATTCATTTTCAGTGATCTTGGCCACTTTAACCTTTAACGTGTGGTAACCAGTTGAGATACAAATTTTATAAAAAAAAAAAAGATATCCTTATGGTAATTGAGGGGAATGGGAAAAATAAATTATCTATGAAAGCCCCCTCTGTTAGCCGCAGTCGCTTTAATAATTCAAATTAATCATGAAATTATATCATGGCATTTGCAATCTTTTTCTTTGATATGTTAACATGCAGGACTTTATTCTGCATGCTTCTGGACGCAAAGCTAGTTTACCATATACCTGGAGGAGGTCTTGCATGGTTAGTGCTCCCATTAGTGGCATCAGGTGTTGACCATGAAACTGTTTGTGTGTCCGACTTGCCATGGACACAACCCTCCTTCCACCATCTACTGGGTAGTAGCACATGTACCCAATCTGAAACACAAGATATGTTCAATGAAAACAATCTAAATTGATTTCAAAATACACTAAACACAAATTAATATACATGAAATATTCAGGCAGTAGACCTCAGCATCTTCTAGAGATGAGAGGACTGATTTGAACTCTGATATATTTACAGTGATTTGCGCTAAGGAATACTTCAATAGGGGAGTTGCATAGCCGCCATTTTGAATCTGGATTGGCAAGGAACTCTGGGGCTAGTGGTACAGTCTAAAACTTATGGAAAACATGTTATGTTAAGCATGGAATATTTATCAATGCTCTAATGCCAATATCCATGTGTTATACATGTTTCTATGACACAAGGCTCCATCTTTCCCATTATGCATTTGGTCTTCATAGATCATTTATACAATCTCTGCTATTAATGAAAACATTCTAGCAATTTTCGATAAAATATTGCCAAATATTTGTATGTTAGATTTTAACAGAATCCATCCCAGCATGCACTGCAGTAGACATGCGCAGTGAGACATGCAACTCCCCTATTTACTGCTAGTGAATCAGACACTTATGGAGCAAAGTTTTAATTTCATGCAGTGAAACAACCAATGATGGTTTAATCAAATAGGAAGGGGCTGGACACTTCTGCAGCTACATAGTAATGTAGGGATGAGCTTAATAACAATATAGAAGCCAATAGATAGTACTCACCACCCTTGAGTGTATGAGGGCCACATAGCAGTGTGCAAGCTGTATAAATTGATGGTACATAATTATAGACAGTACTTACCACTCTAGAGTGTATGAGGGCCACATAGCAGTGTGCATGCTGAATAAATTGATGGTACATGTAGGGTAGGTAGTCTCTGCCACCATACACATTCTTGTTGATGTCCATCACCTTCTCATAGTCGCTGTGCTCTGCCTGCCGCACCGTTAGACCTTCCATCCTCTCTCCTGGATAGAGTCTGCTCTGTGCTTGTTTTTGCAATCTACAAAATATATTCATGAGCAAAATTATCTTTGTTTCCATATATTATGTAGTTGTCATTGAAACATGCCATGCAAAATTAATCAAACAGATATATCATGCAGTTATTTGGGACAACACTGAGGCCTAAGTAAATAATTGGGAATGACATTGTATTGTTTTGAAAGTTACTATAGATTACACCCTAGTTATCTTTTCTATTTTGAGATACAAAGGGAGATTTTTGAGTGACAAGCCACAAGAGTAGGGTATGGTATCCACTCTAGATAATGGTCATGTTAACTGGCCCCTTCAATACCCTAAAGTAACAGGTGTTTTGAGACTTTACATAGGCTAATGACAGGACCAGGGCATTCACTTTACTAATGAAGGTATGCATATTGGTCATTTCCAGTTTGCACTAAATACAATTAAAGTAGTAGTAATAATGAAATGAAGTGAAACTAAAATAAATTCTTGAAATGGGCAGCCCCTTCTAGGAGTTCCCTTCTGCAGGTTAATTGCTGTCATGGAACGTCACAGACAGGCAGAGTCGCAAATTTTATATTTTACAAAATGATTTATTCACAAGATGTCTTTGTTGGAATGTTATAATTTTTAGGGTGGCTTAACACGCTTGCAGCCCGAATACATGTAGCAAATTTCAAGACAGTGTATTAGATTCAGCCATGAAAAAATTCCCGTTATAATCAGACACATAGATAATTATGATATGTTTCAGGAAAATGAGTCATAAGTTGCAAAAATGATATTTTTCAAATTGTTTATTTTATAAGATCACTTTGAATGTTTTGATTTTTGGGGAGCTTATCACCTATAGTTACATCAGTTGATGTATGAAATTTCAGGACAATAAATAAAATATATCCTGTCGTTTTAAAGGTCCTCAGATGGAGTATATTTAGTTACTTTACTGGTTATTGCCCCGCAGAAATATTGCAAACTTTTCTTTTCAAAAATAAAAATATCAAACTTAAAACATGGAAATACTTATTATATTATTAGACTGTTTACCATCAATGGAATCAGCTTCATCCCATCTTTTCAAATATAATGATATCTTAAAATCATTTTTTAGAGACTTATGACTTATTTTCTTGAAACACATCACAATTGTTCTTAGCTATGGCTGGCTGGAGATAACAAAGCAAAACCAATCAAAACTAGTTTGTGTTTACCTACATAAACAATATCTCTTTAAAAGTACCGACTAGGGTTAGAAAAAAACCTCATCTACCATAGATCAAATACATACGGACTCTAAGACGATTTCAATAGCTGGAACTATTAATAATAATACCAGTGACCATTTCCCAGTTTTCATAATTAAAAAGAAAGATAGGAACAAATATACACAAAGCACTTTCACCTCTAGACAGTGGAAAACCCTTGACATTAAAATTCTAAAGGAAATCTTAAAAGATAGTGACTGGACCGAATTCTATGAGTCCAGGGATGTTAATTTTTGCTGGGAGTTTATATTGTCGAAAATTGAGTTCTTTTTAAACAGAATGTGACTTTTAAGATCATAAAAGAAAGGCCCTGTTGGTTTACTCCTATTATTAGTGAACTAGCTCGTAAGAGAGATGAAGCTTTCAAGATAGCGAGAGAAACAAAAAGTACAGAATATTGGAATAAGGCAAAAATAATGAGAAATCAAGTAAATTCAAATGTACAAAAACTTAAGAGTGATCATTTGAGAACTGAGTTAATGAAAAATCCCGAAGACTGTAAACACTTTTGGGACACGATTAAGCCATTTTTTACTCCTGACCAGGTCAAAACCAAACATAATATTAATTTACTTGATGAAAAAGAAAACTGTAAGAACTGGTTCTGAAGCAGCTGAACTCCAGAACAGGTTCTTCGCCAATGTAGGAGATACTTTGGCGAAAGAGATTTTACCTCTTACTGAACAAGAGCTCACTTTGCTTTCAAATGTCAAAAATGTTAACAATGACGCTAATGAGCATAATGAAGAAAATGATGTTACTAATTTTCATAACTGTGATACACCAAAATCAAAGAATGATGTAAATAATGTTGATAACTCTGTACTTACTTCTCCCAGTTTCTCTTTTGAGGAGTTCAGTGTGGTTGAGATATCCGAATATATCAAGAAATCGAATGTAAACAAATTCTCGGGAATCCCTCTTCTCCCAACTACAGTTTTGAAGCCATGCCTCGTAGCGTTGGCAACACAATTCACATATGTATGTAACTTGACATTGACCCATAAGGAAATACCTAAAGATTTTAAATCAGCTACTATAGTGCCTTTATTCAAAAAAGGCTCAAAAAATGATCCCTCAAACTATAGGCCTATAAGTCTAATTAAATATCCAGCAAAAATATTAGAAAAAGCTATACATAATCAACTTTACTCTTACCTTGAAATACAAGAATTACTATTTAAGCATCAATACGGATTTAGAAAGGGGCACTCAGTGAACCAAGCACACCAAAAACTTTTCCACCATAATTACAAAAATAACAATGAAAAAGGAAAAACTGTTCTGGCCTTTCTTGATTTTAAGAAGGCCTTTGACACGGTCGACCATTCCATCTTAATCGAAAAACTTAAAACCTTCAATTTACATAATAATGCTATAGCTTGGTTCAAGGATTACCTGGAAGGTAGATTCCAAAGAGTGAGCATAAATGAAAAAACTTCTGGGTTACTAAAGGTCACAAGAGGGGTTCCCCAAGGAACTGGTTTAGGGCCACTGTTGTTTCTCATGTATATTAATGATCTAAATGAAGTGACATCAAAAGTGCGCATCCAGCATTTTGCGGATGATACTGTGTTGTATACCTCAAGGAAAACGAGACTTGAGGCTAACGAGGATTTACAGTTTGACCTGAAGAAAGTTGATATGTGGTGTAGGAAAAATAAGATTTCTATTAATATCTCAAAAAGCAACTTACTTGAAATACTTCCTACCAAAGAAAAGGATACTTCAACCAAATTCTCTTTTAAATTAGGGAATGAAGTCATGAAATATACAAATACATATACGTATCTATGACTTACTATAGATAATAAACTTACTTTTAAAGACCACTTAAATCAGAAGATTACACAAGCAACTGGTAGGCTCAGAGCAATAAAAAGAATCCAAAGATCATTAACATCACAAAATATTCTAACTCTTTACAAAGTGGCAGTAAGGCCTCTTTTGGACTATGGTGACTTTATCTACATAGGAGCACCAAAGATCCTCCTAGATAAACTTCAGGTCATACAAAACTCCTTTGTTAGGGTAGCATTTGGTCTTAATAGAAGAGTAAATGTGAAAGAATTGCAGCAAGCTAATGATTTACAATTATTATTCGAAAGAAGAAACCATCATATTCTTGAAATAGCTTATGACTTAGTAGAAAAGCACTTACTTATTGATGATACAAACTTAAACCTCAGGTCCCATAATCAGGGGACAAAAATGTTAATACCTTTACCTCACACAGAAAGAATAAAAAAATCTTTTTACTATGTAATCCCACATTTATGGAATAACTTAACCAAGGAAGGGAAAAGTTGTACTTCTAAAGAAGAGTTTAAACTCTTTTTAGAAAGAATGAAGGAAGGAAGGACAGAATGATGACAAGGAGTAACATATAAACATGGGATTTAATAGTGGAATGGTGGAGCTGTTCAGTATCAGCCGACTACTGGATGGAAAATTGATATTGAAAAGGATCAATGTAAAATAGTGATAAGTTTAAACTCATTATGAGATTGAGTGGACGTAATACTATATAATCTCAAATACAAAATTATGGTCTGTAAACCCATATACATTAACTTTGTACCTAGTGTATGAAATGCCAAGACTCCTATTACCCTTATTAAGGAACACTGGGCAAATGCCAAAATGTAACCGCAACTGTATTGTTGTTGGGTATCTAATGTATACCAAAATGTAACCGCAACTGTATTGTTGTTGGGTATCTAATGTAAATGTAAATTGATAGGAAACATGCCTACTTAGTTAGTTCGAGGCTGTTTCTGATGTCCGATCATTTAACATTTAATGTTGAATTCTGGTTCTATTTGTAAATCTTTCTCCAGATTTCTTAAAACTCTAGAATAACTTCTTCTAAATTGTATGTATGAATCAGTAATGTACGTTTCATGGCGTTTAATATCTGAAATCTTATTACAATGATACGCAAACTATTGAAGATGGTCTATCATACTCAGGGATACCTGGAAGACCTGAGAAATGAATATTTCACAGAAGGAGCTAAAGAGAGGGCTAAGTTGTAGGTTCTCCCCTTTTTCCAAGTCAATGTAACTGTTATTTGGAAATAAAATTGATACATACATACATACATCTAAAGCTGGTAGATACTGACGGGAGAGCTCATGTAGAAGTCTGCTTAGGCTCAGATGGGAGGCACTTTAGTAATGGTGGAGATTGGCCTCAATGTTATAGCAGGGGCAATTAAGTTCTTACTCAAATCAGCCGGCAAAGATTGACTCTTGTCAACAATAGTTGTAATATAGAAACTTAAATGGAAGAAACAGCTACTATAGGTGGTAGTCACACATCAACAGTATACTCACTGTGGTTTAGTGGTGGCAGTAACCTAGTTCAACCCTGTGAAATGGCACATACTACCTCTACTTCCAACCTTTAATCCCTACATATATGGGTCAGATTTTCAGAAAATGTACAATTGTTAGCTCTATAAATTTAGTAAATTCTGCTAAATAAGGCTGCAATTTGGTCAATACTAGGTACATTTGAGTATATTCGGCAATGCATTGATTCTAGCAATCTGTTTGGTTAGCTTGATCTGTATTTTGAACTTTTTTTTTCGTCCGAAATTCAGGTTATTTGAGAGGATTGGTGAAGGTGAATTGTACATTTTCTGAAAATCTGACCCATATGAGTAAGCTGAAGGTGGGTGTGACTAAAGTATTACTTACCTGGTTAAGGTAATTACTAGTTATATGGTTCCAGTTCCCGCTGTTGTTCCTGTTGATAACCGTCCCTTCCTATCCTGTTTGTTGCCTACTAATGAGCAAATACCCTTACAGTGTAACAGTATGAGTAAACTATTGTCATATCTAATCTATGAAATGGAATTCTGCTCAATGATATGGGGGAGGCAGTTTACATAATGGTCAGCCAACCTCTCCATTCCTGTTTGCTAATTACACATTGTAATTATACAGTGGAATCTCTCATAAAGACCACCTCTTTATAGAGACCACCCCTGTATTAAGAAGACCAGTTTTCTCAGTCCTGAATTATTCCGTTTTATTAGATTTAGAGCCTTCTAAAGAAACTACCTCGCTATGAGATCAACAATCATTCCATCCCAAGGGTCGTCTTAATAGAAAGTTTCCATTGTAGTTATCATATTGTTGTCTTTCAACTTTATTATATGAATTACATACAAAGTAATCAATTGGAAGTATAAACTAATACTATTTAAAATACAAATTTGGTTATGTATAATTAATTATTTAATTTTCAGTTAGTGTAAAAGATCATGAGTAACCAGAGTATGGATAGTTGTACCCATCCCCTTAGAGACTAACTCTGGAACAAATCTGTTATTTTACCTTAGATGAATCTAGGTTGTAGTTCTATATGTCAGGTCTTTAATTTCTCAGCATACTTCCTCTTGCAATTGTTAATGACGAATGGAACTAGACCTACCATGGGCCGTGCGAAAATTGTTTCCGCTGAAAATAAAAACAAGCTTATGACTGCCACCCATAGCGCTATAACAGAAAACCTATGTATCTCCAAACCCCATCCAACGGACTTCTCTCCTTTAGTTCGATCTTAGACTCTCTAATTCTTTCACCAATTGAAAGGGAATTGCATCAATAACTACATGTGTGAGTTTAAAAGAAATCTGAGTCCCAGATGTGAATGGGGATTAAATCCCAGATGTGAATGGGGATTAAAAATTAGAATGATTAAAAAATGAGACAGATATATAAAGGCTGCCTTCACTGGGATTCAAATTCACAATGTCCAGATTGGCAGTCCTAGATGCTAACCACTTGACCATAGGGGTCTCTAGAGATCATGCATATTATAGCACTGGGCATAGCCATTGATGCATCACATTTTAGGTTTTCTTTAATCGCCCATTCTCCTCATGGTGAATGAGGAGAATGGGGAAATACATTTTGAAGGTCCCTGTGTTAGCCGCAGGTGATTTAATAGTTAAAATTAATTATGGAAATATATCTTGCTTCTGCAATCTATTTCTCTAATATGCGAATGCAGGACTTCTAGGTCTGCACGCTTCCTGGATGAAAGCTGTGTATTAGCACCATTATTGTTCATATTCATTGATTGATTCCCGCACCAGACGTTGTCATGCCTCAGAATAGTGTGGTCTTTACTGATAATTATTAAATCTCACTGGTCCAAGTTTTGATTTTGATGCACATTCCTGAACTGCTCATCCATGCACTAACACCCAATCCCTACTCTCCAACCCACCTGCCTGTTTGAGAAAAAGCTTAAATTTACATAAATTTATTAAGTTTCATTCCTCATCCTGTAGTATTAAGGGTAGTTTCCACTGGCTGCGGTAAGCTCTGCGGTAATCGTTATAATGGTTTGTGCTGGTTCTGTAGATGGAGAGGAATGACAAGGTCCTACCTATGTGGATCACTGGCCATGTAATGAAGATCTCGCCACCTCTCATCATCACAGCAGCATCACAAGGCTTACTGCAAAGCTTACCACAGCCATTGGAGACCACCCTTAATACTACAGGATGAGGAATGAAACTAAAATCAATAAACCACTCAGATTTTAGCGTTCAAACTGTCTGTAGGCCCAGAGACGTCACAAGGTCGCAGGCCGAGTGGCGTCTCTGGGCCTACAGACAGTTCTCTCGCGAAAATCTTCATGGTTTATTGCTATACAAAAATTGACCATGTAGTCTAATTTACATGGCTGGTCTGGCTGATGTAATCTTTCCACCAAGATTGTTGTTACTTACACATACACATACTTACACATAAGTTTTACTATGCATCTAACGACAGACTCAGTTGAATGATTCTTTATTTGATTGTTTGATACTTTCAGAGGCTATTAAGTTGGAATACGATTAATTAGTTCATCAGTTTCTGAAGACATTTCCTCTTACAAATAAAATTATGTGCATGTAAACACATTTGGGAAGACATATTGTAGATCATCTAATATTATTGCGACACCTCTCTCCCCTCCTATATATTAATCCCTAAGTCAGCCCCCTCCCCACCTAGATATTATTCCCTAGATATTATTCCCTCCGCATATATAATTAATTGGTACAACAACCTCCAACCCCCTCCTTCTCCATATTCCGTTACTCACCTACCTCTCTTCTATATTATTGGTAAACTCGTCCCTAGCCAAAGAAATAAACAGAAATATACCTCCTCCAACCCCTCAGGGCCCCCCTACCGCTCAACCCACCATCATCTGCTCCTGGTAGTCATATCAGAAATGCTTTTATCTTGAGTATTGAAGTGTTGCAATCTAAAATACGATAATGTATCATGTTAAGTAATGGTTTAAAGAACCGCTAAATGCAAGTGTATACGTAAATTAATAGCACTTTTCATTAAATTGTATATTGGATGATGAACATCTTAGGGTCATATCACATAATTATTATATTGTTTAAAATTGACAAAAGAGAATTACCACAGATTGTAAAACCTCGCTCAATAAAATGTTTTTAAAAATAAAATGTTATATCTAGTTGTAAAATTGACAAGCCTAAATTGTCTAATTTTGAGTTAAAGTTGTCTCATTCAGCCAGACATTCGTCGCACCCCTACCAGCCAGAAGGCTACCCACACTTTCTTACCGCCACAACGCTCGCGGATTTCTTACAACTACTGACCCTGAATTATTACGAAGAACGGCCCGCATTTCTTCATAGTTATTGGGCAATGGTAAATCAACACAATAACACCATTATAGCAGAACAACACTCAATGTTGATAACAAAACTAAATGAAGGATTGAAACAATGAACGATTATCAGCTTTAGTTCAAAGGTGAGAAGTAAAAGGGTCAGATTTTCAGAAAATGTACAATTTACCTTCGTCAATATTCTCAAATAACCGAAATTTCAGACGAAAATAAGGTTCAAACTACAGTTCAACTTAATCAATGCAATGCCAAAAATTCTTGACTTTACCTAGTATTGACGACATTGCAGCCTATTTTAGCAGAATTTACTAAATGTGTACCGCTGCCAATTGTACATTTTCTGAAATGTTACCCAAAGTATTGTGTTGGTGATATTTACCTCCTCAGCACCAGTTGTGTAAAGATAAAGCAGTTACAGTTGATGATAGGCAAATGTCAACAGGCCCTGGAGGTCAAAGCTTCATGCTATACCTGATGGAACTGGATTCATCAATTTACTTATTACATTTCCGTCTACAATTTGCCGTTTGCCGTTTCAATAGCTACTTATATGATAAATCATGGCACTAGCTGTATGTGAAACAGCAATAGGGCATTCGCATAGGGACTAATGGTAGAGTATAAAATCAATAGAAAACATGTCATATTCAGCATGGAATATGTATCAATGTTCTCATGTCAATATCCATTTGTTTTACATCTTTCCATAACACAAGTCTCCCTATTTCCCATCATGCATTTGGTTTTCATAGATCATTTATACAAGCTATGATATTGGTGAAAACATTCGATAAAAATGTTTCCAACTATTTGTATGTCAGATTTTAACAGAATCTATCCCAGCATGCACTGAAGTAGGCATGCGCAGTTAGACATACAAATCCCCTATTCAACTAGACTCAATAGGACATTTGCATGTGTCACTGCGCAAGTCTGTTACAGGATGGATTCAGTCGAAATCTGGCATTTGTCAATAATTGTATCGACAACTGGAAGCTTGTCTGAATGATCCAGAAAAACCAAATGGATGATGGGTTAGATGGGGACTAGTGTTATGGAAACATGTATAACACATTAATATTGACAATACAATACAGGATTAATAAATAGTCAATGCTGAACACTACATGTTTTTTATTATATGTTCATCTCTCTTGAAGGGTGCAATAAGTGGGGTGATATACAAATATTCATATAGTATATTTATATAGTATATTTTAAAAATGTAGTTGTATTGTCAATGTCCAAAGTATCTAATTTAGCCATTAAATCTGTATGTTTGGTAGTAACACTGTCCAGATTGGTCATTAAATCCCTAACGTCAGCTGCCTGACGCTGGTTGATATCCAGGAGCTTCTGAATATCTTGTGGAGAAATTACACCTGGGGGAGTAGGAAGAGCAGAAGTAGCCCCCTCCCCCTGTCTGTCACCTGACTCAGATCCAATGTCCTCAGACTTCACAAAAGCTTCCAAGCTGTCAGTATCAAGGAATAATTTCCAATCACCCTCACCTGTACTACCTGCAGCTTTGGCAGCAGCCATGGCGGCGTCTTTGTATTTGCAAGACTTCAGACCGCTCCTAGGGTGAACATACTCGCAGGCTCCACACTTGTCCATTATAAAAAAGAAATAAAGTTCAGTCCAATGGTTTGGTGTGTGCATCCACCCATAAATGAATATGACCCATGTAAGTTTTGGCGGGAATCCAAAAGCCTGGTTTGACCAGCACAGCAAGGGCAGCTGCAGCCAATTCAACCTGTACTGTGACCAGAAAACTATGACCCTATTATATAAAACAATGATTCTCCCCCATATCAGTTAGGGGGATGTTTTTTTCATGACTCAGCCCCACAAATATATCTGCAAAAATTACAAGCACTGCGAAACTACCCAAACTTTCGAGTATGAAAGACATTCATGTCAAATTGAATACTCCGTCATTGGCAAATAGAAAAGAAACACATATATTGGAAAGGGCCTATAGTAGATCACTAAACGAATCCTATATAGAAAAAAAAGGAGTCAACTTAAGGAGACTAGCGAAGGAAAAGAAAATGAAGGTTCCTCATCCAAAGAACGAAACTTTCAGAAAATCTTACCTTTACAAAATTGCTACGCTCTGGAATAACTTACCTGATAAAATACAAAACATTCCATTGAGATAGTTCAGGCTTTACTTAAAGAATGTATATTACCATGATTTTGATCCATTTTTTAAAGAGTCATCTGAATAAAAACAGAGTGGGAAAGGGAATAATCTAGGGTATTCATATGGGGTAAACATTTCATGATATATTCATATCAATGAGGCTACATTATTCCATAGTAGCAAATCTTAATTCGAAAGAACTGTCACCATCAAAGGCATGTAAGTCCTGAGAAAATTAAGACCGATATCATGGTAAACCAAGAAATATGTATCATAATTTGAAATACTGATTTACACAGTCACATCATAATTAATTACATTGTCACTTATCACATTATACTAATATTTATAAGGGACCCCAGGAAGAACTCATTGTGAACTCATTGCGACTGATACTTTGAGAGGGACCGCTCCCCTTTCGATAATTCATTATATTGATGTATATGTTTATTGAATAAAAGTTGTTACATATATACTGGTCCAAATATGGTAAACAAACACTCAAACAATCAAAGCCCAATCAATGCTTGATTGGTATACCCATATTCACTACATTATTATAATAAATCTTCTTAATTCATAGTTATTTATCTTTCAAATTGGAAGAACTGACAACTATTTGGTGATTTTCTTTGTACTTTAATAAACAGACAGTTGAAACAACTCATGCTGTAAAGGATGAAGGAATCTTTCAAAAATAAATTTGATGAAAATGAACCAAATATGTATAATCAACCATATGATAATAACTCAAGGAGAAGTTGTATTACAAGACATTGGCGTACTTGACCAGCCATATTAAGATATAGAAGGTTGAAATTACATGGATCAAACTGTGTCAAACTGTGTCCAGGGTGTACAACCAACAGTAAGCTCACTCTGGTGGTGACTAGAGTTTGCTGGTAGTGACCACCAGGTTATCCCCACTCATTCCCTGACCCTGATCAGTTGGTTGCCCTAGGTAACCCTGCAGCAGTTTCAATATCTGCGCAAGGTCACTAACCCTGACAAGATTAATCACAATTCCAAATATTCCTGTTGCTGGTGTCTTCTTGACGCTGTCTTGAATGTGGTAAAGGATGTGTTGTAGTTCAATGTGAACGTCTGCCTTCAGGGGGCGTAGGTAGATATGAAGAACCATGCCACGAGTTGTCCTGACCATGGTACTGTGACTAAGCATGTTGTACTCAGTGCTGCCGCCTAGTGTGGATGAGGGAGACACAACAAGGTGGCCTTCCCGCTCTATCCACTCCAAACTCTGCTTACTCACTGAGAGAGGGAACCAGTTAAACAGGGCCTCAATGTATGGGTAGCCACCAAACAGTGTGTTCATGGTGGCTGTAGAGAGAGCTTGTATCCCTGCCTTGTCCAGTCTCTGTATGTTGGCAAAGGACACTGTGGACAGCTTTTTGGTGAGGCCAGTAGCAGGCAAAGGGACTTGGTAGACTAGGTAGTCCTGAAGCAGTAAACAATATTTGACAAAATATTAACACATACATGAACCAATTTTTAAAAAAGCAAAAAGACACATACATGAGCTGGCCAGGCTCTGTGGTTACCTAGGCTAGAGTTTATACATAGCCAATACCCAGGTGAGTGAACTAAACTATTTTGGTGGGTTTGATTTGTTGTTGCTTTTTGGTTGTTGCTGATTTTGCTAGCTTGGGTGGTGTTTATTTATACTGTTTTTTGACAGAGCACATTTTTCACTAGACTTAAGTTTGTTTGATGCACCAAGTCATGTAGTTTAAGGTTGGATGAGTATCAGACATTTGGGGATGAGGGACATAACCTTTGTCTTTCTTCTATTCATTGTCAGCTTGCTGATTGCACACCAGCCTTCAAGTGTATGTAGAGATGATTGTAACTAATGTTTTGTTGCGATCTGTGTTGGACTTTGCATGCCTGTATCATCCGCATTTAGTTGTGTATTTACTTGAGGGAGATGCAAATGTAGCTCACATATGTAGATTAATAGAAGTGGACAAGGAAGGAGTCTTTAGGTACTCCCATGGTGAGGGGCTTGTTGTCTGAGGTTATTATGTTGACTGTCACTGTTTGGGATTTGTATCTAAAGATAGGTACAGAACAATTTACATGAGCTTGGGCTTGTTGATGGATTCTAGTTTTTTGTAGGTGTGGTCTAACACATCAAATGCTTTCTGTTAGTCAATAAATATGGCCAGTGTTGTTTGTTTATGGCAACTATGAGGAGCTTACACTTTGTTAGGGTCAAATAGACTCACCCATGTGCGAGCTGGTATGATGCCATACTTGGGGTCCCGTGCCCGTCTTGTATGGGTTTCAGCATTTGCAGTGGCCCATGATATACGCTCCATGTTAGGGCAGTGCTGTAATTGAATTTGTCCAATGATGAATATATAAAGTGATATGTTGACAAATCAGACTTTATATTAATATAATATGTAAGATAGAAAAGTAAAAGAATAAGAAGATGGTGCAAACGGAAATAGAAAGAGGTTATAAATAAATAACCATGAATTGCCAGCTTTAAATGTGAGCTGTCGTACATGCCTGTATATTCCTGTTTCAAGGCTTATTTTCAATTAGGTACATCACATATTTATACATTCATGATACATAGATATATCCATCAATACTTTAATAGTTGACCAGATACCTGCAGGAGGTCTTGCATGGCTAGCGGTGCCATGTGTAGCTGTAGGTGTTGACTCTGGAACTGTTTGTGTATACGGCTTGCCATGGACACAACCCTCCGCCCACCATCTACTGGGTAGAAGCACATGAATCCAACCTGAAACATTTCATCATTGACTAATGTGAACATATTCTACAATATTCGAAACGCTAACATGAAATGTGTATATGTGATATTTCAGAAAAATAAGTCATAAGTGGCCAAAACAAATTTTGAGATCTCACCATATTTAAAAAAGATGAGATTAAGCCGATTCGGATGATAGTAAACTTGTTGAAGTACATCCAAGAAGTAATTCTATATTTTTAGTTTGATATTTTGATTCTTTGAAAAACAAGTTTGCAATATTTCTGGATGGACATTTCCTAGTAAAGTAGCTTATTATGGTCTATAGAAGACCATAGAAATACAGGGATATATTTACTACACTTTCTTGAAATTTGGTGCATGTATTCATGCTACAAGCCGCGTTGAGCACACAAAAATGAACACATTCCGAGAAGGCATCCTGTGTAAATTTTTTTTAAATAATATCAATTTTGCGACTTGTGACTTTTTTGCTATAACACATCACATATGTACAAATAAATGAACTTTCTTTCATATGAAGTGCATCCAGGTAATAATGTTGTGTTTGGCATGTCATATATAAGTTTGCCATGAGGTTTTAATGGTTTAAAAATATATGTGGCAACATGGACAGTGATTAGCTATACATTGATTGTATGACCCAGCTTAAGGATAACTAAGCACTGGACAGAAGCTTGATCAGTGAGAACTACAGACATGAACATTTGTATTTAAGGTCAGTAGGAGCTGGTACCAATAAATATTAAATTTTAATGTGACTGAGGCAAAGGTTTACTGTAGTTAACTAATATGGGGCCTCCACTATTGGCAAGTAGCAGTGAATAGAGCAGTGAATAGAGCAGCGAATCGATTGAAAATTCAAACGCAAAGAGAGGAGGACCATCCAGACGACGGGTACTTTGCTAGTATATAATATAAGAGCAAGATAGCACCATGGCTTGTCAGAATTGCCTTCATACTACACCAGCTCAGTAACCTAAACAACAAAACCAGAACTTATAATACTCACCACTGTAGAGTGTATGAGGGCCACATAACAGTGTGCATGTTGTATAAAGTGGTGGTACATATAATGCATATAATCAAAACCATCATACACATTCTGGTCAATTTCCATCACCGCCTCATAGTCGCTGTGCTCTGCCCGCCGCACCGTTAGACCATCCATCTTCTCTCCTGGGTACAATCTGCTCTTAGCCTTTCTGCAATCTGTTTTTTCTGCAATATGCAAAAATTGTTTATATGCCAAATCAACTTGCTGTAGATTTTTCTATAGTTACCTTTGCAATTTTGAGATAGAAAGGGAGATTTCTGAGAAGTGACTATTAATGTGTGATGAAAAATTAATAATAGGTGGGTGATAATTAATAATTAATATAAGTACAATGGTATGTAATGTTATATATTACATGATAGGAATAATCTAATAATACAATGGCAATTACGTTCTTATTGAATTCAATGGGTAAAGATGTTGAAACTAAATATTTTTTTTTATAAAGTTATATGAGAAGCAACTATTGGTGGCACTCTAACAGTAGATTCATTGTGGTTTAGTGGTAGCAGTGACCTGGTTCCCCCCTGTGGTATGTCACCTACTACTTCCAGTCTACTTCTATTCTTTAATCTGTCCAGGATATGAGTAAGGCCAAAAATGAAATAGGTGTGTTTCAGATTTACCATCACCCATCTACCTAGAAAAACCTTCCCCTACCTAGAAATGTTTTAACCATACCTGATTTTCTTTTTACCACATCTTACTTTTTTGTGATAAAAAGCTTATGAAAAGCAGGAAACCCGGTTTTCCTAACCCAGAACTGTCAAAAAGCACATTTCACATGCACATTTCACAAGATAGTTAAAAACGTAGGTTTTGGAGTAGTCAAGAATCGCCTTGAAAATACATCCAACAACTGAATCAAACCATCTTAGTCCTAACACAATTGTATTTATCTGTCACTTTTCCTATTTTGCTATGAAAATAAGATCCTTTTGTAACCTGCCATGCTTGTCTCTGCGCGGCACCATGGCAGTTTGAGATAATAGAACTGGGTCACAATGTGGTTGAGGATAACTGTTAATCTAGCTCAAATCGGCCAGTACCTACCTATTTTTGGTTCTAACTTAGCTTTCTCCCTTGATCATTCAAAACTAAATTAAATGTATCATTTGGACATTCCTCCTAACTGTAAAAAATGGGTTACAAAACCTTGTCACTTTCCTGGTCAGTTTGTGTATACATTGGCCAAAATGAGTCAGCTAGCCCCTGACTGGATGAACCTCTCCTGTGACCTACTGCGCATGACAACCTCGCTACAACTACAACGGTTGCTCACCCGATTTCACGATGGCAGGTGTTAATAAATTCACTCTCTTTATGGTAAAATTTCTGTTGAAATATATCATTTCTGCATCTCCACGGATGTGTTAGGTAGGTTCAGACACATAACATACTAGAATATTAGGAAGAAATTCTGTTACTCATGATTCTAGCCCTGAACAGCGAGAAGAGTCACTTTAAAACAACTACTGTTATGAAATACACGACGTTCTGTTTCCTAAGAAAAAAATTAAAATATAGTAACCATTCCCCCTTCCTAGTTTTCAGCCAGATACTACTACTACATGTACCTACTTTTTGGGGGCCCCTAAGCTGAAGGTGGGGGTGACCCAATTAGTACTTATCTGGTAAGGTAATTACTAGTTATATGGTTCCAGCACCCGCTGTTGTTTCTGTTGACAGACGTCCCTTCCTATCCTGTTGGCAACTTATGAGTGAATGCCATTTTTGTGTGACGGTGTGAGTAAACAACTGTCTTATCTAATCTATGAAATGGAATTCTACTCAATGATTATGGGGGAGTCAGTTAACATCATGGTCAGCCAACCTCTCCATTCCTGCTTTGCTAATTGTGATGAAAAACAAAAAGTTAAAAAGTTAAAATCTAGAAATACTTAGATTATATTAGATTATTAGACCTGTTTGCTGTCATTGGAATTGGCTTGATCTCATTGTTTCAAATATTGTGGTATCTCAAAATATATTTTGTGCGACGTATGTCTCATTTTCCTGAAACACATCGCAATTAGACATTGTAATTATACAGTGGAACCTTACATAAATACCACCTCGTTATAGAGACCTCCCCTTTATTAAGACCAGTCTCAGTCCCTCTTATTCCCTCTCATTAGATTTAGAGCACTCAAAAGAGATCACCTCCCTATGAGACCAACAATCATTCTGTCCCTAGGGTGTTCTTAATAGAAAGATTCTATCGTAGTTATCATATTTGTGTCCTTCAAATGTATGATATGAATAGATTGAAAGTAATGAAGAATCAATTATTATACTATCTAAAATACAAATTTGGCTATTCATACTATATATTGCCCTGGGACTATATAGGTCTATATGATTGCGCTGCCATCTACTGGACGGCCGGCATCCAATTCGCCTATGTTTACATAGCGTAGCTATACCATAGAACATTTCGAATGATGCCCGTAAATCGGGTCTCTCATATAATACTAGGGCCCGTCAAGGGGATATGTGTTTTCCGATGTATATTCCCCGTAAAACTACGCTATTATCACTCTCTATCGATATCAGTGATACCACTCTACAAGTTGGACTGAAGGAATAGTTTCATATGGCCATATTTAAAAAAGAAACAAAAAATATGGTTACCGATTTCCGTCCCGTTTCTAGGGGGCTCACAAACATTGCCAAATAAGTACCAATCAACACTCTACCGTTGGTCAGGCTCAGCGCTGACCAACGCTTGTCAATACAACAATCAACAGCTTTGTGTGGGAGGGGGGGGGGGGGGAGGAGGTCCAATAGACTATAGAGAGAGGTTGACGGTCTCACAAGCAGCTAATTTATCACAGTAAAATGTATATTCTGGGGCAATTTCCTTCTGGATTGATTAGAGACCTCACCCTGTGACCACTGATCAGACGGCACTGTTTGTGGTTGTGTTGGCCTACACACGTCTTTGAAAATTTTTGCTACGGACTTACCATGTCTAAACATTGTGGTGCTTGTGAATGGGTCCACCCCTGGCCCAGTGCAAACTCCTGTTGATTCAAGGAAGAAGCTACTAAGAAGGCTTCAGAAGCAGGTGCCACAGGCCCGGATGAATGCAAATTGTATCTTGATACAGACAGTTTGGGTAAATATTCCTTTGAGGTGAAAGAGCAAGCTGACTGTGAATCGAAGCAACGTGAGTCGTTACAAAAAGCGGTGGATACCTCTCTGGGGCAGCAAACTCAAATGGACACTTTATTGAAGAAGTTTGCAGAAATGTCAACTCAATATGATGATTTAGTCAAGAGATTCCTCTGCCTCAATATGGCCAATGCCACTGAACAGAAGTCAAGCAAACAAGAGCCAGTCAAACTGACTGACCCTTCAAAAGAGGGAGGCGGCGGGATGAAGTTGCCTGACTGGTTGTCTATCAACGCTACCGCAGACGGAACTCAAGGCCCCAGTGGTGAGCCGGGAAAACGTGTTGACTAGGCCACTTGCAGCTGCATTCACTGAACTCGCCCATATGATTGACCCTGCCTCCCATAAACGTAGCGCAGGTATTTCGATCAGACCCAAAATTTATTGTATATAACTATCTTTTATTTTAGTTTATTGAAAAATAAAACCAGACAACAGCAGTTTTCATAAGGTTGATGTTTATTGACAAAGTCAATGTGATGTTCTGTTTCCTACGTTTCAGTTACAGAGTTGAACCTTCTTCAGGGAATGATTTAATAATAGGAGAAAGTGGGGGGTATATACAAAAGTGTAACTTTGGTTACCATAGTAACTATCAATAAATACCAAAGTGATCAGCAGCAATCTGATTGGTTGATAATTTATTTATTTTTCTGATAGTGTGAATGAGGATGAGTAACCAGAGTATGGACGGTTTTACCCATCAGCTTTGAGAGCTAATTCTGGAACAAATGTGTTATTTTACTTTAGATGGATCTAGGTTGTACCATATTTCAGGTCTTTAATTTCTCAGCATACTTGATGTTACGATTGATGATTATGAATCATATATTGTATAATGATGTATTAATTATTGTTATTGAATCCCACTGGTCCCAGTTTGATGTTGATGCACATTCCTGAACTGTTCATTCTTTACCGCTTACCACAGAGCTTACCTTCACCAGCGGGGACCACCACTTACTGTCACACTCGACCCCCCTCCCTTCCCCCTCATATATGTTCCACAATCCCAACTGCTACTGAACCCATGTTATCTACAAGTGAGGTGACCTGAGGCACATAAGGTAAGTATAGATAAGGCTGAGCATATTGTGTATTGTATTTATTCAATAGATCTGTCTGGTTATATTGGACTATATTTTTAACCTAATTCTCTTCTTACATCTGGTTCATATGAGAGGATGGGTGAAGGTGAATTGTACATTTTCTGATAGTCTGACACATATATTGTATATTATTTCACCTCAGGAATGGAGTGTCTATAGACTTTGTATAGACTCACTATATGCTAGTGAGCGGGAAGAAATATGTTTCATTCCTCCCAAGGGAAGAAACAGATGACCCAGTTTATCCTTCTGCGTTTTCATTGGCTATTCTGAAAGTAGGGCAGGGTTGTCATGGCGTCATCAACGTCATGACGGCCGTCATAGTCTGAAGCGCAACTGAAACGATGCCGCTCCCTTGCCGTGTTTCTCTCGCATCAAGTTACCATAATTAAAAATAATATAATATGTTTAAAATTGTTTGGGAGAGGTCAAATAAATCTCGAACTAACCTTAGTGCAGTCTCTGTGATGGTTCTTCACCTCGTTTCTGGCAAGGGGAAACCCTCGGGTCTATGCTATGCTCCGACCCCTCGGGATTCCCACGCCTCCAACTTGGTGAAGAACCATCACAGAGACAGCAATGCGGTCAGTTCTATCTATTAGGTGAACTATATCTACACAGCATCTTGTAATCAAAATATAATAACTCAGATTGTAGTTTATTATTTCATGATTCACAAAGATACACTCTAAAAGCCGATTGCGTATTTTGAAGAGGGATTGCTGGAAATATCCCTCCAAAATATCGTATCCCGTAGTACTCAATCGCGTATTTGGAATCCTAGACAAAGCTAATAAATTCCCTAATCCCCTGCCTGTGTGACAGAGCGTGAAGCGGTGGCGCGACTAGCCGTGGGCGGCAGTGTGTGAAGGCGTGTGCACTCACCCATGACGGTGTGAGAAAGCAGAGAAAAAAAAACTGAACATGCTTAGGTTCGATCTAACAACCTTGTGATTAACAAGCCAGTGTCTTAACCATTACACCACTGAAACAGCTATCAATATGGCCTCAACTAATCAATCTGAATGTTAATAGTATGTGTGAGAGAGAGGGAGAGAGAGAGAGAGAGAGAAACAGAGACAGAACACAGACAGAGAAAGAGGGGGAGAGGCAGACAGGGAGATTGCAATTGAAAGAAAGTAAGAAAGAGATGGGCGGAAAAGGTGAGGAAGAGCAGGGAATATTTTTTCTCAGGAATATATATATTAAATATATCCAGGTATATGTGTGATGTGTTACAAGATAATGTGTCACAAGTCTCAAAACACTAAAAAAAATATTAGATAGCTCATAGGTCCCTCAAAATAATTCCAATCTAAACATAATTTTTTCCAGAACCCCATGAATGTCAGGAAGACAGCCCTGCTTTCGGATTTACAATCGCATGGTTAGTTCCCCCGTAATAAATTAATTTTGTTGGCCGCATCAAGTCGTTCGAAACGATATAAATTCT
Source organism: Sthenelais limicola (assembly GCA_942159475.1). NCBI lineage: Eukaryota > Metazoa > Annelida > Polychaeta > Phyllodocida > Sigalionidae > Sthenelais > Sthenelais limicola. Next base: position 64,527,923 of record OW804102.1, on the reverse strand, counting down.
TCTATAAACTTCTTAAAACTCTAGATTAACTTCTGGATTGTATGTCTAAATCAATAATGTATGTTTCAAGGTGTTTTAATATCTAAAATCAAATTACCAAGATACACGAAATATTGTAGAAGGTCTAACACATTCAGGGATACCTGGAAGACCTGAGAAATGTATATTTCGCAGAAGGAGTTAAAGACAAGGCTAAGTTGTAGCTTCTCCCCATTTTCCAAGTCAATGTAATTGTTATATGGAAATAAAATTGATATATACACACAATTCCTGGTAGGATATTCTTCGATTTTCATAATTTTACATTACATTACATACATACACTTCCTCACCAGACACCTATTTCATGCAACAGTGCTACAAGGGAATATGGATTCATATTTGCACCTAGTTATATGCAGAGAAAGACTGTCTGCCAGGTTTTACTTAAGACAATGGCTAGGCAAGCCTTCCCATTTGGGCACGCTTGAGTGATTCCCTAATCCACGCATTGCGTAAACCCAATGCTTGATACTGCGTAGAATTATATTATATTATAATTACGCAATGCACATGACATGCTACGCTATTACTTACTAGTTCTAGGGTCTTTTCTTAGCGTGTACACATTACATGCAGATATGTTCAAAGATACACATTACATGCAAATATTTATAAAGATACACATAACATGCAAATGTTTACACAGATACACATTACATGCAAATATTTTCATGATCATTAGTATCGGAACATTAGTATCCCTAAAGATTCACTGTCCCTCCTCCAGATACCAAGGGAGAAGATGTTCTTTTCCAGCCTAATGAGCCTAATTTGGAACTCCTTTCTGTCCATCACTTCATCTTGTAGTCCTGCAAGTCGTAGGACTACACACTTGATGGAATTCTGTTGATAGTCCTTATATTTGGCTATGTTAGAGTTTCTGAATAGAGCAGCTTAGTTGGTCGTTATATATATATATATATATAATCCACAGTTGGTTGCCGTTGACTGGGCGATAATTCCACAATCCTTTGACCCTTCCTTCCCAGTGGGTGGGAAGAGCACTATAATGTCCATAAAATATTCCCCTTTCGATTTTAAGTTGACACTCTTGTGTCAAAAGTGTCCTGAGCATTTACTGCAACATGTGCAAGAAAATAGTTTTCTGATGACACTCTGGTCCCTGAAAAAGAAGGCAAAAATTTGGAGCTAGGCTCACAGGCAAGTTCTTTCTTTCTCAAGCTCACTGGAAGTCATGAGACCTTTTAATGTCACTGCGGTACCTCTGCGTTTGGGGTGCGGCTCCAGTGTAATATTGGTAGAATTGGAGAGTTTGAAACACAGACCAAGTGAAGACCAAACTCATAGCTTACCGCACCCAGTGGAGACAACCGTTCAGAATAGAGTTCAATGGTTATTATTATTAATGCAGGGCATCCAAAATAAAACTGGGAAAGATCAACATAACTTCTGTGGTGTGTGTTGTGCTGGCAAATAAATAACATTCTGGAACTTCAATGAAACTGGGTAACATGAAGTTGAAGAGTCTTTTAATATTCTGTATTCCGTATTCTTAGAAATAATCCTAATGTGACAATTAAGGGCCTAACAATACTTCGAATTTCACTTTTAATAATATTATATCATTTTAAAGAACTGGTGCTAGACTATCATTTGTGATCCGTTTTAGGAAAATGAGTCATGAGTCGGGAAAAAATTGAGTTTTCATTATATTTGAACAGATGAGATCAAACGGATTCCAATGATAGTAAACAGTCTAATAAAATAAAAGGTATTTCTAGATTTTAAGTTTGATATTTTCGTTTTTGAAAAAAATATTTCCAATATTTCTGGGGGTCACTAAACAGTAAATTAACTAAATGTAGTCCATATGAGGACCTTTAAAACGAGAGGATATATTACATAGATTGTCCTGAAATTTAATACATCGATTGACATAACTATATATGACAAACTCCCAAAAAATCAGAACATTCCAATAATGTGATCATGTGACAAAAACACTTTGAAAAATATCAATTTTGCAACTTATGACTCATTTTCCTGTAACACATCACATTTAAGCGTAATAAGGAATGTTTAGACACTGAAAAAAAAATGAGTTTGAAAAGGAAATGCAAAAAATGCGCCACATTCGTAGGCGTAGACCATATATATATTTTTTCGTTCATTTTTTACGGAGTATTTCTTTTAAAAGTCTAATTTAATAGTGTGAGCTTCCGTGCTGGCCTGATCGATTTCATTGAGAGCATAAATGTACACATAAATATCTATTCTATTAACTTCGTTCAAATTGGAGCAACTGGAACAACTGACAACTGTTGGATGTATTTATTTGGCCAAATCATCAAAGGTTGATAGCAGTTACATCTTGTCAAGTAACAATGATTGGTTGCTCTGGCTGCATTGGTTTGATAGGCTTTTCATCTACGTCATAGGAGCTTTTGGTACATTGAGATACAAAAAGTTAAAGTAATGAAACAAATCATAGTGTAAAATTTGGTTGATTGGATCCATTATCTAACGAGGTCATTAATTGGTCCGGTCAGGATAAGCCAATCTGCCCAGGCTCTGTGTAATCGCAGTAATCTGTCTAGTATATAAGAATGAAAACTGATTATATGGCCAGCCTCATTACTTGGTTCGGTTCTTGGCTTTGAGACAGACATCTCTGTTTGTTGCATTGATTCAATTCTGGCTCAACTGCTGACCCTAAATATTCATTGGAGAATGACCCTGAATTCTGCAATAGTGTCTATGGTGTACAGCTAACAGTAAGCTCACTCTGCTGGTGACTAGAGTTTGCTGGTAGTGTCTGGTATCACCAACAGTCTATCCCCACTCATGCCTTGGCCGTGCTTCAATGGTTGCCCCAGGTAATCATGCAGCAGTCCATTCAACTCTTCACGATCACCAACCCCACCAAGGATGATCATGATACCCAGTATCCCTGATGCTGGTGCAGTATGAATGCTGGCCTGTATGTGATAGAGGATGTGATGTAGTTCAGTGTGCAGGTCTGCTTTCTGGTGACAGAGGTAGATTTGAAGAGCCACGCCACCTACCGTCCTCACCATGTTACTGTGACTCAGCATGGTATACTTGGTGCTTCCACCTGGTGTGGTGGAGGGAGACACGGCCAGGTGGCCTTCCCGCTCTATCCACTCCAAGCTCTGCTTACTCACTGAGAGATGGAACCTGTTAACCAGACCCTCAATGTATTGGTAGCCACCAAACAGTGTGTCCTTGGTCGCCGTAGAAAGACCTTGGATCCCAGCCTTGTCTAGCCGCTGTATGTTAGGGAAGGAGAGCATAGACAGCTTTCCAGCTAATTCGGTATTAACCACAGGGAGTTGATAGATTAGGAATTCCTGAAATAGTTAACCGTGCGAATATTTGATTAATTCTGCAATAATTATGACAAATATCTCTTAAAGATAAAGCTTTATTATGACATATCAATTATATATTGAATAATGAACACTAAAGACTTTATCTCTTAAGCTTAAAGTCTACTTGGACTAAACCTTTGAATATGAATTGAATAGTTAAACGGAGATTTTTAATTTGAATAGAAGGTTTCATCATAACTTATTGCAGGGAGGTATATACAAGGGAGTAGCAACAAACAATATGCACAACTGGCATATAGTTGAAAGTAATGCCACTACAACTACTAGTAGGGAAATATGTGGGGAAATCATTGAGCAGGCCACGGAGGAAGGTATAAAGGTTGCAGAAATAGACTCACCCAGGAACGACCTGGTATGATGCCATACTTGGGATCCTGTGCCCGTCTTGTACGGGTGTCAGCATTCATAGTGGCCCATGATATACGCTCTATCTGAGGACAGCGCTGTAAACACATTTTCAAATTTCAGAAAAGCATTTGATATTGTTCATCATACTGAGCAATTACAACAATTACAACAGCTAAGAATATGTGAAAATGAGAAAAAACAGTTTGAAACCTGTCTAATAGAAAACAACATGTAAAGGTAAATAGCTCTTTAACCACCCAGGGCAACAATTTTAGGACCGATTTTGTTCCCAATTTATGCAAATTATATATGCCAGGGTGTCCAAAACTCAGTCTTGCAGCATTATGCAGATGATACTCTCCTTTTCTGCAGCAACAGAAATGAAAAAAAATTAGATCAACTACAAACCAACCATATTGGGATAGACATCAGCTGCAAAAAAAATACAACCTACATGAACATAGCCAAAACCAAATATATGCCTTTTAGTAAAAATAGAAATAAACCTGAACCAAACAAAAAGAATATTGTTACCCTGGGAAAAAAGAATGTATCTAGAGCAGAAGAATACAAATACCTTGGACTAACGATTGACCAAGAATTGATATTCAAATCGCATGTAAGGAAAATAATAAATAAGGTAAAGTGTAAAGTTAAGCTCCTGTCAAATGCAAGAAACATGCCAACGAAAATGTGACCTTACTAAAACGACTAAAGTCAACTAAATATTATACCAAATGAGATAAGGATACAGGTCCATACAGTAGAAGGAGCACACTACCTAGCTCAATCAAAAACAAACATAGACAACAGAATTTTACCCCTAAGAAGACATTCGGCAAAGAGAACAATTTTAATACTTAACCACCCAAAATCAGAAGCTTTTTGTCTGAAACATCTTCCAGAGAAAAATGAAAAAAGAATGACATATTTGCTACCCCAGAGGGAATGTTGAGTATGACTAGTAAGTATGAACGTAGACAAAACCTGATCAAGAGGTATGAGCCGATTAAGAGCTTGCCTTATAGGATGAACCAAAAGAAGCAAATGGGGGAAATTCTGGAGAACAATCTCATAATGTCCCCTTCCTTCCTAGTTCAAAATCAAAGAAGGATACGCAAGGTAATATAACCTATCACATCGTTTTTGATGCTCACCTTACCTCAATGAAAATATTGCCCAATAGGCTCAGAACTTCCTCAAGACAGATGAGAATATAAGGCCCAACAGGAATTTATATTTATAGATCAACACTCGTTTTGGACATTTCCTGCAAAGGGGAAAACAAAGGAACTAGTCCACAAGAATTCCATCACTCATTGAGACTGAGTGCTGACAGTGGTATCAAATGTGTTCGGGTATGTAGATGATGTAACATTTGGGTCACCAATGTGGCAAAAACCTCTTACAGATCTACAAATGATATTTGATGCGTTCAGGGGCACCAACCTAAAGTTTGCCTTCAGAGTTAGACATAGAATGAGTTGACCATATACCTGGAAGAGGTCTTGAATGGATAATTCTCCCATTTGTGGCAGCAGGTGTTGACCATGGAACTGTTTGTGTGTACGACCTGCCATGGACACGGCCCTCCGCCCACCATCGACTGTGTAGAAGCATATAAACCCAACCTGCAACACAAGAACATGTTCAATGAAAATAATGTTTTTTTTGTTTTTAAATGGTTTTATTTTAATATTCCTGCCAATTGGGCATAAGCATGGCTAATAGCAATAAACATTTAGCCCATATTTTTTGTTGTATTTTCAAACATTTTATCTTTAACAATTTAACAAATAAGTAGCATCTATGATCCAATGTTTCAATGATCATACAATATTATCTCATATACAAGCCAGGTTTCTATCATTTGTACGCCTGATAAACATTCTTACCAAGCTCTTCATGAAAATAATGTTAATTTATTGCAAAATACATTAAACACATAGAATCAATGACAGATTTGAAAATTTCAATATGAATTCTGTATGAGCCTGCACAAATATAGAAAAGCTTTATGCTACTAAGGCATCACTGTAAGTTGTGTGGTTATCTGTGGTAACAGTAGGCCAGGTAGGCAGTAGGTCCCATGCTTTGTGGTTAAGGGAATCCATGCATACATGCAACCTCATAACTGAAAGTCAGCTGTGCATTGCAATGTTGTACCTACACACCATACTTGAATATACGTATACCCGAGTCGCTGAATCATGACAACAGTCGCCATCTTGTCATGCGGAAGTAGTTGGAGTAGATGGGCTCTTTGCTGGGGCAGAAGTCGTAAAATGGGCTTTCTCCCAATTGGTCTGAATCTTGCAAGTTTTCGCCCTATGTTCATCAGCACATAGCCCGCAAACATGGTAATAATAGCAATCCCCATAATTACGACCGTTGTTCCACCGCCAACACACTCCCTTTGGCCAAGCATCTATGTCAAAATGAGGAGACTTGACACCCTTGTCGTCCAACTTCCGAAAATGGCGCTGGTTGTTGTAGCGTGAAAATCACATCTAGCCAATAAATCACGGACTACGGTAGTATTATCAGTAGACAGGTGTTTAGATTCTGACAGGGTGTCAACCCCATTCCAATGAGGGATCCAACCTTTAGAACACAGGATGTGGCATCATGTTCATATGCAACGAGGGCTTCATCCACAAAGGCCTTACGATAAGCCTCATAGGACACAAACTGAAGGTGGCTGGCTCTCACCACATCCACATTTGCACCCGAATACATGAGACATCAAAGGACTCTCAAGCCGCCATATATCAGATCACGATAGCACATTTTATCATACTGCATTATCTGATCTAGGTAAGTCTCTGGCCGAAACCTACCCATGTCAGGAAGATGAGTTGACTTTGAAGGTTGAAGATTCGTTGGTAGAGGCTGACTGTCACTGTCAAGCCGGTGACTGAAGCCAAGGTTGGAGTTGGGCGCCTGGACTCCCGGGCACTCGTCGACCGAGAGGAGACGCAACTGCTCTTCTGCTTCAGCGATCTTCGATGAAAGGGCAGATCTTGATTTCTTCTTGTCATCCATGATACCAATAGCCTTCTCTACTGCACTAAGGTAATGAGCAGAACCTTTCTCAGGTAAGTCTGTCACCTGTTCATCCAAAATGAACGCAAGTTTAGCTGGATTCATAACTGTAGCTGGTCCCACACAGACTCTAGACGATGGTTCTGACGGATCCAACAGTTTGGCTCACAATGCTCCCTCAAGCAGATCAAACAGTTGATGTAGCCTTACAGGATTATTTGAAAAACTTCTTTTTTTTAAAAAAATGTTTTCACACAACCAATCACCTATATGGCTAGCTTCCAACTGACGCCAAACAGACGCCAAGCGCGGGAGCGGTTGCCCAGCAACAACAAGCCAGCTAGAACTGTGGGTCAAGACCAAGTCTGAGGGTGGACGAAACTGTTCCCAATTATACACACATTCACTCCATGAATATCTCGCATACCCGGCTCCATTCATAGAGGAAAAGTCCTAAAATGAAAGATCTGTTTAGGGAGGCATTAACTGAATTAGCGTTTCAGAATGTTGGGACCCACAAAGTGGTTTTAGGCACATCTCATCAAGGGGCTGGGTTGGTAAAATTGGGCTCTTGATGAAAATATGTTTCTTACACCAATTAAAAGCTTAGATTTAAAATAATGAAACTATGATAATCAACCATTCTAAAAAAAGATTTGTGTTAACTTTGAGCTATTCATCATTCAAACAAGAGCAAACCTGCCTTCCTCCATTGAACCCCTGTGAGAGCGACAACAAAGGAGTCTGCTCTGAACAGAACTAACCCATCCCTGCCATCCTCCTCACCTACACTAGGACATTTCACTTGCTTGCCGACCTTTTACACCTGCACAACCATGTAGGGAGGAGCTTGCCACCTCTCTACAGCTACAAAACCATGTACGGAAGAGTTTGCCACCATTCTACACCTACACAACCATGTAGGGAGGAGTTCACCACCCTATACTCTTACTGTACCAGCTCAATAACAACATAAAATCAACAAAACCAGAAGTGGGAGTACTTACAACTCTAGAGTGTATGAGGGCCACATAGCAATGTGCATGCTGTATAAAGTGATGGTACATGTACGGCATGTAGTCTCTTCCATCAGCCACATTTTGGTTTATGTCCATCACAGCCTGGTAGTCACTGTGTTGTGCCCGCCGCACCGTTAGATCATCCATCTTCTCTCTTGGGTACAATCTGCCTTCAGCTTTTCTGCAATCTGCAAAATGTATTTATACGGAAAATTATCTTCCATGAATTTAGCAGTCGTCATTCACATATGCCATTCAAAATGAATCAAATATATATTTGGTTGGTTCTCACGAAATGAGCACACAGGCTATTTTGAACCGCACATGGAGACCAATTCATTGTATATGAAAAGATGCTCCTTATATAGAATAGATCTTTCATGGGACATAGACTTGTATACAGCTAAAATTAAACAATGTCCGCCCTATGGGTCAGTTTTTTCAAGTGTGCTGTTTTGCTATTTTGGGATCTGTGAAAGGGGGAAAATTTAGAATACTCTGAATATACTTTTTTGGCCTTGAATCATAATGTACTGGTCTTGACATTCCAAAAATTTTTTATTCCAACAAATTCGGACCTGTGGTTGGTCAATTATTTCCATTTTTAATTTCCTCTTTGATACAGTCACACGTGAAATCCCAATTTTGTTGGAAAATATTGAAACCATTTAATTAAACTGAAGGGAATGACTTGTAAAACCTATAATCTGTATGTTTGATGCTTATATGAGCATAAATAAGCATTTATTATCACTTTCAATCCAAAATTACAGCTGAAGATATTTATTTTGGCTCCTTATGATGTGCCTAGGGTAGGGATTTCATGCATGAAACACAGTAATACATCAGTTGAACAACCTTTATGGAATAAAAATACCTTCATCTAGCTTTAAATTAAAGTTAAATCATTACAAATGGAACCAAAATTAATTTATAATTACTTTCAACCTAAAGAGAGAGCCCAAGATATATATTTTGGGCCACCCTCTGTCATGATTATTAAGGGATTTCATGCGTTACTATGTTGGAAAACACAATACTAATTCAGTTTAAGTGTCTTTCTGAAATAAGATTGGCATCAACTTGCTTTATATCATATAAAATGGAATAACAACTAGTTTATAATGACTTTTAATCCAAAGAAACAGCTAAAAATATATTTTGGGCTACCCTATGTCAAGAGCATTGATGGGATTTCATGCGTTATTCTATAAACCCTTACAATATTAATTTAGTTGAACAACCTTTATGAAATAAAAGGTATCATCCCATTGCTTTAAATAATTACTAATGGCATCAAGATTAATGAATAATTCCTTTCATCCCAAAGAGAGAGCCCAAGTTATATAATTTGGGCCACACTCTGTCATGATTATTGAAGGGATTTCATGCGTTATTATGTTGGAAAACACAATACTAATTTAGTTGAACAGGCCTCATGAAGTAAACATAGCATCAACTTACTTTAAATTATTTCAAATGGAATAACAACTAATTCATATTGACTTTCAATCCATAGAAACAGCCGAAAATATATATTAGGTCACACTATATTGAAATAATTGAAGGGATTTCATGCGTTATTGTGTAAACCAACATGATAATAATTAAGCTGAACAGCCTATATGAAATAAAAATAGCATCACCTTGCTTTAAATAATTTGAAACAGGATCTAAACTGATCTATAATTACTTTCTACCCAAAGAGAGAGCCCAAGATGTATATTTTGGGCCACCATTTATCATGATCATTGAAGGGATTTCATGCGTTATTATGTTGGAAAACACAATAGTAATTTTGTTGAACTGGCTTCATGAGGTAGAAACAATATCAACTTGCTTTAAATCATATCAAATGAAACCAATAGTAACCATATGAGGACCTTTAAAACAAAAGGATGTATTACATAGATTGTCCTGTAATTTGATCCATCGGTTGACATAGCTATAAGTGATGAACTCTATAAAAGTCAGAACATTCCAATAAAGCAATCTTGTCAAAAAAACACTTTGAAAAATATAATTTTTGCGACTTATGACTCATTTTCCTGAAACACGTCACAATTGTCATAGCAAATGCCATGATGGAGGGTTCATACTGATTGAGAAGTGTCAGTTTGAACCCAAACAGAGTGCCATTTGCTATTTATTACACACTGTATATGGATGTTAAAAACTAAAGTTAAATTGTTTAACCAAACGTTTATCTCAAGGAGGCTCCATTCACCACAATTTGTAGGCCAAGTAACGCGGCTGGGAACAACATCATTTGTAACAAATTTGTAGGTCAGGCCTACGCTACACAAACCAGATTGCCTCATTTTTTTATTTTTCTTAAAGACATTTTATTGAGCTGGTTTTAATGACAGATACATTAATAATCTCACAGACTCAAGTGAAAAAGCAATATCAATGACATAAGAATCAATTAGTGTAATTCACAAATTTCGATTGATTTTTTTTTTTTTAAATTTAAACATTATTCGAATATAATCACAATTATCAATAATCAGTACATGGGCCTTTTTTTCTTGGCCAACAATCAAATATGTACAAGGTTACATTTTTTGTATTATCTTTTTATGGACACCTCTCATCAGGGCAAGAATTAGTTGAGTTCAACGGTCAGTAAGACTAATAAAAACGACAGAGTTTCATAGATTTCAGACCATCCTTAGACGATATTCTAATAAATTAATTTACATTCATAATGACATTCGCTTCACGAACAATTGTGCCATTATTACATCCAATAATCATTCTTCTTAAGGTGCAGCTTAAGTGATGATCATTTCCCATTCCTAAGGTGACAGTTCAATTTATTCCAGAGTAGCGGACCTAGATAACATGGGCTTTTCTTATATTTTTCATTTGTTGGTTTGTCTATATGAAATACATGGCCATCATGCTGCCTGGTTTCTCTTGTACAAATTTTTGTATCTACCACCTTATTCTTTCTGCTGTACATTATTCTCAATACAGAGATTTTGCTTCGTTTTTCTAACTTTTCGATTTTACACAGTCCACTAAGATCTCCTGTGTTTCTTATGTCGTATGGAAAAATGAATCTTATAGCTCGGTATAGTATTCCTTGCAGTTTCGTTCTGACCTTCCCATGGGATAATCCCAATAAGAACAGTCCATACTGGAGCAAAGATAATACATGGGTTTTTACAATTAACTTGGCCATATTTGTTGTAAGGTACTTCCTTATACGAGATAGCTGGGTTAGTTTATAAATCGCAGAGTTTTTAACTCTGGTAAAATGAGAATCGAAAGATAAATTTTTATCAACTCTATATATTTAGCCACCTGTAACCATGGGAGCCCAAACTGTTTGCCTGAAAAGGTTTGGATGAACCAAACAATGTCACATCAGTACTGCACCTTTCTAACTGCTCACATGTGTAATAATATATGAAACCAATCTGCTGCCTCTTGAATTACCTTAAAAATGGTCCAAACTACGTTGCAACGGTATCTAACATTAGTAAATAAATTACCCACAGCTAAAGGGAGGCAGCACAGAACTGAATAGTAGCATTTGCCTTTAATGGAATGAAACCGTGCCATTTAAGTTGTTACAAATCAACCAGCAAAGATTGACTGTTATGACTAAATATTGTACTTTTAGTACTTTAGAAAGTAAAATGAGGAACACCATCAATACTGTTGGTACTCTTACATTAACTGTATAATCACTGTGGGTTAGTGGTAGCAATGACCTAGTCCTGCCCAATGTCACCTAATAGTACCGGTCTAACCTTAATCCCTACATGTAGGATATGAGTAAGCTGAATGTGGAGTACCTCAATTGTGATGTGTTTCAGGAAATTGAGTCTTAAGTCGCAAAATTGATATCTTTCAAAGTGACTCATCCACAAGTTCCCTTGGTAGGAATGTTCTGACCTTTAGAAATATTAGCAGTTATAGTCATATATACGTCGTTGTAACAAATTTCAGGACATTGTATCAAATATATCTTTGCGTTTTGAAGGCCTTAATAAAGGGCATATTCAGTTACTTTACTGGTAATTACCCATCAAGAAAGTTTGCAAACTTTTTTTTTCAAACATAGAAATGACAAACTAAAAATATTGAAATACATATTACATGTCCTAGTGTTTACTATCATTGGAATCAGCTTGATCTCCTGTATTTAAATATGGTGATATCTCAAAATTCATATTTTGCGACTTATGACTCAATTTCCTAAAAACGGATCACAATTATAACTTATCTGGTTAAGGTAATTCCTAGTTATACGGTTCCAGTTCCCGCTGTTTTACCTGTTGATAATCGTCCCTTCCTATCCTGTTGCCCACTCATGAATGAATACCGTTATAGTGTAACAGTGTGAGTAAACAACTGTCTTATCTAATCTATGAAATAGAATTCTGCTCAATGATATGGGGGAGTCAGTTAACATAATGGGCAGCCAACCTCTCCATTCCTGTTTGCTAATTACACATTGTAATTATAGTTATTGTGTCCACAGACAGGCCTTTATATTCATATATATAACATTGAAAGAATTATGTTATCGATTACTGTAATGTTTAAAATACTACTATGGTTATTTATATAATTTGTTCGGCATCGCCTTATGCGATGACGGGGCATTACTCAACCCACACACAGACTGACCGCCACTCCACCTGGTGGGCAGTCACCCATACTAATACACTTCACACAACCTCACCTCACTTCACCTCTCGCCTTCAACACAAAAGCATCAAATTTCCCACCAACCCACCTAATTATAATCATTTCTTTCCTCCATACTAATTATCTTTTCAATCAATCATAATTCATCTCACTAAAACCTCATTTACATCAATTTTATCTCATTTAATTATTTACCAATTTTTATATAAATCTACACCTTTTGTACTTTATTAAAAATATAAAATCAAAATAAAATTTTAATTTCCCAAGGCCGCCTCTCACTTATTCTCTCCTACCATCACTTATCGGTAAAATAATTAAATATGTATTTGACATGTACTGTAAATGATCAAATTATGTGATGTATTTCAGGAAATTAAAAAAGTTGCAAAATTTATATTTTTAAAAGTCATTTATTCACAAGATCAACTTTTTTGAATGTTTTCAGTTTTGGAGTTTCTAGTATAAAAGGTCTTATGTATACATGAATTAAATTTCAGGATAATATATTAAATATATCAATGCATTTCTAAGATCATCCTATGGAGTACATTTACCTACTTTACTAGTAATTGTTCACCCAAAAATGTTAAAAACCTAGTAATATATTTGGGGCCTAATAATTATGGATGAAAATATGATAATACATATTCACTTGCCTATGGGCTTGTACTGGGAAACCTTATGGTTCACATGGATCACTGGCCATGTAGGCAGGACCTCTCCACTCCTCACTAACACAGCACCATTGCAAGGCCTACTTTGGGGTTTGTCCGTTTTTAAGATGTGTCTCGATCTGTTTGAACTATTCTTTGGGCCATTTGCTATATTAATCCTTTAATAATTACTTAGCACTTATTGGACTAGTTGCCGCAGGGCACGTAAATAAAGGACGAGATCGGAGATCAAGACCTTTGTTTACGCATCTGTGCGGCAACGAGTCCTATAAGTTGATTATTACATTACATAAGTTGATTATTACATGATTTACCATAATATCTGGTTTTTGTATAAGAGGAATGTAACTAGAAACAGTTGAAACATGGAGGAAAAAACACTCGCACCGGCAAACTTGAGTCGGCAAACTTGCGCCATCAAACTTGCGTTGGCATGACAATGCGCCGGTAATGTACTAGTCCAATACCACGTTACAAGTAATGAGTGGCTGTCAGGGCCTCGATAGTAAATGCGTGTATAATAATGCTACATTGAAACTCCCCCACATGTGTTCCACACTCCTCCGTACAACTGCTACTAATGTTATCTACATGTGAGATAAGGTAGTGATAGGTGACCAGACACCACCAGTTGTTGACACTATCATTAGCATCGCACCACCATTCATATACAGGTGAAAGATGGGGGTCAGATTTTCAGAAAATATACAATTGGCAGATCTAGACATTTGGTTAATTCTGCTAAATTAGGCTGCAATTTGGCAAATACTGGGTAAATTTGAGTATATTCAGCATTGCATTGATTCTATCTATCTGTTCGGTTAGGTTGAACTGTATTTTGAACTTTATTTTTCGTCTGAAATTTGGCTTATTTGAGAGGATTGGTGAAGGTGAATTGTACATTTTCTGAAAATTGCACCCATATACATTCAGCATGTTGTCGTTGAAACATTATTACTCACACATGTGGTTTTACTTTTTTAAGATACAGAAAATTTACAAAAGATTATACAATTCCGGGCGACCAGATATTTTAATGTGGGCCTGATCATCAAAAAAGTATTAATAACATGGAGAAATCAGGAAAATTGTTTGTATAGTAATATCATGATCATAGCTCGATACAGAGTAATTATTGTTGTTATGTAACATTACGTAACATTGTGTAACCTCATTATCTATCTAATTATCACCTATTAATTATAATATCTCATTATTAAATTCGCTAATTATACTTAGCTATCCAGTACTGTGCAAGTCTACTTATACATGCTAAGCCATAGGTATTACGTAAGGGCTCCGCCCCCTACTCTTCCACACATCCTGTATGGACATATGTACAGATGCTAGATCATTAAATCAGTTGCTTAGTTCTTCTCACGAAGACCACACGTTCGTTTGCTATTCTTCCATCATACCTTAACACTGGCGGACAACCCGCTCGATCTTGGACTTATAAAATCTCACATGAACAAGCGAGTTCTTTCCTGGAATATGGAGAGATTATTTGAACATTTCATCAGATATTAAGCATGGAAGATGCTCCGAATTCGCCTGAGTTGCCATTGTTCGACAGACTGAAGAAATCGGTGGAACGATTGGCGGCCATCCCTCAAGCGATAGTGACGAGAAGACAATTGAGAGAAAATCGTGGTAAAATATTAAATCAACAGCCTAAACAACTTGTTTTCGAGGAACATCCCTACGAAGTGCCTCATGCTTTGGAAGATGAGCAGGAAAGACAAGAGATAAATCCACAAGCAATTCCGCTACCCCCTCCTCCAGTACGTGAACAGATAGAAGAGCCAGAACAAGTTCAACAGGAAGGAGTAGTGTTTAATCATTGGTTAGACGATATTATTAACAGAAATGTGCAGCAACTAGCTGGGAATAATATTGGTCAGGAACGATTAGTTGAAGACGATCCAGTCGACGAGGAGAGAGCCGGCGACCAAGCGCTAGAGGAACATTTAGCGCCCAACCCCGACGACGCGGTGAATGATCCAGCGATAGATCACCAAGGTCAGGCTATCGACGATGAACAGCAGCCACAGGTTGGTTTAAATGTTGAGAACAATGTAAATGAAAACGTGGTAAATGAAGGGGAAGTTCTGGAGGAAAATGACCAGAATCAACGTGAAAGAGTGTTAACACCCCAAGCTGTCGTTGAACAGCCTCCTGTAGTTAATCAAGGACCATATTATCCATTTGAAACACCAGGATTAAATGACAATTTTGTGACACCTTTACAGACCCCAGCAAAACCAGTAGTAAATCAGTTCATTCCTTTACAAGCACAGAAGCCTATTCTCAGAAACTTTCCCCAGGCTCCAGTGTTCAATGTGAATGGACCCAGACCTCCTGTGTTTACACATACCACCCCTCAACACGTAAATCAGCAGCCGCCTCAGTCGCCTAGGCAACAACCTCGGTCGCCTAGACGAGACCCCTATCAGCACCAGTGGGATATGAATCATCAACAAGGACAGATAGGAGGCATGCAGGCAAATCAGTACGGTTTGCCTCCCCAGAATCACCAATATTTTCCTCAAAATGGTGAGAATATTGGAGGAAATAACCAATATTTTGCTCCTGTGCAAAATGCGATTCCACAGCAGCAGGCCCAGAATATCGTTAATCACCAGCAACGAAACGATATCCAGCAACAGCCACAAAATAATGTTCCTCTTCAGCAACAAGTTGGTTACCAAGCTCCCCAGCAACCAAATATTAACCAGCAGAGCCCTAGAGGATATCAAAATCAGGGGAGAGGCAGACAGACCCCTCCTCGTCAACAACAGCGACCAAGGCAACAAAATTATCAACCTAGGCCGCAACAACAGAGGCAACAATACAGACCTAATGTGCCGCAACAACAGCAACAGCAAGGGTTTGTACAACTGCCAAATGTACAGCAAGGCATGTATAGGCCCCCACCCCCTGCCTATAACCAACCCTTGTACGATTTGGTAGGAGAAATCAAGCAAATGAGGCTTGATCAAACAGCCTTTTTGGATGTGTCACTACGACGACAGGCAGAAGCGACAGGATCCACTACTTCTGCTGCCTTGTCAAAACAATATCGCAGAGCCCCTGTGATTTTTGAGAAACCTACAGCAAAAAGGCCTGTTCAAGAATTCTTTGAAGAATTCGAAAATTTCACCACCCCGATTAAGGAAGATAACCAGCTGATGGTGACCACGTTGGTTCAATACTTATCGGGTAGGGCGAAAACTTTTTATAGTCAGATTGTGGGTCTATATGGCGATACCATATCCTTTAACAGGATCAAATCAGATTTTATCACAAAATTCAGCGAATTATCACTTTCTGAGGTGTTAAAAGATTATTCGCATAGAAAACAAGGGCGACACGAGTCAGTAGAAGACTACGACAATGACATGTTGCTGCTGTTATCCAAGGCAAATTTGCCTACACATGTTCAAATACGATTCTATGTGACCAATTTGCGTTCAGAATTGGCTGGGAGGGTTGCTGCAGAGTACCCATCTTCCCTTGATCAAGCCTCTAAGCTAGCAGCTAAACATGAGTGTATGATGGCGACAGATAGAGCCCCTAGAAATACACCAATGGAAGAGGCCATTAATATGATGTATTCGAGGAAAGATAAGCACAATTCCAAGCATAATGATGACAAACATAAGGGCGATAGCTATCGTAAATCGAGGTCTGATAAATATCACGAATCTCGAAGCAAAAACGAGCATGATAGGTCTCACAGCAGACATAGATCGAAGAGCTATAACAATAGCAGCAAGGAGCGATCTAGTAGTCGACATAAGAGCTATGAAAGGAGTTCCAGCAAGGAAAAAGGTGATAACAGCAAGTATCAACGCTCTAACAGCAAGGATAAATCTGTAGGCTTCGAGAAAAAAGAGAAGTACAGAGACAAATCAAAATCGCCGAATTCCAGTCAGAGAAATCTGACTCCTTATAGGCAAAAGTCATCTTCTCGTGAGAGAGAGGGTGGAAAAAACGAATAGGCTGTGTCTTGGTGGGCGACCGACACAGCTACGACGATGTCACGACCACAAATCACACCTTTTTGATTACATATGATTACATAATATTGTATAACATTACTCAAGTCTCATTTGATCTTATATACATTTATTGTCTAACATTGTGCAACATTAATCAATGGCATTAATTACCCATCTCTCTATTATGCATCATTACTCATAATATATGTATGGTAATATCGCACCTACACACAAGGGGGAGCCAGGGGTCAGACTGGTGTGACGTCACCACTGATCCACCCCCTCAGGTCACGGACAGTGAACCAACTAACACCACCTGATTGGTTGCCTTAATGAGGCACCTGCAAGGTGATTGGCCAAGGCCTGTCATTGGCTGATTACTCAAGAGATGTAAATATGTATCACATGATTCCTTCCGATTGGAGGAATATATAATTAATGCGCATGCGCAATGGGCTTCATGGTCAACTGACCAGCTGTATAAATTAAGCTGAATAAATGAGATTCATTAGTCTAGAAACGGGACTACGCTGTTACGTATTATTATTATTATTAATATTCATATAGGCTATCCTCTAGCCTGGCTTCGCCTGAACATACCTCTACTCTACCTGACTGATAGTATAGCAGTCATATCAAATGGTGTAAGAACCAAATAAGCTGAAGCTGGAGGACCTCACTATAAACCTGAGAAAGAGAATTGTCGTCAAGCATCCCCCAAAGGTACGAGCTTACACTAGAAGACGACCAGTGCAACCAGATCAGAACGTATTGGCTGAAGTCCAGCTAGATGAGGCAGTCCAAGAGCTAAATCCAAATCCACCCATAATGGACGAAGCACAGATGCAGGAGGTTAGGAATCGGCTAAATCAGTTAATCGAGCAGAATATAGCCAACCAGGAGGGACCAATTGCCCAGCACATCGCCCAAGCAGTACGGGATGCATTGCCGGCAAGGGAAGAGGCCGCACCTCCACCTCCAGAGGCGAACGCGCAGCTTGCCCAAGCTTTGGTGGCAATGCGCGCCCAGGACCCAAACCTCCGGCGGCCAGACATCTTCAGCAAGCCAACGCTCACGGTAACAACTACACAATTTCTCCAGGAATACGTACATTACATCAATCAAGCATACCAAATGGATCCAAATGCTTTACCCCGTTATTTATCTACCTATCT
The DNA here is from genome assembly GCA_942159475.1 of Sthenelais limicola. Taxonomy (NCBI): domain Eukaryota; kingdom Metazoa; phylum Annelida; class Polychaeta; order Phyllodocida; family Sigalionidae; genus Sthenelais; species Sthenelais limicola. Next base: position 64,509,571 of record OW804102.1, on the reverse strand, counting down.
GGATGGAAAGGCGCGACAGTGGTTTGACCGATATGTAAGAACTCCGGGAAACGATAGAAATAACTATCGGTTAATTTCCCAGGCCATGATCGCGTACTTTACCCCGGACGAAAGGAATCTCAGGATAAGCAAACTGAGAAAACAAAGTGTGAACGAAAAGGTAGAAGACTATGCTTTATACTTAAGAGATATCACCACAGCCAGAGGGTTAAATGAGGACGGTTCTATCGAGAAATTAGTAGAAGGACTGAAACCAGGATATGCAAGTATAGTAATGGCGCAAAATCCTATAACCTTCGACGCAGCTGTGAAGTGGGCAAAAATGGCCGAGGCTGGTGATAAAATTTCTGCTCACCCAGCCATCGATGCCAAAGAACTTTCAGTCTTGGTAGCAAAATCATGCCAGGACTTAACAAAAGCCCACCAGGAAGAATTAAAATCCCTCCACGAGAAAATAGATTCCCTCACAAAAGCAAGGGAACAGGAGCCAAAAGTCGAGGCGACAGAGGCCGTCCAACACATGGGAAGCGACCAAGGTGGTCACCAAGGCGGCCAACAGGGAGGCCACCAAGGCGGCCGAGGCCGAGGAAAAGGCCGAGGCAGATGGAACGGCAAAAAGGGACGTGGAGGATGGAGAGGAAAAGGCCGAGGTAACCAAAATTGGCAAAATAACCAAAACTGGAACGACAACCAGGGAAATGACCAGCAATGGAATGGTAACCAAAACTGGCAGGACAACCAAAGTTGGCAAGGAAACCAACCCTGGAATCAAGGATTCAACAATGGTTACCAACAACAGCAACGGCAGCAATCCCACTTAGGAGGATCGGATGACCATCTCCTAAAAGAATTTCAAGAATTCCTCCGCCAAAGGAACCAGGGAAACGGTCAAAACCAGACGTATTAGGGCCAACACGTACTGGAAACCCAATTTCCCTCGGGCAGGAAAACAAGAATAATATGGTGACAAACAAGGAACGACAGGACTATGATTTTGAAAATATGAACTATGAGGAGAAATCCTATAGGGAGGAAATACTGACAACTGACACTGGAAAACGCATCGACGACCGGGCTACAATAACCCTCAAGCACAACGGAGAGACAGGTAAGGCAATTCCCATAAATGCAAAAATTGAAGACGGCTGTATACGTGTCATTGGGTACAATTATGATATTCCAGCTCTTGTAGATACTGGAGCCACTGTCTCAGCTATCAATTATAAAATGTATATGCAATGTGCACAGAGAGGTATTGTAAAGGTCAAGCGTATAGCTTGGAAAATATATGTCGCCGATGGCGGACTAGTACATGTCAGAAAGTTAGCCACCTTAGAATTCACCATTCAGGGTAAGAAATTCTCCCATCAATTCGCGGTAATGAACAATCTAAATCGCCCTATTATTTTAGGTGTAGATTTCTTCCGTAAATTCAAAGCACATATTAGATTTGACGATGATCCATCTCCCGAGAACATGCCGGTGAGAGCCGTCAGATCAATTACAATTCCACCATATTCAGAGATTGCTTTAACAGGTGAAATAACGTGTATAAATGATATAGAAGACGAAGGTATTGTTGATAATATGCTAAGGAAAGTGTCTGTCCCCTTCTTAGTACAGAGAAGTGTGGTAAAACCTAATGACAAAAACAGACACCCGGTGGTTATTCTTAATACAGCAGCATCTACCTATCGCATACACAAAGGTCAAATTCTAGGTCTATTCACTAAGGTTAAAACAGGGGAAATCTCTGAGGTGCCACAGGAATTGCAAACAACTATAGATGCTATAAATACTGATCAGTCAAGCGTTGCTTCTGACACATCTTCAATCTCGTCCCTACAAGAATCATACTACGATAATCACTCAGATTCAGACGCAGACTCTGATATAGAAATCAACGAGTTCTCCAGTGTATATGTCGATTCAACTCCAAATATCCAACCAAAGAATGTATTGGATGATTCAGGGAAATTGAGATTAAACTCACTATTGTCAAAATACGAGGATATATTTGTAGGTTCAGAGAAAGTGCTAGGTACGACCAATCTATATGAGCACGCACTCCATGTAAAACCTAACACAAATCCTTGCCACATGCTGCCTTTCCGCACCACACTTGAGAAAGCGCAGAAATTCGATGAAGTATGTGAGAAACTGGAAGAGCAAGGAATAATAGAAGAGACAAAGACTGGACCATGGTCCAGTAGGTCTTTTATGGTGCAAAAATCAAGCGGTGGACATAGGCTCGTTACAGACTTTAGATATCTAAATTCAAATCTCATAAATCAGGCCCTAATCTCTCCAAGGGCGGACGAGTCATTAGAATATGTAGGGGATTTAAGACCCACCATATTTTCCAAACTTGATGCCCAACAAGGCTTTTTCCAAATTCCACTACACGAAAATTCAAGAGACTATACAGCCTTCTGCAGCTATAGCAAGAAATACCGATATAAAGTGCTACCAATGGGATTAAAAACTTCCCCGCAGGCTTTTTGTGCGCTAGTAACTATGATACTAAACAAGTTAAAGTACAAATGCGCGATCCCATATCTAGACGATCTTTTGATTCTATCAAAAACACAGGAGGACCATTTCAGAGACTTGGGAAACGTCTTCCAAGCTTTAAGGGAAGGGAGACTAAAACTCAAGCGATCAAAATGCGAATTTTTCCTCGATAGAATAAATTTCCTAGGCATGGTTGTCACCCCACAAGGGATACAGCCCTGCCCATCAAAGATCGAAGCACTTCAAAGTTTCCCAAGACCCAAGACAGTATCCCAAGTTCGATCCTTCAACGGATTATGCCAGTTTTTCAAACGATTTATAAAGAACTTTAGCACAATAATTAAACCTTTGTATGCTCTAACAAAAGCTGGCTCAAAATTTAACTGGGACAAGTCTTGCGAGAACGCTTTCAATACTATGAAACAGGCTATATGCGAAGATGCCCTACTGCATTTCCCAAACTTTGACAAGCAATTTATTCTTGCAACAGACGCGAGCTCAATTTCGGTGGGATCTGTCCTAAGTCAAGTTGATGATGCAGGTATTTTAAGACCAGTGGCCTTCGCAGGCAGGTGCCTAAGGAAACACGAAACAAATTATAACACAACAGAACGCGAGGCTTTAGCAGTAGTCTATTCCATACTACACTTTAGGCACTATTTGGAGGGCAAAGAGTTCAAGTTATACACTGATCATGCGGCGCTAATTCCCCTACTCACGAGTAAACAAAACAAGAATAGAATGGCTAGATGGGCATTAGAGATCCAACAGTTCTCATTCAAAATCGAACACGTGAAAGGTAAGAAAAACATAGCCCCAGACATTTTATCTCGAAGAGAATACAAGGAGGAAAAACCCATGACAGAACCGCCCCCAAAACCTAAAAGAATCCGTGTAGCCACGCGTGTAAATTTTGACTCAAAACAAAAGGAACTATCCTTCGATCAAACAGATCCACCAGTCAAAATAATAAATCAAAATCAACCAAAGAAATCGATTTTAAAATCAGACAGTACTCACCACTACTACTGTGATTGTGAGCTGTCATGGATTCAAGACAATCCTGAAAATAATTACAACCCGATTTTAAGTTCAAACATCCATCTGAAATTACCCAGATGGAAATACCCAAATAATCACCCCTTATACCAAACTAGACCCTCAGTTGGATTTACAAATCCAGCCGAAAACAAACAAACAGTTACCATAATACCTGGAAGACAACGTTTGTTCCCAGATCAAGAGGAGGACCTAGTCTCCTTTGGTCTGGAAGGGGACAAGCAAAAATGTTCTATGACGGCTGCACCTGATTTTCAGGGAGGGAACGTCATAAATGATAAGGCTAATGGGTGGGATGAAAGATCTATAACCACGCCTAAGCCAATTTCCTATCATACCGAACTGACTCCCTCTGGCCATAACAGCAAGCCAGAAGAACTTCCCCAAAATTCAGGAAATACATTTTCTGAAACAGACCGAACAGAAAGGGAAATAAATAATCCAATCCCACGCATTTGCGCAACTACCCGCTCAAAAGAAAAAGCAAAGTTATATCCAAATAACTCAGCGGAATTAAAAGCGCAAGCAACAAGGGAATTAAATGATATGGAGGAAATACTCTCTAAAATGCCTGAAAATGTATTCTCTCTAACCAATTTAAAAAGAGAGCAGGCACGAACTCCATACATTGACGCTATGATGCAATATCTTGAAAAGGAGATACTACCAGAAGATGACAAAATCTCAAACTTTGTGCTAAATAATAGCAGACATTTTCTGGTTATTGATAATATACTGATGCACTTTTCCCTGGAAATGTGGAAAAAGTATGGACAATTGACCCTACAAATAGTCATACCGGAGGATTGGGTGGAAAACATATTATATATGTTCCACGATGACCCAATCTCGGGGCACATAGGACAATCTAAAATGATATCAGCCATGTTGCCAAAAGTATATTGGAGATTCATGAACAGGGACATCAAAAACTATGTCAATACCTGTAATATCTGTCTCAAATCTAAAAAGATGAAGAAGACCCAAAAATCCCCTATGACTATAAGAGACCCAGCGACGCGTCCTTTTCAACAAGTATGCATAGACGCAATTGGGCCCCTACCAGAAACAAAGGAAGGCTACAAATATATACACTGTATATTAGACTTTCATTCCAGATTCGCAATAACCTTCCCCACAAAGAATATCGATGCCGACAGTGCAATTTCAGGAGTGATCCAAAATCTGATATGTAAACATGGGATACCAGAAACTATCCAATCAGACAATGGGACCTCATATACGGGTAAGATATTCAAAGAGGGATGTGCTAAATATGGGATTAAACAGATCTTTTCCAGCCCCTTTAGGCCCAAATCAAACGGCCTAGTCGAACGGTACAACTCCTGCTTTAATACAGCTTTAAGAGCTTATAGCATGGAACAACAAAATCGCTGGAATTTGTACCTACAGCACATCACCTATTCCCTAAACACCTCTGTCAATCAGACAACCGGCTACAGCCCATACTACATAATCTATGGGCGCCACCCAGCAACCATTCTGGACTCCTCATTGAAATTGGATAAAGATACCACAAATATCATCCAAAATGTGACAGACTCAATTATAGCACAAACTATCGCTAATGAGAATCTGTTGTCCAGACAGAAATCCCAGAAACTAAAAATGAAATACCAACATGATCGCACAGCGAAATACACCAATATTTCAGTAGGCGACCTAGTCTACATATTGGTGCCAAGTTTATTGGTCAAACATACTTCTAAGAAACTTCAACAAACGTTTCAAGGACCACATATAGTGTGCAAATTCACTTCCCCAACATCAGTTGTTTTAAAGGATATACACACTAACAAACTTTTCAAAAGACCATACCACGTAGACAGGCTTAAACGAGTCCAAGACATACAGGAAAATCCCTTTGCGGAACGTTTAATTAAAAGCCTGCCTCCAAAGCAGAAAAAGCTTTGGAACAAGACAAAAGGAAAAATTTCTCCAAAAGAGCAGCTTCTAAAGACAGACGCGACGATTTCCCCTCGTCCCAGTCATTCAAAGCTCAAGAGAAAATCCTAATTAAGAATACAAAGGAGGATTACAGTCCCCAACCGGCCCGTCAAATTATTATCCCTAAGCTTTATTTAAACAAGCATAGACGGTCGGAACTCCTTCACAGCATTACCCCCTTTGTTCTATCAAAACATAGCAGATTAAAGCCAGACCAAAAAGCATGCCATAGACAAGCAATTGCAACCTAAAAGTAAGCTATCACAAGAGACGCCAATCCCCACCCACAATTATCTTAATACGCAATGCTGGAAGCTTATCCAGAGCGACAACTGACATAGGAAACAATAGATAAAGTGACAAAGCCGACCATGTGTTACTGTCGCGACAAACATGTGGGTTCAGCGGACTTGCTGGCGAGCCGCTGTGACACTAACGCTTAATCACACCCATAGAATTAACGAATACACATCCTTATCCAAGCTCCTTGACGGCTATTTCAAATATGAATACAGTGGCCTAGCCAACCAACTGGTCGCCATCATATAAGCGACACGTCTTAGAAGCTGGATAGTCACTTCCTTCCTACCCTACAATAGAACAACATCGCGTCCAGGTGAAAGCAAAACTAAGCAATTTGCCGACTATAAGTCTATAGGCAAGACACTACGCTATGGCGAGGTAATTATCTGACTATTGTTGATATACATATATATATATTATATATATAAATAATTTTATCATCTAGAGATGATACATTTTACATGCATAATAATCTATTTTGTATGCAATTTTACCCACACATTTGGGTTGAGAGTCAACGCTCTCCTAGCTTAGTATTATATTTGCAATTCATTTTACATACTCGTATTATATCAGGAACAATTGTTTTTAGGATACAACTCCTCCCGTGGTATATATACCTGATGATCCATCTGTCAGGGGCAGCAAAACCTACACTAAGGCAAAACGTAGGCCTATTATTTGAACCTTTACCAGCGCCCATCGTCAATGGACATGACACCACGGAACTAATACTCGCAGTCCCATATAATATACCCCCACTGCCGAGGAAATCTATCTCTTACAAACAAGAGATACAGGATTTAACCTACCACACGGTATATTCTGAAGATTTATCCATGACACTGTGTAAACAAGCGGAAACTATAGATTCAATGATCAGGGAAATAGACACACAGACGTCTGGAACTATGGATTCAATTAAGTTATTTTTATCAAATCCAATATCCCAGGAAGCGGCGAGAAACAAGAGAGCCGCGCCCCTAGGATTCTTGAGTGGCTTATTCAAAGGAATTTTTGGCCTAGCTACAATGGATGATATTAATAATATCATAGGAACCATGTACAACATCGATATAGTTCTTCAAAACTTTGCAGGCCAAGATATCCAAACAGCCAAACTACTCAAGAAGGTAATAAACCAGCAAAACTCTTTTAGAAATATGTATATATCAGAACAATCATTAATGAACGGAGCGCTAGATAATATGGCCAGTACCTTAGACGGATGGGACAAGAACTTTACTATTCGGTTGGGTCAGATCGACGCAAATGCTGCAAACGAACGATCCCAACTCGCAGTACTAATGGAGGCTATCTCCACATTAACCAACAAACTGCATTTTCTATTATCCCTACAATCCGTTTCAAACTCTTTAAGACTTTTGGCCACAGGGATACTCACCCCTGATATAGTAGACCCTAAGGAATTTGCAATGTACATGACCAAGATCGACTTGCAACTTAAATTAGCATCTCCAGGCTCCAGAGTAGCGGTAACTGACATCGACTATTATTTTTCTCAGAAACTGTCGGTTTTCTTATACTCTAACAAACACCTATATATACATATACCTATAATAATCTCATCCACTGAGGCTCTGTTCGATATCTACCAAGCAATAATAATTCCAGTACCAGTAAACACCAACAGTACTCCCACCATAGGTACAACCACCTTAAATACGAAAGTGGAATTCCTAGCAGTATCTAGGGATAAAAGGATATTTCTGGAAATGACTGGAAGAGATTTACATGCGTGCCAAGGGGAGGCAATTAGAATATGTCAAAGGACAGCCCCGCGTATACACTCGTCGTCACCATCATGTCTAGTAAGTATTTTTCTAGACGACACGAAAAATATTAACGCAAAATGCATCTTCTCTATCCAGCCCCTAGCGAGCCCAGAAACAAACGCCATAGCAATCAGCAAAGACGAGTATCTAATAACAACTAACCAGGAATTTTACACGATCATTTGCCATGGGGAAACGGCCAGGAGACACAGAGCTAGGGCCTCCTTTATATTGGGAATCCCATGCTTCTGTACAGCGACCGTAGAAGATATAGCTATACCAAACTCACGATTACCGTGTAACACTTCGGACTCGTTCCACTATACTCTTCATACGTCTAACTTGCCTTTCTTAAGAGCTATGGACATCAACACGGAGCTGATAACAGCAAGCAGTGTCAGGCATGCCCCAATACGTTTTAATCCCCCAAATCTAAGTATTTTCCTATCAAAATTAAAGAACTCACCCAGATTAGACACACTATCTAAAATGGATCTGCTCCCATTCGCAGACGCGTTACTTAAAAACGCCACGGAGCTAAAAATACCAAATCTACAACCGGTAATACAGGATGATTCCCTTATGAGCAAAATAATGAATCATCAGGCTTGGGCATATATCACTCCAATTCTATCAATAATGGCAACAATAGTATCAATTTATAACTTATGTAGAGCAAACAGAGCAGCACCCATGATAGCCTTCGCTAGGACAGCATCTGCCTATAGATACATAACAGATATAGAAGATGCACTAGTAAAAAGGAATATAACTCACATAAAACATGAACCAGCAGCGATTCCCCATAGACCAGGAAAACCTGCATATTTCAAACTGCTCAACCAGGAAGAAAATACAAACCTATTTACCATCGCTCTAGTAATCTTTGTGTCTTACGCAACAATTAAAATATTAATCAAAATATACACCTGGTGTAAAAAGAAGGTAGGAATCTTGTCTAAAGATAGACGCACCACACCAAAGATTGTCCTCAAATTATACGGGTCCAGCCACTATTGTTTTACCCTTCTGGACCTACCCTATGAGCTGGATGAAATCACGCCTGTGAGTGCCCCTCGATTACTACAGATAGAGGCGCACACCTTCCCAGTGCCAAAGGCCAAGTTCGGCTGGTCAGGACCGCTAACACTAAAAACAAACGGAGAGGACCAGGAATTTTATTTACCAACTGAACTGAACTTGCCCTATAGAGCTTTCTTCAATATTATCCCAGCCCTCAAGGACGAAACAATAACCAAAAGACTAGTTATGTCAACACCAAACTCCCCACCGATCACCATACGGGAGAAAACAAAAGAGGACAAAGACATGGAAGAAAATCCAATAGCAGAAACACAACCTCAGAGCACAACCGAATCCTTAGTGAACGACTTACTAAAAACCCTAATCGCTACCCCTACGGTAATAACTACAGAATAGGTAACAAAAATAATCTAAGGTAAAGGTTTCACAATTATGACACTGCCACTTCAATAGGGAATTGCCTTAACCGTTCACTGTATATTTTTACCATGTATTTGAATTGCATTTTACTTCTGTATTTTGATTCGCATTATATTTGTATTGAATTGCCTTTATATTTGTACTGTATCACATTTTATTGTACGGTAGTACGAATATTACCACCTACTCTAAAAATATGTCGAATTTTACACTTACTATTCTTCTCATTGAGATGTTTTATGCAAAATACGGTAGATCGGTCTTAATACCTCATAAGCAAAGCTTAAGGAGGCCAGGTATAAGTCGGCCAAGACCTAAGTTCTGTGAGAAGCGTCAGAAAAGCGCTATTTACTAACCGACGCAAGTTAAATGGAAAACAAATTATGATACCTAAAATGATGTATTTTTCCAAGTTCCGCGAATAAGGAACTAACTATAAAGTTAGAAGAGGAATATGATCAAGTGAAAACCACTAGGTAAATCTATTTGTCCACACACTGGTATTTAATGCAAGATAGCAGCCACGCCCGGCCCAAAGGCAAAAAGCTACTGTGCAAAAACCAAGTTAACACTCACAAGGAACAGATCTTCCACAAAAAAAAAAAAAAAAAAAAAAAAATATATACTCAAAAGGTATCTTATAATCGCAACATGTATATATGTTTCAACATTTGACAATTGTATTACTTAAGAGTCTACGGAGAGACATCCGTAAAAGTCGGGGGCATTATGTCACGACCACAAATCACACCTTTTTGATTACATATGATTACATAATATTGTATAACATTACTCAAGTCTCATTTGATCTTATATACATTTATTGTCTAACATTGTGCAACATTAATCAATGGCATTAATTACCCATCTCTCTATTATGCATCATTACTCATAATATATGTATGGTAATATCGCACCTACACACAAGGGGGAGCCAGGGGTCAGACTGGTGTGACGTCACCACTGATCCACCCCCTCAGGTCACGGACAGTGAACCAACTAACACCACCTGATTGGTTGCCTTAATGAGGCACCTGCAAGGTGATTGGCCAAGGCCTGTCATTGGCTGATTACTCAAGAGATGTAAATATGTATCACATGATTCCTTCCGATTGGAGGAATATATAATTAATGCGCATGCGCAATGGGCTTCATGGTCAACTGACCAGCTGTATAAATTAAGCTGAATAAATGAGATTCATTAGTCTAGAAACGGGACTACGCTGTTACGTATTATTATTATTATTAATATTCATATAGGCTATCCTCTAGCCTGGCTTCGCCTGAACATACCTCTACTCTACCTGACTGATAGTATAGCAGTCATATCAACGATATAGTTGACGAAATAGGAACGACCTTGGACAATTCTAGTGAACAAGTGTGTGATATACCTGACATTGAAGCGACAATTCCTAAAAAGAACAGTGTATCCGGATTCAGGGTGACCAGATGGGCGGGAAGCAAAAAGAACATTATATCTTCTACCGATTCTGAGAGAAAAACAGATTGTCAAGCAACTTTAAAGCTGAGAAAACCAAAGGATAAAGGTAAGAAAGTTTTGGTTACAGCTCCGATTGAAAAGGGTTGCATAGACATCGAGGTAAAAGATTTAAATATGCCAGTTCTCGTTGATACAGGTGCCACTGTTTCTTGTATAAGCTCTGCCTTCTTTAGGAAAATGAGGAACAAAGTTCCAAATGATAAGATTTTGAGGTGTAATATCAAAATATTTGTTGCAGATGGAGGTGCTCATCACTGTTATAAGAAAATTGAGATTGAATTTAGAATAGGAGACCAACAATTCAGACACAGGTTTATTGTTTTACCAGCTTTGCATAGAAGCATGATATTAGGTGTTGATTTTTTGAGAAAATTCCGAGCAAAGATTAAGTTTCATTCGGGTGAAAAACAGCATATGTTCCCTATCAGAGCAACACGTACGTTCATGATAGCTCCAGGAACAGAATACACAACTGTGGCTGAAATTACTTCACATACGGATATGTTAAAATCAATCGGTGTCACTGAAAATCTGCAAAGGCAGAGACCTGTATCGTTCTTAGTCAAGCATGCCTTGGTAAAACCTTTTAGTGAAAATAAGGTACCAATTACTTTATTTAACGCTTCAAAAGCTTCCTCAACGATAGAGAGAGGCACGGTATTGGGTATGTACACTCTGGCTTCTGAAGACGATTTTCTTTCTCCTAAAGAAATTGAACAAGTGAATAGTTTAAAGGCTGAAACAGCTGGAACGAGCGATAAAATTGTTGATTTCCAAATAGGTGAGGAGTTAACTGGTGAACAGAAAACCCAATTGCTAGATTTGTTGCAGAAAAATGAGAGTGCGTTTGTTGGCAAGGATAAAAAGTTAGGTTTGACAACAGAATATGAACATAAAATCGAATTGAAACCTGATTTTAACCCTGTCATGAGACAACCATATCGCATGAATCCTGTAATGTCTAAAGTAATGGGAGGAATTTTAAGGGAACAGGTCGAGCAAAATTTAATAGAGAAGTGTGTCGACCCAGTTGAATTTAGTTCCCCATGTTTTCTTGTTCAAAAACCTACCACAGCTGATGGGAAAAGGGCCTGGCGTCTTGTTATTGACTATCGTCAAGTCAATAAATCAATAAAGGATGAGATCAGGGCCTTCCCACGTGCTGACGATACTATAGAAGCAGTTGGGCAGACCCAAGGAAGATATTTTTCTCGCTTAGATGCTTTTGCTGGCTTTCATCAGGTCGGTTTAAAGAAAGAGGATAGATATGTAACAGCCTTTAATTCTCCTCTGGGTGTCTACAGGTATAAGGTTATGCCTATGGGTTTAAAGACTTCTCCCAAAGCGTTTCACTCTTTAATTGAACATGTTTTACAGGCGGTTCCAAATGCTTTTTATTACGTCGACGATGTAGTAATAGCATCTCCAACTTGGGATATGCATGTAAGGGACATTAAAAATGTATTTGCTGCCTTTGCCAAGGCAAATATTAAGTTTAAGAAGGAGAAATGCTCATTTGGTTTGACGAGAGTCCCATTTTTGGGCTTTATAGTAGACAAGGATGGAATACACCCAGATCCAGCTAAACTGGATGCTTTACGATCTTTCCCCCGACCAAAATCGGTGAAACAGGTTAGGTCGTTTGCTGGACTTGCCAATTATTATAGGGTGTTTATTCCAAATTTCAGTCAGATTATGAAGCCTTTATATGTACTTACAAAGGCAAAAGTGAAATTTGTATGGTCAACCGAGGCTGAAAATGCATTTAATAAAATCAGAAATGCGATTCTTGAAGATGCTGTCTTGGTATATCCTGACTATTCTAAAGAGTTCATCTTGGCCTCGGATGCTTCTAACCAAAGTTTAGGGGCCTGTATCAGTCAAGCTGATATTAATGGTAATTTACGTCCCATAGCCTTTGCAGGAAGAGGCTTGACCCCTGCTGAGCAGAAGTACAGTGCAACTGAGAAGGAATTGGCTGGATTACGTTTTGCTCTGAGCAAATTTAGACATTATGTCATGTCTAAACATTTTACCATTTTGACTGATCATGCAGCTCTTACTGCTATAAATACAAAGAAAGATTTAACAGGGAGGATGTTCAGATGGCTCGATTTTTTTGGGCAGTTCGATTTTTCCGTGAAATATATCCGGGGAAAATTGAATATCATCCCAGATGTTTTATCTCGAAGGGAATACGATCCTAATATTCCCACTGTTCCTCACGTTGAGATGAGGAAATCCGTGTCATTTAACCCCATTCATGCAACAAAATTATTCGACCAGGATGAGAAATGTGAGAATAATCCAATCATGTTGTATAAGACAAGAGCCATCCTCAAGAAGGATGTAGCTGTTCACGAATTAGATAATAGTGTATCACAGGAGCAAGTCTCCTCTATCTCAGATATACAGTTACAGGATTCTGTACCATTGACAGACAGTAGCACGGATATCTTGATAGCCCCAGTACAAACAAGGGCTCAGACACGTGCTAATGATCCTGTAAGTGATGACGACGATAAACAGGATGGAGTCCCTCCCCCAAATAATGGTAATCAAGCTGTTAAGCCCCCTAGGAACAGCAGATGTGGTAATATCCCTAAAGCTAGAAAAACAAAAGCAAGGCCTGTAATTCGGCCAGGGAAAAATAACACAAAGACCAGGATAGGGGAAGAGGGTCCTGTAGGTAAAGAAAACATTGATAACCAGCTTAGAGTTCCATTCGATAAAGCTAAACTGAAACATGACCAGGAAAACGATTTGTTTTGCACTCTGATGACTGATTATCTCGAAGGTAAACAATTGCCAAAGAATCACGAGTTGACTCGATTAATCTTAACAACTCATGATATGTTTTTCGTTCAAGATGAGATTTTATGTAGGCTTCCTAAAAGGACCAAGATCACACAATTGGCTAATTGTTTCCAAATAGTAATTCCTGGGGTATTACAGAAGCCTTTGATTCGATTTGTTCATGCTAAATCATTAGCTGCACACGTGGGATATGCTAAAACTCTTTCTTTACTTCAAGCGAGGTTTTATTGGACATCGATGGCTAAAGATACTAAGATGCACGTAACTTCTTGTCACGAATGTTTGATGTCTAAAAGTGTTAAGCATCCAACCAGATTGCCCTTGAAGATCAGAGAAATGGCGCCTGCACCCTTTAGCACGCTAATGATAGACGCGATGGGACCTTTGCCTAGAACGCAAAGGAACAATTGCTATATCCAGGTGGTGACGGACCAATACTCGAAATTTTGTTTCATCTGGCCGACTCCTGCTATTACAGCAGAGAGGGTCGCTGCCGAATTCCACAAGTATGTAATCGCTTATGTGGGCGTTCCTAAGATTCTTAGAAGCGACAATGGTGCCTGTTATATAGGCGAAACGTTCAGAGACAAATGCAAGGCTTGGGGAATTAAACAGGTACACGGTTCTCCATATTTAAGCCGTTCACAAGGAGAAGTAGAACGGCAAAATCAATCGATAATTGGTTGTCTAAGAACAATGGTCTCTAGGAGTCAAAAAGATTGGGATTTATTTTTGCCAAATATCCAATTTGCATTAAATGCTTCAGATCATTATACAACCGGTATCTCTCCATATCTCCTGGCCTTTGGGAAGAATCCAATAATTCCTGCAGAAGCCCCACTGCAAAATGATATCTCCCATACCCAACCGATCATTGACCAAATGTTACAAATAATGAAGACGAAAGCTGAGGCTGCTGCTATTGCAGAAAAAAACAGAAATGACAGAGAGAAGAAGATGAAAGATCGACACGATGAAAAGAGCAGGCCCCATACGTTAGATATCGGTTCAATTGTTTATGCTAAGGTCCACCGATTGTTGGTACCAAATACAGCAATGAAATTGCAAAATCGATACGTTGGCCCATTTATTGTGTGCGGATTTCCTTCTCCTTATACAGTAAAAATAAGAAATCTTGAAACAGGGGCAGAGGTAAAGAGACCTGTCCATGTTCAATTCATAAAGAAATCAAGTGCTGCAGATAACAAGTTAGTTGATCTGTTGAAACGTAATATTCAGACATAAAAGGATTCCGGATTAAGTGATACATCCGCATGTAATTTATATGGCTTGTGAAATTCTATAACCGGAATTAGCAGGGTTTGCTTCAAGTAAGATAGATGGCACTATTATGTAAGTCCAGTAGGATGAAGCGATCTATTGTATTATGCAAGAAGAGAAGGATATAGGTGGTGCAATGGTTCCTGGTAGACGCCCCTTTTACTATATATGGTTAGGATTGATATTCGCTAATGAAATCAGTCCTCAGCCTCAAGCTGCGATTGGTCAAGATTATCCAGTGCTTGAGTTGGTCATCTTATATATGTCCAGCAAATTCAGGCCCTTCCATCCAGTGGCTGTGTACCATCGGGGACACCCAGACCGATTGTTTTATTTTTCACGTTTCGTGAGCTGCCTTTATTACAATCTCAACGATAGTTCATCATGTTTCTTTCAATAATCTGGTAGGTGTCATTCGTATCTTGATTTATTTCATTTGTTATTTCACTGTTTATACGAACTGCCCTGAACGCCTGGAATTTACACATGGATATCACGGATTATTTCTTTATGTGTTGAAACGTTTATATCATGCATGACTTCGATATTTGGTGGTGGAACTTAACGTAAATACTAACGTCAGCCACTAAAAATATTATTCAGAAGAATAGCCCTATCCACGTATAGGATATGGGTTATCTGATTATGACACTTATGTTAAGTCATATGTATATATTTTTTTTTGTACTTGTTAGAAAGTATACAACGACTTTTGTTTTCTCTTTTCTCGTATTATTCAGGGTAGCCTGTCTACTCTCTTGGACGAATGCAGAGTATCTGATCAAACAGAATTATGGAGTGGCATTTGGAGAAATGCACAAACCAATTTTGATCGATGTGGAAGAAATATTTGTACATGTGTCGGTGCCGACAGTAATTTTGCCCCCTAACAATACAATTTCGACACTGGAAAATCAGTACAATTTAACTTCAGAAATGAGAACGATTCGGACCAAAATTGAATTTTTGTTAACTCGTGTCTTTGACACAGCTCTAACATTATTTAACAAGATAGAAAGCATGGCTAGTTCACATGGTGGTAGGTCTAGACGAAAGGCTTTATTACAGCCTGTAGGTGATTTGGTTTCTGTTGGCCTGGGTTTGGCTACTGATCCACACTTGTCAAAAGTGGAAAACAAATTGGATGCAATGATTAAAGGGTTATCATTTGGTGAAATATCGAATGTCAAAAGGGATAAGATTATTTTGAGTCTGACTAAACAGCTGAAGTTGTTATTTAGGCACGCCACTAAACACAACAGAGAGGTGGGAGTTTTGTTTATTAATTCGTCGAAAGAAATAACAAATCTGACAGAACAGATAGATAACTTTGTGCAAAATTTGACTGCAGAGTTGACTAACACCATGGCATTACATGCCATGTTGCATGAAACCACTTTGAATCTGTTGGTGTTAATCGAATATATCGATACGGCGAGGTCACTCATCAGGGGCTTAAACAGATTAAATCAGGGTGAAATACCCGATATTTTCTTGCCTTTGGGAGGTCTCAGAGCATTGTTGAAACCATTGTCTAAAGAAATTGCATCAAAATTCCCTTTGGCCACGATTTTGGACGATTCGTTGGACCCCTCCTACACTAGAGTAGTGGAATATCATTTCTGGAACAATTCTCTCTTGATAACAGTGCCTATTATTCTTAAATATAATGACGACTTGTGTATAGCTTACAGACCTGTGCGATTCGGTGTTCCGATCCACACTAGTTCTAATGATTCAACGGGGTATACCGTACTAGACACTGAGATGCCTTATCTATTGGGTAAATGCTCAAGACTAGGGATATATTTTGAGTTAAAATCGCATGATTATGAGCAATGTACTCAGCTGAGTCGCTCTGTGGTGTGTTTTACTCCCCCAGCGAGAATTTTGGCAAATCGCAACACCTGCTATTCGGCAATCTTCAGAGATTTGGCTTCAGATATAGGAAAATTGTGTACTTTCAATACTTTGTTAACTCACAAGACACCAGTTTTTCACCTGGCGATTAACAAAATCCAACATTTGGTAGTGGGCAGAGAAACAAGATCAACTCTCTCTTGCCTTCAGCGACCCAGAACGAAAGTTGCGATGAGTTTATTAGCTATTATCAAAATTCCTTGTGATTGTTCATTAATCTCTGAATCGGTGGTAATATCTGCTCCAAGAGATGGGTGTATTCCTTGGAACGACACAAATATTTTTGTAGAATCAGGATTTAACTTGGCTATTGCCGTAATATTTAAAATTCCATTCAAAAACTTAACCGGTGAAACGAAACATGGTTCCAGAATACACATTAACCTTCCCTCTCCCCAAGACATGCATGCAGCCTTGTCACATTTACCAGCTTCCTTGATAACATCAGGAATTAAAGTAGAGAGGCTCGCGAATGAGCTACTGGTGGCGGATAAGATTGCTAATGACAGATGGGAGACTTTGAAGAAATCTATAAATACAATGTCTACCCATCCAGCATCCATAAATTTGGCTTTAATCATTAGCATATTGGTAACGATTTTCTCTGTTTATTTGTTCTATAGGATCCACAAATTGGCTATCTTATGCACATTTGTGAGGCCCATTCAGGCGTTTAAACTGAATCTCTCAGCGCCAGTTTTTGAAGATATAAATCTGGGCTTCGACATACCCACCCCACAGCCAATCACAGAAGATTTGAAACCCTACTTTCCACCAAACCCTATCCATGCTATATTGAAAATTTGTGCAGTAATAATTGCCTTCAAAATTATATTATTTCTCTGGAAGCATCGTCGATGCATATGTAACTACTTCCCTCGATGCCTAGTCTGTAGACGATGCACAAGAAACCAGAAAGATGAAACTGCTTCTTGGATTATGCTCAGATTGTATTCTGATGATCATTTGGTCACGATCAAGTTAATGCAAATTCCTTTTGAAGTAAGTGCAATCGTGGGATCTTCACCTGCCCCGCCGCTAAGATTAGGCAAATTGCACGTTGGATGGTGTTGTTGTTGCTCACTTGATATCGATCTGCGATGGAGAGCAGCTCTATCATTAAAAGTGCACAGAGCAACGAAACAGATCTTGCTTCCTAGCAAGGTCAAAGTAGATCGACGATACCATCACGACCTGGCAGAGCTGATGAACCCAGCGTCAGATGCAATGTACGTTCTGTTAATATCCTCCGGCACTAGTTCCTACCAGATACCTTGGATAGACGACCCAAATGGGTCTAGTGTCACCATGTAAGTTTGTATAATCACTTTGTTGTGGAAACCATTGCTGTTCCAATTTATTTAGTTTGTCTGAAAGATTTTTTTTTCTCATGTTTGTATTATACCATTTTGTTGTTTGTTTCTTGCTAAAATACTTGGAAGAAATTTCTCGCCTCGATGTTTCATTTTTTTTTCTCAGGAGTAGACATCTGGTTGTAGTCGATCGAAAGTATTTTCTTTTTTTTAAGCACTTTTTCAATTGACTTTGGCACCCTGGCATTGATATTGATAGATAAAATGTATTTATACTACCCAATATTCTATGCAACCTGTTATTGGACTGTAATTGATGCTTTCTTACAGGAGTACAGCTGCCTATTTGTCTGCGAGAGAAAATGGTACTGAGGAAGAACTATTGGTAGTGCCCCATAGATCAAACGTGGAACGGATCTAAGATGAAAAAATGAACATTTTATTAAATCTGATAATTTTAATAGGTACTTGGCTCGCCCCCATTGCCTGAGGTTTGAGTATTATACCTTTCCTCTGATATCTTTTTCATATGAACTTTTCCTGAGTTGGACTCAGTCGACGATACATATCAATTTCACGCAGCAGACAAGCATCATTGTCTGGCATTTTTATATTGTTTATTCTTGCAGATGTATTTTGTATTGTTATGTTTTTAATTTGTATTCCCAGTTGAAGAGAATTCATTCACTTTTAAGCAGCAGACAAGCGTCATTGTCTGAAATATACCTTTCTCGCTCTGGTTAGTTGTTTTGAAATGTGTAGGTTATATTTAGAACCATATACTATTAGTAGACACTTCTCTGTGTTGATACAAATCACGATTAGTTGATATATTACCCCATCGGATGTAAACATAGACACCGAGACCACAAGCTGTGGGTCATGATCGTGTGGTGACAGGAATTGTCGCCAGACGACTGATGTTTTGTCTACGATTGATTACTAACGATAATACACATGTAATGGCTGTACCGACAGAGTATTTTGTAATTCTATACGCCTATAACGAGGCATCACAGACACGGGTGTCAGTTGCTGCCTGAGGTCATATTTACTCGCGATAATTGGACGTAGGTTTCCTTTAAGAATCGATTATTATTGATCTAAGAAAACGAATGTATTTGAAAAAATTTTTTTTTCTAAAGATTTTTAGAAGAAAAAAATAAGCTATGATATGTTAAGAATCTAGCGTTACTGGGACTGTTTTATTCACCAGATCCTCGGGATCACCATGTAGACGCATGTATTTGTTTACGTAGGAGGCACGTAGCCTCAGTGGTCTAGATGTATAGTGGACCTATATACTACCCCTAGCTATTATTATGTAACCCAGTACAGGGTATAGCTCAGCCGACGTCGATAATCTGATCTGGCTAGTACCTTACTAGGGACCTTACTCGTGTAGTATAGACGGTAAGGGATTATCAACTGATTACTGTTGATATTAGTTCTCATGTACTCTTTAGAAGATGGTTTTTTTTTCTATGTTTTAAGTTTGATTAAAACAACACTAAAGGGTGTTAAGCTTGGGAGGAAAATTTTTTTTTGGGTGAGGGTATTGAATATACAAATACTCTTGCTCAAGGCAATATGAATTGCCTGTTTGGAGAAGAATGGTAAGGAATATAACAGAGCTCTTCTCAAAGTCGTAGATAGCCGCTGTACGCGATGTGTCCAGCAGTCCGACGACGATCCGAATGGTTAATGCGCAATTTATCCGCCTCTTATACTTGGCGATGTGTACGGTCCAAAACGGACTTGACGGTGGCGCCATCTGCATTCACTGTTTGGACCGCCCTATTGGGAGTTTAACATAGAAATATTTTTACTAAAGGAAGATGTCCTTTGTTTGCACCGTACCATTGACGTTTTAACCTTGAGAGAAATTTTTTCTCTAACATGCAGTTTGTCATTACGAGATTGTTGTTATATTTAACATTATGCCTTCTTGTTTGGACTGAACTACTGGCATTTACCATTGATTTTTACCTATATATTCTTCTTATATGTTTTTGTGAATTGGACTTCTGCTGGAGTATTGTATTCTACTTTATTTTACCCAACAGAAGTATGAAACACTTGTGTGTGTATTTTCTTTGAAAAAAGAAAAAGTGTCGGTACAGACACAATAATTCTTTATTAAGAGACTATTTGTACCTTAATTAATGTATGTTACATGTTCATAACGACGTTGATTTTAAGGAATTGTTGACATGTTTTCAAAATATTAATTTGTGTATTCTTTTTATATTTTTTCTATTATTTTTTTGTTTTTAAGAATACCGATATGTGCATATTGTAACCGCGCATATGACTTGGCTTGGATAACTAGATAACAGCACAGCTATTCGAAAATTATTATTTTTCTATTTTTCTTGCAAAAATTCCTAAAATTTTTTTTTTAGGGTACACCCTCATTCGATACTTCGTATCTGATTGAGGGCGGGGGGGGGGGCAGTGTTATGTAACATTACGTAACATTGTGTAACCTCATTATCTATCTAATTATCACCTATTAATTATAATATCTCATTATTAAATTCGCTAATTATACTTAGCTATCCAGTACTGTGCAAGTCTACTTATACATGCTAAGCCATAGGTATTACGTAAGGGCTCCGCCCCCTACTCTTCCACACATCCTGTATGGACATATGTACAGATGCTAGATCATTAAATCAGTTGCTTAGTTCTTCTCACGAAGACCACACGTTCGTTTGCTATTCTTCCATCATACCTTAACATTGTTCTAAACAATAGCACTGATATATGTGACACTATCCATGTAGAGATAACCCTGAACACAGAAAAACGGCTTTTTTCTTACCGCTTCATTAATTTGGTAAAAATCTTCGCAAATAACCCACATTTCTAATGAAAATAAAGTTCAAAATATAGTTCAACCTAGAATTTACCCAGTATTGACCAAATTGCAGCACTATTTTGGAAAATTTACTAAATGTGTTCAGCTGCCAATTGTACATTATCTGAAAATCTGACCCATATGCCATACTTATATCCTGAATAATGAGCAGTGATGAGTACAAAGATCAGGTCCTATACCTAGTCGCGCCAATCCCTTCTCGCGACGTCCTCTTCGCGCCCACCTTACCGCTACGCACTCTATGGGCCTGGGCCTGAGCCTGAGCCCACCGCGACCCGGCCTTACTGCCCAGTCATCACCTATGTTACCGCATCCCTTTGGCCGTTGCCCGCCCGTGTAAACTTCTGCATACTAGGCTAATATATGAGCAATTCTCCCAAATTGGCAGCATTTGATTTCAGGAGGCCTATCCTCCTAGAACAACATCCTTGGTTAGGATGGAGGCAGTCGGTATTTGGGGAAAGCTCCCATTACCTTATCATCCCCCTATCCCCCACAGCCACAGAGGCTTATCATCCCCCTATCCCCCACAGCCACAGAGGCTTATCATCCCCCTATCCCCCACAGCCACAGAGGCTTATCATCCCCCTATCCCCCACAGCCACAGAGGCGTATCATCCCCCTATCCCCCACAGCCACAGAGGCGGAGAGGCATGACCCCTTCTGCTATGCATGTCTTCCAAATGGGCAAACATTAACCCACTAAGGACAGTGCCGCCAAAGTTGCGTCATGCTTGACGACCAAGCGCGGGAAAAAGAACATTCAATTGATGACGTCCTGAGTGAAATATACACGTTACATGAGGATGACACTTCACCATGTCCACTTTTCTCTGAAAGACACACATTCTAATAATGTCATGTAAGTTAAGTTTGCAAATGATTGAAACGTTTCGCCACGCGAAATTTCAGCAAATAAAAATGTTTAAAAAAAACCTATTTGAACAGTCAGTACACCATAAACTATTGTTGTGTCATCTGCTACCACTTGTACCACTCGAATGTCTCATCTGTATGTAATCATTCTCCATTTCATCTCATTTAAATGTCTTAAACTACCTTTTGATAACTCATGTAAGTTGATTTTGTAAAAGTTCATGTTAACTATAAGATTTAATCCCAAACGCGGCACCCTCTGGGAGAACTAGTTTCTAGATTTGGAGCAACTGCATTGTACCATACCATCTACAAAAAAAGGAATTCTGAATTGAATTGAATCGAATAACGGCCTGTTACCTTGCCACTGCTAAATAACGTTGTTATTATGATGCTTTTTGACAATATGCATCCTTTCCCATGGAGTGCTTTATAGCACTCCACGTCCTACGCATGGGAGTGCTTTAAGGCAATATGCGGCCAAATGCTTAAGGCAATAAGAAGCCTGAATGGAGTAGAATACATATATTTTTTCTTTGGAATAATTCCTTGTTATCATAAGAACAGATTTATAAATGTGTGCGCAATGTTCAACATATACAGTTTATTCTATTAAGTAATGTATATTATATTTCATTATCATTGACAATACTGCCTAATGTGGAGGACATGGCCATCTTCCAATGACCGCAACTGAGGCTTTGAATCTAAATCGCAACTGTAAATAACAAGACAACCAGGTTCTACAGGTCCTCGCCAGCCCAATTGTTTATTCCATTAATTCACACACACCTGCCGCAGTTGGATCTCAATGAGCCAGTGCCAACCCTTTCCTACTCAGGCAGTAGCATTTAAGAGTAAAGGTTGAAGACAGTGTAAAATGTGTTAACATGGAACATACAAAATATGGTAAAAAGCATCGTTCATGAACCACCACAACCTCTGATGGTCAGGATGAAAAGAGTTGGGACAACCTCTCTATCTTGGCCGGAAGAAGGACTTCTGGAGATCGAGCCATGTTGGTACCTGCCTGGCTTGCTCCAGCACAACACTTGCAATATTTTTCCACTACATCTCTACTATATATGTCATTTATGTAGAAAATTTGTTTCATATAGTAAACTTGAGAAAATACGCTATTTTCGCAATGACCAAACTAAAGCAGGGTAATTTGCAATCAACTCTAACAGAAAGAAAAAGGTTTGGTGAGATATACAATCTTTTTGATTTCCATGTTTCTTGTAAGGGAAGTTTTGTGAAAGTATCATTAATTCACACACGCCTGACATTTAATATTAATACTCTCCGCTAAGATCACATCACTTTGTTAAGGTTATAGTATTATCATGATGTTAGTACCTAAGGATCATTTATCTTATTACATTTCATTTCCAAGGGCCACCATGGAAGATCACTGCTGTGAGGCTCCGCCCTATTCTTGATTGTACCGTCTTAATTGCATGTGAAGATCGTGAATAAAAGTTTATATATATATATATATCATTAGAGAATCTTTTTTTGATTGACCACCCACATATAGCTTTAATTAGGAAAGTTAACCCAAGCTACAGCTAGGTATTCAGGAATGGAGTGAAGAGCTGTGATTGTACTGAAACACAGACCTGTCACAACCAACATTAAATCATAAATCACTAGATTATAGTATATGCCATGAGTGGAATGATCTTCAAATTAGTTTTAGATTGATCATGGAATTATGCTTATTCTACATATTCATATATTTCACACTTCATTATTTGACTTGCCGTATAAACACTGTGAATACAAAAAATGTTTCTTCCTGCATTGGAAACATTGAAAAACACTTGAGGAACAAATTGAGGAAGGTGATGCTAATAGACGCATAATTTCTCATGACATCTTGGTTCGTTTAAGTCTAGTTAATCACATTTCTCATCCTTTGATATTTACCATTTGTTGTACTCTATTAAAAAAATATATGTAGTAGATTCACTACATATATATTTTATTTTCTATTTGTTTTATTTTATTTCCTGATCAATTGTGTTCAGAGCATAAATGTCCGCTGTATTTTATATTAATTTCGTTCAAATTGGAGCAAATAATATAAAATTGTTGAATGTATTTATTTGACCAATTCATCAAAGTTTGATATCGGTTATCTCTTGTTCAGGGCTAGTTACCTACTAGTAACTGAGTGTGATATCTACTAATAGTGCTATTAATAGTATAACTTGTTTAAAAGCCTATCTCGAATACAGACCGGGGCTGTGGGGGTCATGAAAAAATAAAATCCTCTAAAATTTAATTCTCGGTTAAAAGCCTATCTCAATTGCAAGCCGGGGCTAAAGGGCGTTCAAAACAAAAACAAGCCCAGGCTTATGAACGGGCCACTATGGTACATCATAGGGGCTATTGGTACTTTCAGATATAGACAGTTAATATAATCAACCAAATAATAGTGTTAATGGCGTACAACCCACAGTAAGCTCACTCTGCTGGTGACTAGAGTTTGCTGGTAGTGTCCCATCCCATCACCAGGTTATCCCCACTTGTCGCCTGTCCCTGTATGCTAGGCTGCCCTATATAACCATGTAACAGTCCATTCATCTCCCTAAGTTCACCAACCCCAACAAGGTTGATTACAATACCAAATGTACCCTCTGATGGCGCCCTCTGAATGCAGAAATACATGTGATAAAGGATGTGCTGTACTTCAGAATGCAGGTCTGACGTGTTGGAGCATAGGTAGATTTGGAGACACAAACCATTAGAAGTCCTCATCATGTTACTGTGACTCAGCATGTTGTACTCAGTGCTGCCACCTGGTGTTGAGGAGGGTGAAACAGCCAGGTGACCTTCACGCTCTATCCACTCCAAGCTTTGCTTACTCACTGAGAGAGGGAACCAGTTAAACAGGGCCTCAATGTATGGGTAGCCACCAAACAGTTTGTCCATGGTGGACAGAGAGAGATTGTGGATCCCTGCCTTGTCCAGTAGCTGTATGTTAGTGAAAGATACTGTAGACAGCTTTCTAGTTAGACCAGTGGCAGGCAAGGGGACTAGGTAGATTAGATAGTCCTAAAACAGTAAACAGTTTATTGTATAGGTATTAATTTAAAATTATCTGTGCAAGATGGGACAAAGGAAATATATCAGGGAGGAATCTATATAGAATTCCTGAAGAGAGAGGGAAAGATATAAAAGGAAAAAGACCTGTAGGGGAGATAATATAGGAGGGGTGGATGGTGGAGAGGAGGAAAGGGCACAAGGGAAGTGAAAGACAGTGAGCAGGATACTGAGCAGGATACTGAGGGAGGTAGAAATGTTGGCTCACCCATGTGCGGACTGGTATGATGCCATACTTGGGATCCTGTGCCCGTCTTGTACGAGTGTCAGCACTGTCAGTGGCCCATGATAAACGCTCTATGTGAGGGCAGCACTGTAATAACATTTTCTATCAGTACAACTATCACTATAATAACATATTATTAACTGTAATAAAATGTGATATGAAACTATGAATATATGTGTATCCGGATTGAATCCTGTGAACTTTATGAGATGATGGTGTAAATATGAATTATAAACGATTTCCAAATTATTAACCCAATTGCAAGGCTTAAATGTTACTATGTTAAAGAGAGGATGTACAAGTATAACTGCACATTTATACATTGCTGTTGTCAGTGGTTATTTTGAACTTCATATCTATATACAACCATGACTTCTTCTTCACATAGTTGACCAGATACCTGGAGGAGGTCTTGCACAGCTAGCATGCCCATTTGTGGCATCAGGTGCTGACCATGAAACTGTTTGTGTGTACGCCCAGCCATGGACACAGCCCTCCGCCCACCATCTACTAGGTAGAAGCACATGAATCCAACCTGAAACACCCGATATGTTCAATGAAAACAATGTAAATTTACTGAAAATTAGCAATGTAAAAGAAATAATTATATACTAATCTGAATCTGCTTTCTATCATGTTATGTGCCAGTCTGTTTATGGTGTTTTGGTTGTCATGCCATATATACTGTTGCCATGAATACTGTTCTGATTGCTGAGGGTTTGAGAGTGACTGAAGAAGGAAATGGCAAGTCACTCAAGGCAGACCAGTAAATACAGGTTTATGTTTAATATTTCCAAGCAGGACTAGTGATTAGATCTTCACACATAGGGTGACACATTTTAGTTATAAATTGGGGATTCAAAAGTACCTAACAGGAAACATGATTGAAGATGACTATGCACATGGAAAGTTGAATTTGAGATCTTGGTCAGAGATGTTACAAAATCATTAAAACAATACTGATGCAGAGCAACCCAATTCATTTGAAAGCTAGTGAAAAATAAAAATTACCCACAAAACCTTTATATTTCTGATGAAAGGACTGCCAAAACCCCTAATACATCTACTCATACTACTAGATTCCAAAGCCATCTATGAGGCGATTTAAAACCCCTATCACCATTAAAAACACCAATAAAAAGTAGTTGGATGCTGAAGGACACTGAAGAAGATGGTCTGATTTGACGCTCAGTGGATTCCAAGAGGGTGATCAGCATTGGCAACCAATATAATTACCCTGGTGACTACAACCAGTGATTTTATTTGTGTCCATCTGGACCTTCAAAAATGCTCTATTTGAAAATGTTCATATTATGTGTCCAGAATCCATGTGTTTCCATATTGTACAAATGCCCATGTTAATTTCAAATGCCAGAGCACTAATTAGAATTGCTAGAATGTTCAGAGTACTCACCAGTCTAGAGTGTATGAGGGCCACATAGCAGTGTGCATGCTGTATAAAGTGGTGGTACATGTAGGGTATGTAGTCCCTGCCATCATACGCATTCTGGTTTATGTCCATCACTGCCTCATAGTCACTGTGTTGTGCTCGCCGCACTGTTAGACCTTCCATCTTCCTATCTAGATACAAGCTACTCTCTGTTTTTCTGCAATCTGCAAAATGTATTCATGAGCAAAATTATCTTTGTTCCCATATATTATGTAGATGTGGTGCTCAACTAGAGGGGGTTCTCCTGACATGGGTGGGGGCCACCTGGAAGACTGCCAGGCGGGACAGCAGGGGCGACACACATGGCCCGGTTGTAGCTAGTCAGGGAAGTCAGTAGGAGCAGTGGTCTACTAGAGTCATTCACAACCATGGAGAGTGTGTTTATTTTTACATTGGATTGATATGTGCATTGGATATACACCTGTGAAATAGATGTAACATTTATTTATTGGAAGACTTTGACCACCTGCCTAGGGCTTGGTTCACCACTGTAAGGAGCACCCCTGGGCTATAGGATAGAGTCATGAAACTCAGTATTCACTGGTGAGGTCCAATCGACCTTGGTTGGTGTTTTGATTGGTATAATATAGGTGCATAGTTGGTAAAGAATATCAACTGGGACATTACAATATCCTGCATCTATTTGAGACAACACTATGATCATGTAAGTCATTGTGAATGATAATGCACTGTTTTTAAATGTGCTCTAGATTGGATTTTGTACAAAGGAAGAATTCTGAGAAACCACAGGAGAAACTGTATGGCATAGTGGGAATTAGGTAGTCAACAGGCTAAGGTTAAATGTTGAACTGAATATAATTGTTAGTACTACCACCCACACCTGTATTTGATAATGTTAAAGGGGAAATATTACTACTGCTGGTACTATCAGCTTCACCTGTATTTATGAGATTTGAAAGGGAAATATAATTAGAGCTTGGTGAACAAGCCTAATTCCAGGCTGTTATTATATTTAGTTTTGTGCCACGAGACCCATAAGGGTCGAGTGGTACCAGACTGGATATATTAACAGCCTTGAATTAGGCTTGTTCACCAGGCTCGTTAGTAGACAAATTTGGTTGGATAGCTTTCAGATGTTTTTAAAACAACTCAAATACTAAGTATTTAGTTGAAACAACCAATTCTAATGAGAGTTCCATCAAGGAAATGGCCACTTCTACCCTGTTGGTTCTCCCGACCTTGAACTTGACATGACTTGACCCAGTGGCACTTGCAGCTGAATCTATGGTTATTTCAAACAACTCAAGCAAAATGGACAAACTATTTTACCTGTTAGATTTCATTCATGGAAATAATCACTTCATAGCCTTTTAGCATGGTATAAGCCACCAGACGTTGCCCTATTTTACTGCTGAAAAGTTGAAGTGGTGACCTACAGTAGCCATGTTCCCATTGTAACAAGCCCTCTGATTGGTCCAATTCCGGTAGGTCTCAGGTGCCATTCATTCACTATCATACCTCTTTCACTCCCTAGATTGACTATTCCAGAAGGACCAGTAATAGAAAATTATGAACTAAAAATCATTTTACTGTAGGTAGTGGTTAATCACTGCTTGCTGAGAGAAAGTGTTGTTTGTTGTATATATAATGAACGAGCATGTCAGTGCGAGGTCATTATAATCAACACATCAACACTTTCACGAACCAGCAAGCATTGATTAACTACTTTATCACACACCAGCAAAGCCATCCATACAGCCACAGAAACATACATGTGATATCAACACTTAAGTGTTCATTATAATCCTACTGAAATCCTATAATGAACACTTTGGGCCAAACAGTATATCAATGAGGGAGTCCAATAATCAATTCATTTACTTCAGTTTCACATCACCACCCACCATCCCCCAATCTATCTATCTCCCAACCGCAAATTGCCATTGAAATGCTCCAAACCGCAAACGTCATTAAAATCCCATTAGGACAATTTTTTTTATCATTTTTTTTTCATGTACCTTGTCTAGGGGCCCCTAACTGCAAAATGCCATTGAAACGCTCCAAACCGCAAATGTCATTAAAATCCCATTAGGACGGAATTTGTTTTTTTATCATTTTTTTTTCATCTACCTTGTCTTTAAAACTGAAGCAGACACCCTGTTGAAATGATAAAAGGCCCACTGGATAAGATAGGTAAAAGTGCCCAGCTGTGATAACATGTAGCATTCTATTCAGCAGTGCCAGCTACTGTCATAAAGCATCCGCATAGGAATGAGAGTCAATAATCAACTCATTTACTTCAGTTTCCTTTATATTGTGTTGTATAACATATTCATTTATAGCAGAAGGGAGTATAACATGTTGTATAATGTATCGTTTTCAAAGCCATCTATCAGCCATAGCAGTGTACAAGTGATATCAACTCTTAAGTGTTCGTTATTATCCTACTAAAATCCAATAATGAACACTTTTGGCCCAAGGGTAATATCAGAGCCTTCTTTTGCTTTCACTTAATAGCAAATAATTAATGGCAATTTGGCATGATAAGCCCCTAAAAGTGTGATAATCTTGCATAATACTGTGCATTCCATATAGGTTTCATTATTTGCATGTATCTTTGGCATAGCTGATAGCATTATTCTTTAAGTCTGCACGATTAGTGTGTTCTGTTATTTAGAGGTCATGAGCTATAACACCAGTTTGCCCTGATACCTTGAAGTTGTTGGTCTCTGTCCCCTCTCGAAATTGGTTATACTTCCAGCATACTAGTTACTACATCAGTACTTGGTTCTGGAAGGCACAGCAGGCTGTGTGGTGGAGTCTCAGACAGTCCTCATCTCAAAGATGAGAACTTGATGGGGACAGGTCACTCCTGGCTGTTCCACCTAAAGGTGATATTGAACACTTCAACATAAGTGTTCCTCTATCACTTTTGGAGGAAAGTGATAGTGACCACTTCTCACAAAAAGTGGTCATCTATCACTTTTGGTGGAACAGTTAGTTGTGGCACTATCCACCCAATCGTCTACTAACTACTAATAGTTAAAGTAGTTATTACTTATATGGTTAAGTGCATTGATATTTATATGGTTAAGTTTGTTATTACATACATGTTTCCAGCTCCAACTGTTGTTCCTGTCTACGACCTGTCCCGTCCTCTCATGTTACTGACTGGAGCCCTTGTCCTCATAGTATCAGTAAACAATTGTCTTATTTAATCAATAAAGTCTAATCAATCAAATTGGGGAGTCCATAGAGGTGATTAATAGGTAACCTCTTCATTCCAGTTTGTTTTAAGGCTGGGTTCCACTCCTCCTATTTCTTTGACAGTTTATTGCTCCCACTTCAGTGGGAGCAATAAACAGAAGGTAACCAGAATGGGTGCTTTTGCCATGTTACTGCCACCGCTACTTCTAACGCTACCTGGAAATGAGAGCAGACAACATTCTATTATTACATCAAGTGACATGGAAATAAAAAAAAATAAGTAGCATGAGAAGTGATGTAGAGTGGTGTTGGTGGCGCGTTTCAGCGCCTCCTACTTCCCACTACCTCCCGCTACAAAGTAGCAGCTGCTTCAAATCAAACATGTTTGATAGAAGTTTGTGACAATAAACCCTCTTTTTTGTTTGAGTATGAGTTGGATGTTAGGTGTGTTACTCATACAGTTGTACCATTCAGATCAGAGACAGACTCTCTTAATTTATTTGTTTATGTATTCTTCAATAATTTTAGAGGATACTACGTTGTATACAATTAATAAGGTCATCAATTTTTGAACACATTTCCTCTTATAATTGATAATAATTGTGAATGTAAATTACATTTGTGAAACCATATTGTATATTCTCTATATGTATTGATTACACTCATCCCTCCCCACCACTACAGTATTCCCTAACTGCAACCCCCCACTATATTATTCTCTAACTCCCCCCCCCCACCAGCACTATACTATCTGCTACTGAACCTGTGTTATCTACAAGTGGGCCCCTCAATGGTGACCTAAGTGAGATAAGGTAGCAGTAGATGACCTTTCTCCACCAGTTGACACTACAGGACTGATACCATTGCACCACTGTCAATATATATAGAGGTGAGAAATATGTAAATGTGAAGTATGTATGTATGTGATGTATATATTGAAACTTTATTTTTCATTTGTTATACATTATGGTTTACATGGAACATGGGTCTTATGTGTCCATTGGAGATGCATGTATGTGATGTATCAGTTTTATTAGTCCAGCAGTGGAATGGCAAATGTTGGCCTAACCCGTTTTTCCTCATTTGTTCATTCCCTCCACTGGTTAGACAGTACAGTTGTATAGGGAATGATTGTTCATTCCCTCCACTGGTTATACTGTACAGTTGTATAGGGAATGATTGTTCATTCCCTCCACTGGTTATACTGTACAGTTGTATAGGGAATGATTGTTCATTCCCTCCACTGGTTATACAGTACTTTAATATAGGGAATGACTCTTCATTCTCTCCACTGGTTATACAGTACAGTTGTATAGGGAATGATTGTTCATTCCTTCCACTGGTTATACAGTACAGTTGTATAGGGAATGATTGTTCATTCTCTCCACTGGTTATACAGTACAGTTGTATAGGGAATGATTGTTCATTCTTTCCACTGGTTATACAGTACAGTTGTATAGGGAATGATTGTTCATTCCTTCCACTGGGTATACAGTACAGTTGTATAGGGAATGATTGTTCATTCCCTCCACTGGTTATACTGTACAGTTGTATAGGGAATGATTGTTCATTCCTTCCACTGGTTATACAGTACAGTTTTGAATTTGATACACAAACTTGTTCCTTGAGACACTGAATCACACAAGTAGTTGTAACTCTTGTTTAGTTCTCTTTTAACATTTTACTTGAACTTCTCTTTTAGCTTGACAGAAGGAACATTAACTACTATAAAAACAAAAACAAATTGGAATAAATCTTTGTAATTCTCTTTCAATCATTACACCACCAGATACTAAAGCAGTGAGTGAGAGAAGATGGATGGTCTAACGGTGCGGCAAGCACAACACAGTGACTACAGGGCGGTGATGGACATAAACCAGAATGTCTATGATGGCAGGGACTACATGGAGTACATGTACCACCACTTTATACAACATGCACACTGCTATGTGGCCCTCTTACACTCTACAGTGGTGAGTGGTTATTATTACACATGTGTTGCTCTGAAAGCAACATATCTAGAGTGAGTTAAGTTGTCTGGCCACTGTCAACAAAATGGTGTTGATGCAAAGTTGATGCAAAGACAATGGAATTGCCGGCGATGCACATCAATGAGGAGGGTTATCGGTGGTGGCATCGTCTTGGCATCGACAAGGAATAAAAGCTCGGCAATTATAGAACTATGCCATTCTTACATTGCCCACTCATTGCCAGTCATAGCTGGCTATTGCCGAAGACATAGCGATGGCAAGTCGATGTAAAGACAATTTAATAAATTTCACAAAAATATTATTGACTACCTCATTGCCAACGCATTGCCAATGATTTTGTCGACAGTGGCCGGACCGCTTTACACATAGTGGGTATTTCACTAGTGAGTTATTTGGGGGTGTCATGGCAACAAATCTGTTTTGTTACTCAAATTACTACTGAAGTCAAAACTCATGACTTGATTTTCTTCTATTTTCATGATTGAAAGCATATGATAAATCTGTGAACTAACTTGTTAGTTTAAGTTGCTTAGAATATTCCACAAGTTGCATAGGAATGAGTGCAATATTCTAAATACCTGAAACCAACAAGTTAGTTAACCTCTATTAATGTATCACTACTTCATACTACATGCACCCTGGCCCATGCTAATGAACAGTCAACAATTGCGATACAAACGTTATAGGCACATGCTTTGTTTTCATATTCTTTATTATTCATATTGACTCTGTCTGGAGTTGACACAGATTTGATTAGGTCCCTAATATTTTTATTGGAAAAATAATTTGCTTTGTTACAGGTGGGATTTGTGTGTTACTACCCAGTCGATGGTGGGAGAAGAGCTGTGTCCATGGCAGGTCGAACTCACCAACAGTTCCATGGTAAACACTTGATGCCACAAATGGGAGCACTAGCCGTGCCAGACCTACTCAAGGTGAAACCATTACTCAGTATCTAGTGAAGGACAAGAAAGAGAGAGGACCTTTTTCTATGTAATTTCATGCAAATTGGAAGTAAAACACTTATAAATATCATAATGATGAATATTAATTTCATGACTAATCCCAAAGAAAACAAATCAATCAAGAAAACCTAATGCGATGTGCACACTCAAAATTTGATGAATGTAATCAAAAGTTTTTATGACATCTTCATATGTGCAGTTACTCTTACCACTGACATCAACCACCCAGTAAACAACTACCAATTCCTACCATGGTGTTCCTGGAAATAATCTGATGAATACTTAGTAATTTCTGCCATCTTGTTATTACAGCACTGCCCTAACTTAGAGCGTATATCGTGGGCCACAGCAAGTGCTGATACCCGTACCAGGCGGGCACAAGACCCTAAGTATGGCATTGTACCAGCTCGCACATGGGTGAGTCATTCTGGGTAGAACCTGTCTGCCTTCCTCAGTATCCTGCAGAAGTTTCATCTTAAACTTTCTCTTGTCTCTCACTTCTTTCATTTCTCTATCAAGAACATTCCTTCTTCACTCTCTCGCTCCTTTCTCAGTCTCTGCCTCTCCTTCCTCAATCTAGAAACCCTATTCAATTCCTTAATAAATAGCGGGATAAAATTTGAACATAACCAGTGTAACTTATTGTATTACCATATGTTGCATCCCAAAGTAGACATATGTACAAATGATGAAATCGGTACAGACTTTTCCTCTGTGGTACATGCTATTTCACATACTATAGTTCTTTTCCAACTGCTTTCTTCCTATTTCCGGGAAGATTTGACTATTTCCAGAACAAAAGGTTCCATGTCAGTGTTGATTTTCCCATGTCAGCCTCCTTTTCCACTATTTCCCTTAGATATTCACCACCGAAAAGACATCACTGCACCTTTTTCCTATTTCCCCTACATGAAAAGCCATGTCTGGCTGCTCTGACTCCTATGTCTAGATTTGGCCATCTTTTCTCATTGGTGTCCTCCCTGGGACACTCCTTTTCTACCCATACAAAAGCAGACATGAGTCAGATTTTCAGAAAATGTACAATTGGCAGCTGTACACATTTAGTATATTCTGCTAAATTAGGCTGCAATTTGGTCCATATCATGTAAATACCTGTACATTTGGTATTGCATTGATTCTAGCAATCTGTTTGGTTAGGTTGAACTGTATTTTGAACTTTATTTTGGTCTGAAATTTGGGTTATTGGAGAGGATTGGTGAAGGTGAATTGTACATTTTCTGAACATCTAACCCACATGAGTAGTGGCTCAGTGTTACGTAACATTATCCATTACCCCTGAGTGGGGGCCCACCAGCTATCTTTTTAGTGTAGCAGTGTTACATAACACATCCAATAACACATCCAATACATCTTCTCTTCCTTTCTCTTTCTCCCTCTCTCCCTCTCCCCTCCCGCTCACCCCCCCCCCCTCCCCCGCTCACCCTCCCTCTCCCTCTCACCCTCCTTCTCCCTCCCAGTCATGTTGGGGTAGGAATACATCATGGTACATTTGGGTGAAAAGGAGTGGATATTTGGAAAAGGAGTGGATATTAGGAAAAGGAAAAGGATATTCCAAAAAGAAAAGGATATTCCAAAAAGGAAAAGTATATTCCTAAAAGGAAAATGATAATCCGAAAAGGAAAAGGACATTGGCAAAAAGGAAAAGAAAGTTGACAAAAAGGTATTGGATATTCCAAAAAGAAAAGACTTGGATATTTTTTATTTTTCCTATTTCACGTTTATATCCTTTCAGATTGGGGACAAAACACCATACTAAATTAAACTACAGTTTTTTTTTATGCTGTAAACTTGAATTCAACAGAAACTTGTAGTTAAAACATGGTGTAATTCAAATTCCTCAACATACATGCATGCAATTAATTACACAATTTCATCAGCGAGATTCCTCAGGTTAACTCATCAAATCCCATAGCTGCCATTTGCTTTGAGATAAAGCAAGGTCTGTCTATACACATATATTGTTTACTGTTGCAGGATGATTTAGTCTACTTTGTCACCTTGCCCCCTACAGGCCTCACTAGAAAGCTGTCCACGGTGTCCTTCTCTGATATAGAGAAACTGGACAAGGCGGGGATCCAAGGTCTCTCTACAGCCACCATGGACACACTATTTGGTGGCTACCCATACATTGAGGCCCTGTTTAACTGGTTTCCTCTCTCAGTGAGTAAGCAGAGCTTGGAGTGGATAGAGCGGGAAGGCCACCTTGCAGTGTCTCCCTCCTCCACACCAGGTGGCAGCACTGAGTACAACATGCTGAGTCACAGTACCATGGTGAAGACGTTAGGTGGCGTGGCCCTACGTATCCACCTGCGCCACCACAAGGCCAGCATGCACACTAGACTACAGCACATCCTTTATCACCTACATGGCTGCATCCAGAGGGCACCACCAGGTGGCACCCTTGGCATCTTGATGGACCTGGGCAGTGTGGGTGACCTTGACAAGATGATAGGACTGCTGCATGGTTACCTAGGGCAACCAAGCAGGCAGGGGCAGGCCATGTGTGGGGATAACCTGGTGGTGGGGCGTGACACTAACAGCAAACTCTAGGGAAGCAACAAGATAATTGTTGTAGTGTATGATTATCTTTATTGTTTTTCATAATGTACATCAAATGTATGGACAAATTATACTAAAAGTAAATACCAGTGAATAAGGTAGTGATACCTACATTTTTTCAACTGTTCTGATAAATACTTTGTGATTGGCCTTTGAAATAATAAAAAAAATACAAATATAATTTACTCTGTTCTTGTTACACCAAGCACTAGACTAGATATTTGCATATCAAAGTGTTTTAGTTTCGCCTGGAACATAGTATTGGCAACCATTGACACACACAGACAGATTGACTAAAGGCAAAGAACTGAATGACAAACAAACTAACGCAGAATATGTCATCCTTTTCTTATGAAGCTAACTT
Organism: Sthenelais limicola; assembly: GCA_942159475.1. Taxonomy (NCBI): domain Eukaryota; kingdom Metazoa; phylum Annelida; class Polychaeta; order Phyllodocida; family Sigalionidae; genus Sthenelais; species Sthenelais limicola. The sequence continues at coordinate 64,474,017 of OW804102.1, read as the reverse complement.
TATAAGTTATACATGGGTGGAAAACACAACATTTAGATCCCAGGAATTTTGTTGGCCTACATATTTCTAAATCAAAATGTCATTTGTTTACACTTCCACTGTTCCACTGGCCGCCTACTTCTCCTGCTACTCCTCCCGTTTCTTTGCTCCCGCTACTCTAGAAGTAGCAGGAAGTAATGGGAGGTAGCCGCTTCATATCAAACATGTTTCATTTGAAGCGGCTACCTCCCGCTACTTGCTCCTGGAGTAGTAGCCGGCCAGTGGAACCCAGCCTTTACAGCTACACTCTCATCTAACATCAGTCAAAAACTGAACATATGCTACTTTTTTTCCAATTTTGTCCAACCTATTTGTTTGATTTAAGAGAACTAGATACTTTGTTTACATCCTTTATTCATCACATCATGGCTGCTGGTGATTTATTTCACAGTTAATTACCACTTTTCTCACTTTTTGGAGGAAACCTGCAAAAATATGACTTTTGTTGTTCAAATAACAGCAGATGTTCCACGTATAATGATATGAAGCTTCCTCCGCCACTCTGTTATGCACCAAACAATAACATGGCAAACTTTTTGGTTCATTTTTGGTTCCTAGACGTTTGATATTTAGGTAATCTAACCCATATTACATTCGCCATAAAGGATATTTGCTAGGCTTCTTTTGCACTCAGCTGCCTGACAAAAATAAATCATGTTTAGGCCGACTTTGTTTTGTTGGTAAGGGTGCCATAAATGGAAGCCCCCGCCTTAGCTTTACCTCTTCACAAAAAGAAAAGCTAGGTAGGGTGATGGTTGGATAGCTTATTTTGGCGCTATCAAGCATAGGGACAATTATTAATGGTCCACAAGGAAGAAATGTAATGGCGCATAGATCGATTGTCCAATTTCCTTTGTAACATTTATAAAGAGTCATGGAAATAAAATTCAAATCAATCAATCAATCACACTTATTCTCTATCAATCAAACCACAATCCTAGATTTAATTGATTGGCCCTCGCCATCCGCGGGTTTATTGGCTCTCTAAAGCTCAGAGATACTTCAGCAACAGAAGAACCAAGTCCTCAATACCAATTCATCAACGACAATGTATATGCAACTACACACATATATACAAACTAACAGTTAAACATGTTAACCTTTATAATACATACACGGGTCAGATTTTCAGAAAATGTACAATTGGCAGCTGTACACATTTAGTAAATTCTGCTAAATTAGGCTGCAATTTGGTCAATACTTGGTCAATTCGAGTATATTCGGTATTGCATTGATTCTAGCAATCGGTTTGGTTAGGTTGAACTGTATTTTGAACTTTATTTTCGTCTGAAATTAGGGTTATTTGAGATAATTGGCGAAGTTGTACATTTTCTGAAAATCTGACCCACACATGCCAGTAACCACCCGGCCACATGTACCAACCCAGTCAGCAAGACCTGCCTCGAGGCGAGCACCACATCTTAAACTAACACAGATCCCTTATCCCTTAGTGCTGTCTACTTGCACAAACACATACAATTTTAATAAGCATCCCATATGGGATGTGTTTTAGGAAAATGAGTCATAAGTCGCAAGAATTATATTTTTCAAAGTGTTTATTTTACAAGATCACTTTATTGGAATGTTCTGATTTTTGGCGAGTTCATCACTTACGGTTGTATCAATCCATGTATCAAATTTTAGGACATTATATATTATATATCTTTTTCGTTTTAAACGACCACATATGGAGTATATTCAGTTACTTTACTGGTTATTGCCTACCAGAAATATTACAAACATTTTTTTCAAAAATAAAAATATCAAACTTAAAATATGGAAATACTTATTAGAATATTGGACTGTGTACTATCATTGGAATCGGCTTGATCTCCTCTTTTCAGATATGATGATATCTCAAAATTCATATTTTGCGACTTATGACTCATTTTCCTAAAACGGGTCACATATGAATGAAAAAGGTGGTAAAACCTGGAAAACGTTTATGAATGGAAACCTCCGTATCCCACGTTACTTCATCATGCATAAGTAGGTGTAGGCACAGTGAATATAAAGGACTGTCTAAGCCATTACCCAACTATTCACCAATACCTGTATAACACCATAATATCATCAATATGTCTGTACCAGGAATGATACTACATTTTGATCAGATTGTCAAGAAAATGTACAGTTGGCAGCTCTACACATTCAGGAAATTCTGCTAAAGTTGGTTGGAAAATTATAAATACCTGGTATATTTGAGTATATTTGGTATCGGATTGATTTAAAGTATCAGTTCTGTTATGCTAAACTGTATTTTGAAGCTAATTGTTGTCTTAAATGTGGGTTATTTGAGAGGATTTGTGAAGGCAAATTGTACATTTTTCTGAAAAGCTGACCCATATACAATCATACTCAGAATCCGTGTTTCATTTGCGGTACACCACATGTAACACTACAACATAGTAGAATTGCATCTTAATTGATTAATCTGACATAGGATAGTTATGCTATGGATGTATTGTCTGTGACATAAGTCACTACTATGTCCAACATACTTGCCTACTCGTCACGCATTATTAATTTATCCTAGATGTACGCTACAATGAGTATTGGTAATTAAGGGTGTGGCATGATGCACTGTACCAGTGCAGTGGCACATGCACATTATTGAGATTTGATATGAAACAAGAAGACCTAATTAACCTCTGATATGTGTTATTCATACGCCATTATCCAATGGGGCTATCAGGTCCTAACCTCATTGCAACTAAGACCAATGAAGGATTTGCATAGCGGTCATTTTGAATCTTGATTTGTGGGTCAGATTTTCAGAAAATGTACAATTGGCAGCTGTACACATTTAGTAAATTCTGCTAAATTAGGCTGCAATTTGGCCAATACTAGGTAAATTCGAGTATATTTGGCATTGCATTGATTCCAGCAATCTGTTTGGTTAGGTTGAACTGTATTTTGAACTTTATTTTCGTCAGAAATCTGGGTATATCTGGGCCGCTCATGTTTATTATTTACATGTTAACGATCTACCTAGAGTGGTAAAAGAGTGTAACATCCAGCTATTTGCTGATGATACAGTGCTTTATAAAGAAAGACCACTAGGTCATGGAAATAATGAAATGCTGCAAACAGATCTGAACAGTATAGTCAGATGGTGTGCCGTGAACAAGATCTCCCTCAATACCAAAAAATGTAAGGATTTAACAATAAGGTCAAAGAATGATTATAAAAATGTTGTAAGATATTGTATAGGAGACCAAGAGCTAGAAAATGTAACAGAATGATTATAAGTTTCTTGGGATGGAAATCGACGAAAGGTTGAATTACAAGGTATTTCTCAGAAAAAAACTGTATATGGTAAAATCAAAAATACATGCCATGTCGAAACTATATAATGCATGTGAGAAGAAAACCCTCCTACTCTTGTACAAAACTATGGTGCTACCGATTCTTGACTATGGAGATTTGTTTTATGGCTCGGCTGCACAAGCCCAACTAAAAAAGTTACAAACACTGCAAAATTCAGCTTTCAAAATTATTCTAAAATTACCCAAATTAACTAGTACGAAAGAAATTCATAAATCGTTAAATTTACCGACACTCTCGACAAGGAGAGACAGCCATTTATTAGACTTAGCATTTTTGAGATCGAGAGATGAAGAGAATATAGATAAAAGAAAGATGTGTCTGAGAAGACTAGCTAATGGGAAAAAGTTGGTGGTGCCGCAGCCGAGAAATGAAATCTTCAAGAAGTCATATGTTTATATGTTGACAACTTTATGGAATAACCTTCCAGATAACATTCAGTTAACTTAAACAAGAATTAAGTTTAGACAATACCTTAAAACCACTTACTTAAGTGGTTTCGATGAGTATCTATCAAAAGAATAATATTTTGATAACCCAATATAGAAGGCTTGTAAGTCCTTATTGTAAGATCGATACATCGATAAAAGTTATGTTATGTCATTCTAACAAATATATGCCATTTTGCCTGTACAGATTAGTTAGTAGGTTTTTATGAGGTTATTGTATTAAGGGAAATATGGGCAGGGCGGGGAATGATTTATTGATTGTTACTACACTGTATGTAATTGTTTGCTTTGGGTTGAACAGATCATTTTTTACATCCCGATATCATGTTTATAAATAGCAGGTATTAGAGCTAGGATCCATCAGGAAGACCTCCCTAGGGAGAGGCTGGCATCCTATTCTGAAAATTGATGTAACAGTTTTGACTCAGAATAAAAATACAATATATATATTGTACATCCCAGCATGCAGTGTAACAGACATGTACAGTGGTACATACAACTTCCCTATTGTACATCCCAGCATGCAGTGTAATAGACATGTGCAGTGGTACATACAACTCCCCTATTGTACATCCCATCATGAACTGTAACAGACATGTACAGTGGTACATACAACTCGCCTATTGTACATCCCATCATGCACTGTAATAGACATGTGCAGTGAGACATGCAACTCCCCTATTGTACATCCCAGCATGCAGTGTAACAGACATGTACAGCGGTACATACAACTCCCCTATTGTACATCCCATCATGCAGTGTAACAGACATGTACAGTGGTACATACAACTCCCCTATTGTACATCCCATCATGCACTGTAACAGAGATGTGCAGGGAGAGATGCAACTCCCCTATTGATAATGACTGTGTCATACCTGATATGTTGGTATAATGCGCCAATCATAAAATAATATTAATTATTCTTGTTATCGCCTCATGTTATGTTTAATTTTATCCAGCCTCTTGGAAGTATATCCAACGCAGAAAACATTATCAAATGTCTTAAATATTACTTGTTAGTCGTAGGTCCGTCTGACACCCCTCATTTACTCGATTATTATATACTTCTATTTCAAAGCCTAGGTTAAGTATTCCAAAAGGCTCCCAAAATTAAAGGTAACTGCCGGCAGAAATGGAATTAATTTTTCATATAGGCATGTAGTAGACCCTTTTGTCGTTTTATATTGTATCTCGTATTAATTTAGACAAATGAAAGATTTTCTTATCTTATCTTATTTTATCATTTGCTGTAGAAACAATTATTTTTTATTGATAAAAAGGTGGCTTGTATAAAAGGTAGCCTGATTAGTACTGCATTTCGTGCTCGCTCATTTAGGACTGCACCTTTCATTGTGTTAATTATGTTATTTGATCTGATGATATGGCTTCCAGTTCTGGTTCAGTCACCACACCCACAGCTAGATTAAGTGCGTTTCCTATAACTGGAGACCACGCCCTTTCACACGTGCAGGTTTGAGAGTGTCTAATATTTCGTTTAATTCTAGCATAAGAAGAAGAAACAGAAGACAATACATTTTATCTTGTAAGGACAAGGTATGACTTTCTAGCCTGTGGGAAGCAAAAGGAAACAAGAGGCACATCATAGTGTACAAAAGAAGTGAAAGAAGCCAGTATAATTATTCTATTTTGTGGAAGGACAAGGCATGACCTTCTAGCTCCTGGGAAGCAAAAGGAACAAGAGGAACTTTGTCTTGTAAAAACGAGCAGGAGAAATCTAGGAGGGCGCAAAAAGAAGACAATCAATAGAGTACCACTTTTTGTTAACTTTAAAGACATTGCAGTGCATATCTTATCTAGAGAAGAGAGATACTTTCCCATCAGAACTTTATCTAAAAATATATAGCTGGATATCTACACCATCAATATGTTAAATACTACTGAAACATACCTGGATTATATCAATAACTCATTAATAACCAACTGGAATGGAGCACAACCCTCAGAACTGAACAACCACAACATCAGCAACATCAATGTATCTTCATTTAATGTATCTTCATTTGAGTATCGTATGGAAGACATCATTTATCTCATCTTCAGGAGCTTGATCACCTTGCTGTCTTTCTGTGGGAACATCATCACAATAATTGTGGTTTACAAGTTTGATTTCTTGCATACAAGCACTCATTATTTTATCTGCAGTCTTGCTGCAGCTGATCTCATGGGTGCATCTGGAACTCCACTTCTCCTATGGCACACCATGAGTAGCATGTATCGTGTGCCAGTTTGTATCTTCGAAAAGATCTTGAATTGTATCTCAATTGGCATGAACTTATACAGTGTACTGTTCATAGCAATCGATCGTTATCTTTATATCAAATTTGCTCTCAGATATTACACAATTGTCACATCAAGGAAGACATTCTTTGTAATATTTTTCACCTGGGTTATATTTCCCATAGGCACTTCTATATTGTTTGTGGCAACTCAGAAGATGAAGAACAGTGATTCTTGCCGTGTCGATCTCGTTCTTCAAACTTATGTTTATTCGTATATCCTCATTCCCCACCTTCTAGTTCTAATCTTTTTAGTGGTGATGTTTCATACAGGTATTGCTATCATTGCTTATAGGCAAGGTAGAAGAATCCAGGCCCAGAACCAGCCATATGATACCATTGAAGCGTGTTCTAATCGGAAAGAGAAGAGTACCCTTAAGATGATGTTTTTTATTCTTGGTTTCTTTCTTGCCACTAACATTGCCCAAACAATAATGGGTTTTGTCATTAAATACAGGCGTACCTTGAGTACTATTGTGCTTGAGAAAATCACTGTTCTCTTTTTCTGGTCCAATACTTGGGTCAATCCATGGATTTATGCTTGGAGAAATAAGGAAATGAGTTATGCATTTAGGAAGCTCCTGGGCTTTAGTCATCCCAGGGCTGTTGCCAGCTGGTTGGAACCAAATGGAAGTAATCAGGAACCAGGAGTGACCCATGTTAAGGGGTCACATCATACAAGCGCTTTGCGTCCTATGCCTGCTGGGATGGTTGGGAGTCAAGGGTATAATGGTCCAGGTGACAGAGCCACCCTTTCAAATGGTAACGTGGCAGATGATCTAACCCACTATGTGTAATGGGAATTACAGGTGTGTGATCTAACTAATCAAAAAGTTCAAAGTGCTAGCCCTCAAACAAATGTTAACCTAATGGATATTACTTGAATGAGTTCAGGCCAAAACAAAATATTTTTGTTAATTATAGTATCATTTTAAAAATAAGGCTGGTCAGTCACTGATGTTTTTCTTTAAAATGTTGCCGAAAGGAAAATTATGATATTTTTTAAAGGCGGAACATTAATCAAACACCTCAATAAGCAACACGCGGGACCCTTGGAGAGGGGTAAGTACCCTTGTCCAATCTGTCCCAAGCTGTTTACAAGACAACAAGAATTCGTAATACACTGTGATCGGGTGCATGAGGGAGAAATACCTCTCCCCCGCCCCATACTAAGCTCAGAGGCCCCAGTAAAACCTGAAATTCCGAAAGTTGAACTTAAAATAATCAGCACATTCACTACTGAGAAACCAAAGGCACGCTTCCGTATTCTAGAGGGTAATAACTCCCCGTACGTTGCAGGTACCATCCCAGCACCCAGTAAGATGAAGTCAGCTCCAAACAAACTACAACAGCCGCCATCCTTCCCGATCTTCCGCCCGGAGGAAAGGAAGGCCAAACAAGTTGTTACCATTCAGCCCCTGAGAAAACCTGAACCAACCAGCGAATACGACCCCACTGTACGTCGCCAGAGATTACAAAATGCCCCGCCAACCCCGGGGCAAAGAACTCCTAGGTTTGAAAGTCCCCCTTGCCAATTCGCACCAATAAAAAGACAAGCTACACCAGTCGACCCGCAGCCGAAAAAGACCAAGACTGCACCAACTATACATACTAATTTCTCTGACGCTCTGAGAAATATAATACCAATCGAACAACTCACTTCACCCGATGTTATAACCCAGCTGATACCTACACCTAGTACATCAAAATGTGTGACACCAGACCATAGCAGCACCCCCTGCTTAGATGAACTTACGACGGATGACATCAGCAACGACCCACTACCAGGGTCACCTATGATATCACTTTCATGCTCCAGTGACTCTGATATTTCCCAAATGGACGCTAACTTAAGGAAACAAATCAACACCCAGTCCAAGCAAGAAACACCCCAAGTGAAACCAGTGAAAATGGACAAGACAACAATGACTGTTCCTGACAACAAATTACTAACAACAACCAAACAGCTTTATCTTATCCACCAGTTAATAAGTACCATCGATAGTGATTTATCCAATCAGTTTTATAAGCTCTTAGAACAGAAGGGTCACGCATATGACCCATCTGCATAACCATCGAGAAACATTAATCTCTCTCACTGAAATAATTAAAAAAATTGTAACATAATAATTTCAACACCAGACCATGCTGAGTACAAACTATTGAAATCCAACTAAGGGACATTATTTATATTTCTCTATCATATTGTATATGAAACAACAAATTTTTTGGTGCGGCCACAACACCAAAATATTTGGTGCGGGCAGCACCACGATATGTGCCTGATTACAACTACACCAAAGTGCACCTCAGCTCCCACCAATGCATGTACCAATCACCTGATGAAGGGCAACAAAGCCCGAAAGCTAGTGTAAATAAAATATTGAAACCAACAACCAGGGGTTTTATTTCCAACCCACTATTATATCACCACTAAGACAACCGGGATAACTCGATATATAAACGACCATCTACCTACCTTGGTACATTTTTTAAAGTGTTTATTTTAACAGATCACTTTATTGGAATGTTCTGATTTTTGAAGAGTTTATCACGTATAGTCATATTGATGGATGTGTGGTAGATTTAGAATGAACACAGAGTTGTCATTAGTAACTCTATTCTACACCAGGTCGCCTACCTGTCCAGTGCTTGTAGTGCATGCCAACTCACTCTACTAGAGGCACTGATGTAGATCATATCCTATGTTTTATCCAAGTCTATGTATCATCTTATTCCTGCTTTACAGGTTTCTGTTATATCTATTACAATTACTACATATTGTATGATATACCTAGTCTCTGTATGTACTACATTGCTATTGTAACCTGTCTTATACATTAGATCACCTTGCGATGTTACTCTTGTCCTTTTGTACTGCTTGCCTTCAATGGTGAGTCTCCTTATGTCTATGACATTGATGACTGACTACTGCACACCGCTGGTGTCACAGGGTTGTCCAAGACGTGAATAAACCGGTGATACTAACAGAACTGTGTCTGGTTTTACTTTGCCATGTCGAGATTGAACCGGAGTTTGGGTGAGGCCTGATTCACAGCAATTGGTGTGGTGACAGGTTCACTACAGATGTATCAAATTTCAGGACAATGTATGTATGATTTCTGTTCTGGTAGTCCATGTATAGCTTACTGTTTATACCTTTCATAATAAGATGGGATGTGTTCCAGGGAAATGAGTCAAAAGTCGCAAACATGATATTTTTTAAGGTGTTTATTTTACAAGATCCCTTTATTGGGATGTTCTGATTTTTTGGGAGTTTATCACTTATAGGTATATCGATCGATGTATCAAATTTCAGGACAATCTGAGTAATGGGAACAGATTCCGTATCGGGAGGTAAGTCTTCCTCCTTGATAGCTAACAATTTAGAAAAGTCAAGAAACTTGACATAGTCCTCCTCGGGTCCTCCCAATTCCACAGACTTCTTTTTAGCTGCCACAACGAACTCACATCTCACTCCCCACGGTCCAGCATGTTGGAGCTTACAACCCGACCTACAAATTTTCCATTTTTCAGTCGACATAGTGAGACTGTGGAATGTCAGTACTCCAGAAAAAACCGTGTGGCCTAGGCAAAGGCCGAGGTGAGAGTGGGAGAGTGACCGGTGTCGAAGTAGCTGCTTGACCACTCTCAGGTGGGAGGGGGGGTACTCGGTCCCACCAATAAGCCCATTCATTCTCTGGGTCATAAATGTGGATCATATCCTTTCGTGTTAAAGGTCCTCATATAACCCAATTACAGAAAAATGGCAAAAACAAATTGAGAACTAATGAACTAATGAAATTCATATGGAAAAGCCCGCACAACAAAATTAGTACGGACTTCTTGGTCCAAATTGAAAATGGCGGACTAAACCTCAAACATATAAAAGAAATCGTTGAAACTAACAGAATAAAATGGATCCAACGACTATTAGAAAATAATAGTTTGGAACCACCATAAATGACACAAGTTCAAAAAAAGTGAATTGGATAATACTAAATATAAAATTCTTTATACATAGACAAAAACTTTTCCACCAGGGCCAAATCGCATTAAAACACGCGATAAACGAGTAAGAAAAAAAATGTAGAACTATATTATATGAAAACAAAATGTTAACAAAAAGCAAAGAATATTCAAACGCATGGAGGAAAGTCTATGAAGCTTCAGCAAATAAATGTATAACTTCACCATGAATATCAAATCAACGTGAATGCTGTGTTGTAAAATAACATGAAATGAGGTAGAAAACCATATATTACACTTTGTATTTTCAAAAATCAAAATGAATCTCATTTTTCAGAAATACACACAATGAAGAGAAGAGGGTACGCTGTAAACAAATGATGTTATCGACCCCGAATTAGAGAACGGTTCTTTGTTGACATGCTGAATAAAATGTTTTCAAAAAAAAAAAAAAAAAAGGTCCTCATATGGAGTATATTTATTTACATTACTGTTTATTACCCCCCATATATATTGGAAACCTTTTTTCTTTCAAAATGAAAATATCAAACATAAAATCTTGAAATACTAATTAGATTATTAGACTTTTACTATTTACTATCATTGGAATCGGCTTGATCACATCTTGTCAAATATTATGGTATCTCAATATCCGTTGTTTGCGACTTGTGACTCACTTTCCTGAAACACATCATATATAATATTGAAACATGCAATATAATGTCGAGCAATACCAACACTGCCATTGTATTTGAGAAGATTGGTGAAGGTGAATACGGCCTGCAAGTGTGTCACGAGAAAGACTGAGATCGGCCAGAAAGGGATGTGGTGGGACCTGTCAAATGCCAAGACTATAGGATCACTATGAGAGATAAAGAACGTAATCTAATACATCATTTAGTGTGGTCACTGTATTATCCGTTTTTTGATTATTGATAACTAAATTCTAATGCATTCTAGGCATTTGCATATATTACTTTATCTTTATATTTTAAGAGAAAAACTGCTCATTTCCGACGTGAAGCTATGTTATAGGGGTCACCAACGCGTTAGTCCCTAAGTGGGGTTCCATCAGTAGGGGTTTCCCAACCTTGTTAGAATGAGGTTGCGAGACTTCCCTATTGTACATTTTCTGACGATCTGACCCATATAATATAATATACCCAGTGCAACAGCTGTATGTTCCACTCCACATAATCAATGCCAATATAGACAACCAGGTCATTGTATTGATTGACATTAAAAACAGTAGACTGCCTGTAGTTTAGGCCAACCAATACCTGGGTCATATTCCGGTCATATTGTCAGAAAATGGACAATTCAACTTCGCCAATCTTCTCAAATAACCCAAATTTCAGACAAAAATGAAGTTCAAAATACAGTTCAACCTAACCCAACTGATTGCTAGAATCAATGCAATGCCAAATATACTCGAATTTACCTAGTATTGACCAAAATGCAGCCCAATTTAGCAGAATTTACTAAATGTGTACAGCTGCCAATTGTACATTTTCTGAAAATCTGACCCACCTACACTGCCATCTGTTGTATAACGCCAGCACTACAAGTGTGTATGTACTGGAGGTGTTTACCAAAATTCAACAAATAGTAAATAGAAGCCTTGATAATGAGCCTGCGTCAGACTATGCACTTCCCTCCGTATTAGTGGGACCAGTAGCTGGACTGCAGCGTCTACAACAGGTTAGTTATACACACCATTTCACTGAATGGAGGCCTTACACTCCACTTAATTGGTTCATTCATTGATTAATCATGTATATCTTTCTGTCTACACTAGCTTGGTGTGTCCGTTTAATGTACTTATCCTACACTTGCTGTGGTGCCCCTATTCCCCAGCATTGGCTTGGGCGGACTCCCATGCTTGAAGAATACAGTCCTGAATTCCAGGTGTACTCTTTGAGCATTCTGAGCGGACTCTTTAATGAAAGAGTCCGCTCCTAAGAGTCCTCTCAGATGCCTGGGCGGACTCTTTCATTAAAGAGTCCGCTCAGGTATCTGTTGCAAATAATTTTGAACTTGGATTGGCCTGGATTCGAACCCAGGACCTCTCACATAAGTATAGGCTGGCAAGTAGAGTTGAAGGCTCTACCCACCCAGCCACAGAGGCTCAGATAGGATCTGTTGTGTAAATTAATGAAAGGACATAACCAAACACGGGGGATGCCTTGAGCCGGCGATGAAATCACCTCTTTATTTAAGAGAAACAGAAAAAAAAAAAAAGCAGGTGCAGGCTGTGAGAGTACCACGGGAGAAGTGACCGGTTCTAGGTTCTAGGTGGTACAGTCAGTGGCTAGGTGGCGGAGCGGTCATTTGTATTTATTTACAACGCCATCTAGAGTAGATACCTAGCTGTAAATTAATGAAAGGACATAACCAAACACGGGGGATGCCTTGAGCCGGCGATGAAATCACCTCCTGTTGTATATAGCACAGTATGATTCCTGAAATAGAAAATGTGATGTGTCACAGGAAAATGAGTCAAGTGGAGTCCAATGATGGTAAACAGTGGGGAGAAGTATATCTTATTTAACCAGTTGGAATTGTGTGCAGTTATATAACTAATTATGTGAGTCCTACCAGGGATAGCTTATTAAATAATAAAAATGAAACCTGCTACAGTAAATTGAATATATTCCTTTATTCTAGAATCCAATGAGAGAAATAGTAAATATTCATTGCAACATTATGAAGATTTGGAATTTAGAGAATACAAATCAATGTTGCAAATTATATCGAACACATCCTGGTGGTGAGAATGTAAGAAAAGTGTTATATGAATCAGGTATAATTATATTACTTTAATAACATAAATTGTCATCACTAACTGGCTCTCCAAATAGATATCTCGAAATGCTATTTTTGCAACTTGTGACTCATTTCCCTGCAACACATCACATGTGTGTTGGTGAATTAGACCAATATGGAACAGTGGTAGGAAGTGTAAGGTGTTGCATTGAGCGGATAATTCGAGGTAATTGCAAATGTGTATTGGGGTAATGATGGTCAATAATAAACACACAATCAAAGTTTGAGGATACTGGTCACTGATGGTCACTGTAGGGTGGTAGGGAGTGGGGGGATTCGGTCACCTCAATAATAGCAAACAATTGAAGTTGGAGGATAAGCATGCTAGAGTACTCGAAGTTGTACTCTTAGTGAATAGGAAATGTCCGCGGCTGACGCCTTGGACATTTCCTATTCACTAAGAGTACAACTTCTCGTCCTCTATCCTACACATAACTGCCTCGCGTGTCCTTTATGTAGATGCATTCTCAGTTATTGCCTAATGTACTCATCATGACTTATAGGGCTCGATTCACTAATAGGGTGAAGTCGTCAGAAAATGTACAATTCACATTCACCATTTTTCTCGAATAACCCAGATTTCAGACGAAAATAAAGTTCAAAATACAGTTCAAACTAACTAAACAGTTTGTTAGAATCATTGCAATGCCGGATATACTCGAATATACCCAGAATTGACAGAATTGCAGCCTAATTTAACAGAATTTAATAAATGTGTACAGCTGCTAATTTAAAGATGCATTACCAGCTGTGGAAGATCCTGAAGTGAAATGACTATCCTTGAGATAAACACTCTAAAACTATCATATGTCCTGGACAAACGATTTAAATGAGGAAAAACAGATTAAAAGTAACAAATTCGGTATGGGTTTTTGCTCTGCATAACACTACATGAGTGGCCCGTGTATGCCCATTTATGACAGGAGGGGTAGTGGGGAACCCCTAGTCACCTACATGCGTGTAGGTTTGGATGACTGCACCTCAAACCAAAGTCTTCTGCACCACCGAGGTCATATGCTAGATTTTCAGTATAATTGGTTGTTTAGGCTATAATTGGTTGTATTCGGAATTCTGTATGGACTTCACTGAGTCAAGTTCTTACAGTGGTTTAATTTTAAATATGGCTAAACAGCATTGATTTCAGAGTTACACATATCACTATTTAGGTCCTAAAGGTAAAATAATGAAATGAAGATGATTCACAAAGTAAAAGTTGAAAATAACCTTTCCTGCATAGAGTGTGTGCATGCATCTGAGTTCTAAAGATAATGGGAGTACCAAACATAGCCAAATTGTTCATAGAACCAATGGAATTCCATGAACGTCACACAGCATTATATTGTGCACCCTCATTTCCAATATATGACGCATTCTAACAAGAGAGAAATCCCTGTGAAATCTCTGGTTGAGAGACGATCCAATGGACGTCCATTCAGTGCGCACCGATTGGATAATGCTCCACTTCTTTTGTTATTTACATGCTTTTAATGGGTTCGGAATTCTTAGATATTCAGGAACATGTTTGGGTTAATCATATACTTGGTGTATGTGGCAAAGGAAAACATTGCGCAGATTTGCGCACACATAGCTGGTAGTGCATTTTTAATCAAATGTACTTAATGTTTATATACAGTTGTCAACTGTGCATTTCCCGAAAGTCTGACCCATATTACACTTATGTTTCCACAAAAGAAGGATGAGAGTTTACATGTGTGGCTGGATAATCAAAGTTTGTGTTTGTTTTGTTTTGTCGCTTATCCTTTAAATCCTGAGCTATTTAACTATGTTTACACTTGATAAGGTAACAAGGCCTTGGACAAATTGTATATATTTGTCCTGAACCAAGATCTATTAAGCGGTATGTAAAGCTTGTATTATACACCCTGTTGTATAGCCCCTGTGAACCACCACAATGGAGGAACATGTAATCCGGCTTAAATGGATGTACATTTTCATTCTTATTTGTGAAATGATACAGGAGAATGAGTCACAAGTCGAAAAATGATAAATTTCTGAGTCTTTTATTCACAAGATCTCCTTAATGAAATATTCTAATTTTGCTAGTGTTTTGCACTTGTATTTCATATGAATACAATAATTTCAAGACATTGTATTAAATATATCATTGTTTTGAAGGTCTTCGTAGGGAATACATACATTTAGTTACTTTACTGGTAACTCCCCACCTAGAAATATTGCAAACTTCCTTTCAAAAATAAAAATATCAAACTTAAAATATAGAAATACCTATATCCTACTGTTAACTATCATTAGAATCCGCTTGATCTCATCTTTTCAAAAATGTTGATATCTCAAAATCCATTTTTTGCAACTTTTGCAACTTGTTTCCTGAAGCACGTCGCACTATCACAACAAATCAACATAAATCTCAAGTACCATAATGACATATAGGTGCAGGTATGTTTTCTCTCTTGTAATTTGACCAACCTGCCAGAGCACTCAGCAGTCCTCGATAGTATAGTGGTTAGTATCCCCGCCTGTCACGCGGGAGACCGGGGTTTAATTCCCCGTCGGGGAGGCCAACATTTTTGCTGGAGATGAAAATGAGCACCTTCTATATTTAGTATATATCTCAATGTTATAGTCAGCGTTATAAAATCATGAATAGAATCATAAATAGAATCATACAAATTTGCCAGAACACCAGTTTCATTGAAGTTCTTTTTTTATATTTCATTTATTATAGTCTGTCTAGAAAGTAGTTGACACGTGATTCCTTAGGCCCTTTAAGGGGAGGGAAAAGTGGGAGATTTTGTATTTCTATTTATGACAAGGACTTGTCAACCCTTTGCCCAGCGAGTCGCCATTGCAATCAACCATGGGGAAATAGGGCCAGTATAATCAGCTCTTCCTTCCACCTATAAGCAAAACAACAGCTGCTCCAATACAATGCAGCTGGATATTTGGCCATGGTCGGTCGCAAACGGGCATGGTCAGTCGCAAACGGCGATTCAAGGAGCAAAGGTTTGAAGTCAAAACTCCCCCACTTTTCCCTTCCCTTAAAGGAACTAAGGAATCACGTGTCAACTACTTTTTAGACAGACTATAGATGGGAAACTAATCACTATAAGTCCTGAGATGTAACATTGACGAAAGTATGTTTGTAGACAGTGACTTTTATTTCCAACGTTTCGTGGCTTTAGTCGTCCTGCATCAGGGCAAAGTCCAGATTATCTGTTGCGCGGTAGGGTTATATGGATATGATAAATGTTAATAACGGAAGTTACATTGAATCTCCTTGGATACTACATTCCTTGCTTGGTCATTTTCACGTAGGGAATCCATGCGGTGATTTTTCATTTGTAGTTTTGAGATTTTAAATGCAGAACCAGAAAGGAATATAGGATATAGGGACGATATTCCTAGTTTTAATTAATAACCAAGTACCAGTTAATTAATAACCCCGAGTCGATAAAGGTGTGGGGGGGGGGGTTGTTGTATCACACGTGGTATGAAAGAGTATCCCACACATATGTAATCTGTTTTAGGAAAATGAGTCATAAGTCGCAAATTATGGATTTTGAGATTTCACCATATTTGAAAAGAGGAGATCAAGGTGACTCTAAAGATAGTAAACACGTGGACACTTAATAAGTATTTCTATATTTTAAGTTTGACATTTTCTATTTTTGAAAAAAAAGTTTGCAATGTTTCTTGATGGGTAATTACCAGTAAAGTAAGTAAATATACTCCATACAAACACCTTCAAAACGCAAGGATATATTTAATACAATGTCCTGCAATTTTTTACATGGATTTATAGGACTATAGTTATAGAATCCTCTAAAAATCAGAACATTCCAATAAAGAGATCTTGTGAAGAAAACACTTAGAACAATAACAGTTTTGCCACTTATAACTCATCTTCCTGAAACACATCATATATTACTATTGTGAGATAAAATGATTCATTATAACGCACATAAAGGTCTCTGCCACATATTGCCGTGCTACTTTTTAAAATTCCACACTACTTGGCAATGGATTTGTCCGCTATTTATTGTTTACCCATGTCAACCTATTCTTGTTGATGCCGTCCAAACTTACTGTTATAATTGTAAAGTGAGAATCATACGGCGGTTTTAATGGGAGGACCTACTAATAGCACAATGTAAACCTGATTTCTATGTAACCCTACCTTGAAATAGAAATTACTATAAGGGTGAGATTTTCAGAAAACGTACAATTCGCCTTCACCAATCCTCTCAAATAACCCACATCTAAGACATCTAAGACAAAAATGAGCTTCAAAATGCAGTTTAACATAACAGAACTGATACTTTAAATCAATGGGATCCCAAATATACTCAGATATTCCCGGTATTCATCATTTTTTAGCCTAATTTAGCAGAATTTCCTAAATGTGTAAAACTGCCAATTGTACATTTTCTGAAAATCTGACCCTTTTATTCGATGGAAGTGGGTCTTGGAAATACAAGCGATTATGATCTAGCAACAAGCACAGTTTGTGATATTTTGAAATTCAACAAAACATGGCAGGAATTTCAATTCATTTCAATTCAATTAAAGAATTCTTTATTGACAAAGTCATAACAATATGGTATAGTTCATATCTTGTGAACCAGTTCTTCCAATGAATGCTGATTTCATGATCATAAAAATACATAATAAAAAGCACATAATTGAATAGAGAATTACATTCTCTATCGAATAATATAAGTTTTTATTAATATAGCTAAACGAATGGGCGTGATTTAAACGTTTTAATTAAAAGATGTCAGTAAATTGATCTCACAAGGTGAGCAGCAGGGCTTTGTATTGCTATTCATATCTTTCTTCAGGAAAAAACTGTTTCCGACGCAGTGCATTCGGCACATACACTTCTGGTTCCGTAGCTAAGAAGTAGGCAACGTGATGCGAAGTTTCTGGCTACTTTCGTTGGAGTTAATAAATTTCTATAGGGTTTGGAATTTAATGCTCTGATTATGTTAGACAGGTTAAAGGAATATTGGTTAATGTGCGATTAAAACCTTGATCACCATGAAAGCATTAACAAAAGTGAGGCGACAGGTGCGTATGCCGGCGGAAGTGCGTATATCATTGACGCATGTCATGGTCATGCTATTTCTACCTTTTGCTCACTAGAGAGAGTTCAAACCCGATCTCGGAAGCGCCGTATTCCAAATATTCTGTGTGAGATTAAGTTTCCTTCAATGCACCTTTAAATATATGTGTGTCCTCAGGTCTCCAGCATGGGCTGTCCTAAAGTCACACTCAGTACATTCATGAGGCTTTTATCCAGTGTAAGTTCTCATGTGTCTCCTCAGGTCTCAAGCATGTGCTGTCCTATAGTCACACTTAGTACATTTAGAGCTATTCTCCAATATGCATGTATTGTTGAAAAGTGGGAATATTATCATCGAGAGGTTTGGTCTATATTATTATATATAAGTAACTTTTAAGTTGCTAAAAACAAAGATGACTAAAGTTTAAAAATGTTATTCTTTATGAATGAATGTACATAGTTAATAAGAGTTGGTGACGATTATACCATGTTTTAATGATATAGTGTAATTCCAGAGATCAGACAAATTGAAGAAGACCTAAATATGCACATTCTATTAAGAGAAGAGTTGTAATAATATTTTTGATAGCATATGGGCACTCTGAGACATGACCCTTTTCTATGTAATTGTATGACAATTTGGAAATAAAAACACTTATATATATATATGTGTTCTCATGTGATCCAACAGGGTTCCAGCCCGTGCTGTCCTATAGTCACACACAGTACATTTATGAGGCTTTTCTCCAGTATGCGTTCTCATGTGATCCAACAGGGTTCCAGCCTGTGCTGCCCTATAGTCACATACAGTACATTTATGAGGCTTTTCTCCAGTATGTGTTCTCATGTGTCTCCTCAGGTTTCCAACCTCTGCTGCTCTATAGTCACACTCAGTACATTTATGAGGCTTTTCTCCAGTATGTGTTCTCATGTGTCTCCTCAGGTTTCCAACCTCTGCTGCTCTATAGTCACACTCAGTACATTTATGAGGCTTTTCTCCAGTATGTGTTCTCATGTGTAACCTCAGGTGTTCAGCCCGTGCTGCCCTATAGTCACACTTAGTACATTCATGAGGCTTTTCTCCAGTATGTGTTCTCATGTGATACCTCAGGGATCCAGCCCGTACTGTCCTATAGTCACACTCAGTACATTCATGAGGCTTTTCTCCAGTATGTGTTCTCATGTGTCTCCTCAGGTTTCCAACCTCTGCTGCTCTATAGTCACACTCAGTACATTTATGAGGCTTTTCTCCAGTATGTGTTCTCATGTGTAACCTCAGGTGTTCAGCCCGTGCTGCCCTATAGTCACACTCAGTACATTCATGAGGCTTTTCTCCAGTATGTGTTCTCATGTGTTTCCTAAGCTGTTCAGTAGTCACTGCCCTATAGTCACACACAGTACATTTATGTTCCCACTCAGCACAATGTGTCAGCAAATGTTTTTGTAAACTACTGCTCTCTGTAAACCCTTTAACACACATGCTACATTCATGGGGCTTTTCTCCAGTATGTGTTCTTATGTGATCCCTTAGGTCTTTAGTGAATGCTGCTCTATAGTCACACTCAGTACATTTATAGGGCTTTTCTCCAGTATGTGTTCTCATGTTTCTCCTCAGGTATCCAGCATTCATTGTCCTAGTGTCACCCTCAGTATATTTATGTTTCCTCCCAGCACTGTGTGTGAGCAAATGTTTCTCTAAACTACTGCTCTCTGTAAACCCTTTAACACACACACTACAGTTGTGTAGTTCCTCCTCTGAATCAATCAAATTGTATGTCACCAATACAGTAGGTGCACTAGTCACACTTGTAACATTTGCTGCCTGTCCTGTCTCCATGAGTACAGTAGGTGCACTAGTCACACTTGTAGCATTTGCTGCCTGTCCTGTCTCCATGAGTACAGTAGGTGCACTAGTCACACCTGTAACATTTGCTGCCCGTCCTGTCTCCATGAGTACAGTAGGTGCACTAGTCACACTTGTAGCATTTGCTGCCTGTCCTGTCTCCATGAGTACAGTAGGTGCACTAGTCACACTTGTAACATTTGCTGCCTGTCCTGTCTCCATGAGTACAGTAGGTGCACTAGTCACACTTGTAACATTTGCTGCCCGTCCTGTCTCCATGAGTACAGTAGGTGCACTAGTCACACCTGTAACATTTGCTTCCCGTCCTGTCTCCATGAGTACAGTAGGTGCACAAGTCACTCTTGTAGCATTTGCTGCCTGTCCTGTCTCCATGAGTACAGTAGGTGCACAAGTCACACTTGTAGCATTTGCTGCCTGTCCTGTCTCCATGAGTACAGTAGGTGCACTAGTCACTCTTGTAGCATTTGCTGCCTGTCCTGTCTCCATGAGTACAGTAGGTGCACAAGTCACTCTTGTAGCATTTGCTGCCTGTCCTGTCTCCATGAGTACAGTAGGTGCACTAGTCACTCTTGTAGCATTTGCTGCCTGTCCTGTCTCCATGAGTACAGTAGGTGCACTAGTCACTCTTGTAGCATTTGCTGCCCGTCCTGTCTCCATGTGTACAGTAGGTGCACTAGTCTCACTTGTAGCATTTGCTGCCCGTCCTGTCTCCATGAGTACAGTAGGTGCACAAGTCACACTTGTAGCATTTGCTGCCTGTCCTGTCTCCATGAGTACAGTAGGTGCACTAGTCACACCTGTAACATTTGCTGCCCGTCCTGTCTCCATGAGTACAGTAGGTGCACTAGTCACTCTTGTAGCATTTGCTGCCTGTCCTGTCTCCATGAGTACAGTAGGTGCACTAGTCACACCTGTAACATTTGCTGCCCGTCCTGTCTCCATGAGTACAGTAGGTGCACTAGTCACACTTGTAGCATTTGCTGCCTGTCCTGTCTCCATGAGTACAGTAGGTGCACTAGTCACACTTGTAACATTTGCTGCCTGTCCTGTCTCCATGAGTACAGTAGGTGCACTAGTCACACTTGTAACATTTGCTGCCCGTCCTGTCTCCATGAGTACAGTAGGTGCACTAGTCACACCTGTAGCATTTGCTGCCTGTCCTGTCTCCATGAGTACAGTAGGTGCACAAGTCAACCTTGTAGCATTTGCTGCCTGTCCTGTCTCCATGAGTACAGTAGGTGCACTAGTCACACCTGTAACATTTGCTGCCCGTCCTGTCTCCATGAGTACAGTAGGTGCACTAGTCACACTTGTAAAATTTGCTGCCCGTCCTGTCTCCATGAGTACAGTAGGTGCACAAGTCACTCTTGTAGCATTTGCTGCCTGTCCTGTCTCCATGTGTACAGTAGGTGCACAAGTCACTCTTGTAGCATTTGCTGCCTGTCCTGTCTCCATGAGTACAGTAGGTGCACAAGTCACTCTTGTAGCATTTGCTGCCCGTCCTGTCTCCATGAGTACAGTAGGTGCACTAGTCACACCTGTAGCATTTGCTGCCTGTCCTGTCTCCATGAGTACAGTAGGTGCACAAGTCACCCTTGTAGCATTTGCTGCCTGTCCTGTCTCCATGAGTACAGTAGGTGCACTAGTCACACCTGTAACATTTGCTGCCCGTCCTGTCTCCATGAGTACAGTAGGTGCACTAGTCACACTTGTAGCATTTGCTGCCTGTCCTGTCTCCATGAGTACAGTAGGTGCACTAGTCACACTTGTAGCATTTGCTGCCTGTCCTGTCTCCATGAGTACAGTAGGTGCACTAGTCACACCTGTAACATTTGCTGCCCGTCCTGTCTCCATGAGTACAGTAGGTGCACTAGTCACACTTGTAGCATTTGCTGCCTGTCCTGTCTCCATGAGTACAGTAGGTGCACTAGTCACACTTGTAACATTTGCTGCCCGTCCTGTCTCCATGAGTACAGTAGGTGCACTAGTCACACTTGTAGCATTTGCTGCCCGTCCTGTCTCCATGAGTACAGTAGGTGCACTAGTCACACTTGTAGCATTTGCTGCCTGTCCTGTCTCCATGAGTACAGTAGGTGCACTAGTCACACTTGTAACATTTGCTGCCTGTCCTGTCTCCATGAGTACAGTAGGTGCACTAGTCACACTTGTAGCATTTGCTGCCCGTCCTGTCTCCATGAGTACAGTAGGTGCACTAGTCACACTTGTAGCATTTGCTGCCCGTCCTGTCTCCATGAGTACAGTAGGTGCACTAGTCACACTTGTAACATTTGCTGCCCGTCCTGTCTCCATGAGTACAGTAGGTGCACTAGTCACACTTGTAGCATTTGCTGCCCGTCCTGTCTCCATGAGTACAGTAGGTGCACTACTCACACTTGTAGCATTTGCTGCCCGTCCTGTCTCCATGAGTATGTTTATGTGCCAACAGCCAAGATGCTAATGGGTGAATGCACTCATCACACTGCCACTTCTCAGAACCTGCAAATATACAAGAAAAGGATCATCAGACGAGGTATTCACCCAATAGCAAATGGACGCTTGATACACTGAGAACCTTTGTCTAAAAGATGAAATGCAGCCAATAGGCAAAACAAACAAGCATGCCTTATGAGGAACACTAGTAGTGGTTGATACAAAGTTATTAGTAATTTGTGTTAATTTTGGTTTGAAGAAATTTAGGGTTTTACTTGATGAATATAAATTGCTTTATTTTTAAAAGTGGCAATGTCTGAATGAAAATGATGAGTTATGATTATAATGTTAATGAGAGTGATAATAATTAATTAATTCTTTAATGTAAACATAACATGTGAACATAGAGTAACATTCAATCTATAGTAGGAAGGGGAGATCGCTGTATATCGGGGGAAACCGGAGAAGTGATGGATGTTGTACATTCAATCTAGCAGTGTCTAGAGCATTGAAGAAGTGCGAGACATTCTTCGTAATATTTCAGGGTCAGTAGTTGAGCGAGAAATCAACGCAACACACAGAGATGTATGCTTGAGGTCAATAGGATCGCTTAAAACCGTCTGGCCGGTAGGGGCGTGACAAATGTGTGTCCGAATGAGACAACTTTAACTTAAAAATTAGACAATTTATGCTGTCAATTTTACAGCATCATCAGGGATTCAGAACATTCATGTACATTACATCATCTATCACGTGGATCTTTCCAACTAGAAAATCCACATGATACACCCAGATCCCGCTGGAACATTCTAAAACGTTGTACACATACATCAATAAACTACGGAATCGTCAACCATGAGTTCTCTATTTCTTCATACCTATCAGATGTATGCCCTAAATGAATTTAAAAAAACAGTAGCTGCCATTTTGAATCTTCATTCGCATGGAATTATGGGACTAATGGCGACATGCCACTGCCCTATTGTCCAATCTAGAGTTTAAAGGTAAATACAGTTTATGTAGTTTATATATATATATAATATTTTCATTCAGGATTCAATATACAGTTACATTTGAGTTGTTCTTCATAGAGCTAGTTTCAAGCTAGCCTTCAATCAAAAAAAGGAATCATGGAATTTTCTTTAACTTCGGATTTAGAAATAACATTGTTCGGGAAACCCCAAAAGCCAATGAAAACCCAATGTCCGAAAAAATAGTTTTTATTCATCAGGGACCATTGAAATGTACTACCATTCACCATACATAGATTTCACTGACGTCACAGCCCTTGCCATGTCTGGGGTCCAGTTAGATGCCTATGTATGCTGCGATACTTGAAAATACTGTTTTCTGGCTGTTTTAACCTTTACCAGTTTTAATCTGCCTCAACAATACCTTCATGACAGGTTAGATGATCTGCCTTTAGTGTAGCATTACCCAAGTATCCACTCTTGTGATGTTTATCAACTTTGTTTTGATAACAGCGCCGTACATGGCAACGGTAACGCTGACCCGGGACATGGCAGCCAGTAGGGTTCCCCAGCCACCCGGGTGACGTCATGTGAAATCTATGTATAGGAGTCAATGATAAAAAGGGGGTTTTCTCTCATTTTGTCAGAATATCAGATGATTGAATCATTTCCTTTAGAATATGCATATATATTATTTTACCAACAAATTTTAAGAAGCTGTAGGTCATAAAACTAAAATAAAAGTTAGTATTGAAGATAGAAGTCAACTCAACTGAGCTTAGGAGCTATAATCCTGTTTATCCAATATCAAAAAAGAATGCCTGTAACATGACACAAGGAAAATGGGAAAAGAGCAGATAGTTCTATTCTAGTTGTTCAATACTGGAAACGCTTGCCATGCATGCTTACACAATCTGTAAGAATACAAAATTTCCATTTTAGGGTTTTGGCAAGAATGTGTGATATAATTGCTGCAGCTACTTTATATGAATATAACAAATCCAGCTTTAAAAAACCTCCTAAAATAGGCCATTTTTAGAACAAGGTACAAAAAAATGTTCATTTGTCATGTAGAAAGAACATAATAAATTCATGTACGTACAGTAAATTTGTAATAATTCAGTAGGCAAAATACTTTTACATAGTATAGGATGATTTTAGAGATTCTATTTGAATATTTTATATATCTTTTTAGAGGTATGTAATAGTCAACCGTAGGCATACCGTGCGTATGCCTAGACATTGTGTTCTTAATCCAATATTAATCATAAATATTTTTTAGGCAAATACGTATTCATACGATAGGAGAACTACTCTAGTTTCAGAGAATACCGAAAAAACTATCAATCTACAACTGTTTTTTGCTTATTAATGAAAAAGTAAAGGAACATACAGTATAGTCAACTGTTCTGCATACCATGCGTATGCATTATGTATATCCATATCTCAGCAAATTAACATATTTAACTTTAAACATGTATGCATGCATAAGTTGGACCCTTATTCAAGGTAATAAACAAGGTGTCTTCCATTTATGTTGCCAAAACGCATTTAAAATAAATATCAAGATTATTAGAAACGTGCCATGAGTATGTCTATACTGTGCGTATGCCATTATAAGAGAATTGGGAAATATTAAACAATTGGACGTCATATGTTCATAGAAAATAGAAATAAAGGTGAAGACATCTTTACCGGTACCACTTTAAGTTAAGACACTCAGAACCTAGATAAGTGGTATTTTTTCTATTTAATATCATCCGTTTCAAAAGTATATATTCCTGCATGAGTCTAATACACAACTTCAAGATGCCACAGGGCACTTAAAATGCGATTGAACAAAATCCTACCAATATTCCTAAGTAAATCAAATTATTTCTTATGACATCCAGGCCATATACTGACTTGCTATTGTATCTGTCAAAGGATATTATATAAATTTGTATATGGTAGCATACTCATGGCACATCCTCTTTAATGCCATGATCATTCAAAATTTGTAATTATTTAAACCACTTCTAAGTCGATGAGTCGATCTAGACAGTTTCTTGAAAGTGCAAAGTTCAAATATCATTCTTATAAGCTTCACATATGTTTCCAACCAAAATACCTATCCCATGCATATGCATGAATATGCATACCGTGCGTATGCATTGGATATAATTAAATACAATTTGATCAAACATCTGTTATTCCCGAACCAATAAATATATATATGCTTATTTACCACATTATGAAAAAAGAAATCGAAATATGTATAGAAATATTTAGACAAAATGTCATGATTTAAAGTGACTCTTCCCGCTGTTCAAGGCTAGAATCACGAGTAACAGAATTTCTTCCCAATAATCTACTATATTGTGCGTCTGAACCTCCCTAACAAATCCCTGGAGATGCGGAAATTATATAATTCATATTTTGACAGATATTTTACCATAAAGAGAGGGAATTTATTTACAGCTGCCGTCGCAAATTCGGGTGGGCGACCGTTGTAGTTAGTCAGGTTGTCATGCGCAGTAGGTCACAGGAGAGGTTCCTCCAGTCAGCGGTCTAACCACAAACCTGCCCACAAACTGACCGGGAAAGTGACAAGGTTTTGTTACGCGTTTTTTAAAGTTAAGAAGAAAGTACAAATGATACATTTAATGTAAAAGTTAATCAGCAAGGGAGAGGGCTAAGTTAGAACAAAAAAATAGGCATGACACTGGCCATTTTGCTATTTGAACTAGATTGACAGTTCTCCTCAACCACATTGTGACCCAGTTCTATGAATTCAAACCGCCATGAAGGCAGCACAGAGACGAGCATGGCAAGCTACAAAAGGATTGCATTTTCACAGCAAATAGGAAAGCTAAAAGAAAAATAAGATCGCAATAGGACTAAGAGGGTTCGATTTAATTGTTGGGTAGATTTTCAAGGTGATTCTTGACTACTCCCAAACCTATGTTGTTAACTATCTTAGCCACTTTAAATAAATCATATGGCATACGCATGGTATATTTACTTTGGGCTTCATTTGGCCCATTCCCTATAACTCAGTGAATATCCGGAGATAACCTTACCAAGTCATGCACAACAATCCTTCATAACATCTAGTTCCATGGTATAACAAATAATTCTGAATGACACCTATTTGAAAAATGACCATTTTTCACCCCCCTGGACGCCAACAAAATAGAATTGACCACCTACTGTACTCTAGGGAAAGCCGTTCTCTGAAGTTATATGTCGGAATGTTGTGTAAATTATATAATTTATATGTCATGTTCAACTAAATTGATCAATAGGTGCGAACGTTCAACTTTCTGACTCTGAGACACTGACAAAAGTGACACGGTTGCTGCATTATCTGCATTTTACAAAATGACTGCAAGAAAAGATTTAAGATGTCATTTAGAAAGATTGAATACCTCCCATTAGCCGAGGAGAAATACCTCTTATTGCAATCGTTGTAATTGAATCACAGCTTCTAAATCTAAATTAACTCAAATGTGCCAGCTTCCAATAAAGTAAACAGTGTCGTAGCTAGCTGAGAGTGGGCGATAATAGAGAGCCGAGTGTTTTCATACAAACAGAGGAGAAATAAAGACATCAGACTTACCTTTGATCCTACCTCACCCTTGCTTTTGGTAGTAGGATGAACTTCTGTGTACAATAATTGCTGTTTGTTCAATATTTTTCCTCAAAAACTATAAAGACAGGCCTGCAGAATCACTAGACTTCGGGGTGCTGCTGCAACACAGCTGCTACCTGGAGGTATGGCGAGGAACTACAATTTCTACCTCCTGAATTACTCACGAGGTAGCGGCACCGCACAGACTCTTTCCCGCGTCAGCTGGGGCTGGCGCTGGCTGGCGCTGGCTGGCGCTGGCTGGCGCTGGCTGGGGCTGGCTGGGGCTGGCTGGGGCTGGCTGGCGCTGGCTGGGGCTGGCTGGCGCTGGCTGGCGCTGGCTGGCGCTGGCTGGCGCTGGCTGGCGCTGGCTGGCGCTGGCTGGCGCTGGCTGGCGCTGGCTGGCACTGGCCTACAGAGTCTGACACGACCAGTAGTTGTCGCAGCGATTGCACTGACACGTAGAATGATTTTCGTAGTTTACTAGGTAATGAGATATTAATAGGCAACGCTCGAAATATGTCGTTGAATGACAATTGCGTCTTTTAGTAACTATTAACTTTGTAATTTAAATGATTTGGCCTGTAGTGACACTCGTTCAGTCAATCACGGTATCGTTATCATTTCTCTTGACAATTGTCTTATTTTTTAATTCTAATTTGAGGTTTACATATAAAATCACACAAATTGTTATTAAAAAGTATGAACAATACTAGGTACATAAATGCATCGTGAATGCATTATACTGTTCTTCAAGGAATAACTGATAATTGAACTTAATATAAAAAAAACACGGGGTGTTCGTAAATGAACGAAGACAAGATGAGTTTGGTATTTGTTAAATCCAAAACCAAGATAACAATGTCGATGAAGTGCAGCTGAAAATAAACGGACAGTAAAACTTCTTTTTAGCACATGTATGTATGATAGTGTATGAACTTTACACCCGACTTTACATTACTCTACAAGAGATTTAGTTAATCTAAAGTACAAACCTGAATGTGCTTAGTGAAATTAATAGAATTAATTGGGTCAGACCTTCAGAAAATGTACAATAGGCAGCTCTACACATTTACTAAATTCTACTAAATTAGGCTGCAATTTGGTCAATACTAGGTAAATTTGAGTATATGTGATCCGTTTTAGGAAAATGAGTGATAAGTCGCAAAAAATGGATTTTGAGATATCACCATATGTGAAAAGATAAGATCAGGCCGATTCCAATGATAGTTAACACTAGGATACCTTGTATGTGCTTCTATATTTCAAGTTTGTTAGTTTTATTTTTTAAACAAAAGTTTGCAATGTTTCTAGATGGGTAATTACCAGTAAAGTAACTAAATATACTCCATACATAGGTCTTCAAAATGCAGGGATATATTTAATACAATGTCCCGATATAATATGTTACATGGATTTATATGACTATAAGTGATGAACCCTCTGAAAATCAGAACGTTTCAATAAAGAGATCTTGTGAAAAAATAACCCTTTGAAAAATATCAATTTTGCGACTTATGACTCATTTTCCTGGAACACATCACATATTTGGCATTGCATTTATACTAGCAATGTGTTTGGTTAGGTTACTTCTGATGCTGTATTTTGTAATTTATTTTCGTCTGAAAATTTGGGTTATTTGAGACAATTAGTGAAAGTCAATTGTACATTTTCTGGTGATTTTACCCAATGAGACCTGGTGAGATGAGTGAATACTAGAGTTTATTATACTTAGAGCCTATTATATATATACGGGATTCTTATTCTGAACAAACAATATATTACAATCAGAAAAAGAATACACCATCTGCAAGTCAAGTGACATGGAAGTATTCCAGGAAAATCTCGCTCGTTGAACATAGATGGTATTTAACCAGTATTTTGAAAAAGAGAGAATCAGAATAATTGAAATGGAAGGATGAGTGAGGTTTAGTGAGGTCCACCCGTACATTATTAGATGTACGTTTGCATACACTCAGGTGGAATGTATTGTTGTGGACAGGTTGTGTATTGGTGCTGTGTGAATAAATTCTATATTCATGGGAGAGACCGTCAGAAAATGTACAATTCACTTGCACCGATCCTCTCAAATAATACAAATTTAAGACAAAAGTAAGGTTTGAAATACAAACCAAACCAAAACAGATTATTTGATATTTTAAAATATTGATCTCGATGTATTATCATTTTACAGATCTAGATGGGTCATGAGGGGAGGCTCTTGTATTGTGAGGGAGTGATGCTATACATCCGTATGGCATGGGCCCCGCCCCCATTATTCATGCTTGGTAGTGAGCCTATACCATGGTTATTGCCACGCCCCCTCCTGTGCTCCTGTATGTTGCAGAGTGGGGGCGAGGAACCCTTTAGCAATAAATAAGTTAGTCATATTTGAAACCTCTCGTTGTGTGCTTGTGTTTACCATCCGCTCCTTATGAGCTACTCACCGACCGACTCAATAGCCTAGTTCATCCATACATCTACTAAAATCTATCTACCAGCTACTCCCCTAATCAAACTATAATAAAGGCAATATCAAATATATTCAGATATTCTTAGTATTGACGATTCTCCAGACTAATTGAGCAGAATTTACTGAATATGTACAGCTGCCAATTGTACATGTTCGATCTGACCCCTATGGTGGTGGTGTGATGTAGGCACCCTCAGCCAGATGTCGCTGTGGTGTTTTATTTACATTGTGCAGGTGTGTGGAACTGCAGGTGTTGAGGGCAGGCGGGTGGGGGTTGGGGGAGAGGGGACATAGGACGGAGAGGGGCAGAGGGAGAGGGGGATAGGGGTGGGGTAGGGGGATAGGGGGAGAGGGTAGGGGGGTGGGGTAGGGGGATAGGGGGGAGGAGCAGTGGAATTGGGGACGACAAGAGTGGTGAGGGAGGAAAAGAACAATGGCGACTTTATGATCAGGTTGGGGGAGAGGTGGGATTGGGTCGGGGGGTAGTGGGGTGGGGGAAGAGGGGGAGAGGGGGAGAGGTGGAGAGGGGCGGGGTAGGGGTTAGGGGAGGGGTAGTGGATGGGGTAGGGGGATAGGGGACGACCAGAGAGGTGAAGGAGGAACAGAACAAAAAGGTCATGGATGGTATCTAGATTTTTTTTAAACATTTTTATTTCAAGAGACAAATTCCAACAAGTTGGTACGTTTCATGCTCATGAATGAAAAATAAAGAGGACTTAATCATTACTAAATGCAAACGATCTGTTACGATAGGCTATAATTACATACATGTTTTTTGTTGTTGTTTTTTTTGCTGCTAATTAAAACAAATACATCGATAGACGGGGAATGGAAGAACTGGAATTTCACTTTTTGTTAACATTACACTTGTATGGCAAATAACAGAATCATCGTACCTTATCTAGATCTAACATAGGGAGTTAGGCGAACAATTTGGTCTGTATTTCCTTCAACAATTACATTCTTTTGAAAAAAATAAATAAAAAAAAGACTAGTTACATTTTAACTGCATGTGTGATGTTCCATAGGGGCACCCCCACTGGAGCATATGGGTCGGATTTTCAGAAAATGTACAATTGGCAGCTGTACACATTTAGTAAATTCTGCTAAATCAGGCTGCAATTTGTGCAATACTAGGTAAATTCAAGAATATTCAGCATTGCATTGATTCTAGAAACATCTTTGGTTAGGATGGAGTGTATTTTTGAACTTTATTTTCGTCGGAAATATGGGTTATTTGAGAGGATTGATGAAGGTGAATTGTACATTTCCTCACAATCTGACCCTCATAGAGGAGGGGGAGTGTGTGTGGGTGGGTGTGTGGGTGTGGGGGGGGGGTGCAGATGGTACCACAGGCTGTATACATATTCCCTGAATACTGTAAACGTATTTATTTTCGCGCAGATAAATTTTCGCGCACTAATTACAATGACACCTTTTCGCGAAGATTTAAATTCGCGCAGCAAGGAAGTCTCACACATTGTTTATGCAATAATTATACCTTTCGCGCAGGATTTATTTTCGCGCACAAAGGTGGGTGCGCGAAAATAGCGAAAATAAATACTGCGCGAACATTAATACCTTCACAGTATCGACTGTTGCAGTGTGTGTTTGTATATATACAGGCGGTCCTGGTGCCTCTGTACTAGTATACCATCCACCATACATGCAGTAAGTACACTGTCATACTTTAGTCTCGAATTGTTGGGATTGTGGGTAAAGTTGTCACAGCGTAGATTACTAGTTTTTTACGCGCCGCTGCTCGCCGAGCTGGCTCCTGAACGTGTTCGTCACGCGCCGCTGCCCTGACTGCATGCACCTGCACTCTACTCTCCAGCTGCGCGCTCCTTCTACTGCGCCCATCTGCTCCACACTCCCTTTTGGGTGGTGATTGAGGGGTGGCCGTTGTACCATGAATTGGAGGGTGTTTGCCCGGGACCCCACCTTGGCTATCGCCTTGGTGGGGGTCCCTAAGCAAACAGACAACGAACCCCCACTACAACTTCAGGTTCTAATCGCCCAAGAGTCTGGCTAATAGCTACCTTCTGTACAGGAGGGCTTGACATATAACCTTTCATCATACATAAACTTGTATATGTAAATAGTAATTTATTATTCAGTAAACAATTACATAATTTGGGCAGATTTGTCTACATAGTAGGTGTCTTTCAGGGCACCCTTGAACTAATTATTATTGTGAATTATTGACAATAATCTCTATGAATTGGGTTTCATGCATTGGTTTTGGTAAATACCAATTGTTTTCCTTTGCGTTACTACAACTTTTGTAAACAGTCATGTATCACGAGAAAATTCTCAAGTTGCAAACCGTAGTCGCAAAAGATGGATTTTTAAATAACATCATATTTGGAAAGATGAGATCTAGGGGATTTATATGATGATAAACATTAAGTTCTTTCATATTTCATTTCATTTTCATTCCAAGAATCCTTCATTGCTTAGATTTTAATACATATCATATATCTATCTAGAAAGCTGAATTACCACATTGCAAAAAGACCAGATGCAATAAAAGCATTCTTGAATTGAATTGAATATAGGTCGTTCAATCAATCATGGTATTGTTATCATTTCTCTCGATAATTGTCTTATTTTTGAATTCTAATTTGAGGTTTACATATAAAGTTACACAAATTGTTATTACAAATTTTGAACAATATTCGGTACATAAATGCATCATAGATGCATTATACTGGTCGTAAGAACAGATTAATTTAGCCGCTTCAAGGAATAACAGATAATTGAACATAATATAAAACACAGTACATTTTTTGTCTTTATCTTTACGTGTGTATATTTTCTCTTCATCATTCTTTGATACATTTTATTGAGCCCAATTTCGTTCACATAATATTCACATGGATCTCAAGGGGAAAAGTCCAATGAAAACAAATTTAATGAGAGAAATACAATATTTACGAGTTTCTAAGTTATACACCAATTTAAAGTGTCAATAGGCATTGCTACGTTTATAATTGCACGATAGAGAAATTCAATTTCACACACAGTATCTATATCTCACCATGTCTAAACCTTGTTTTGGTATTGTTTTAATGCACAGTGTGTAATACCTCATCTACTACCATTCACCACATGATGTTTATGGGTCAGATATTTAGAAAATGTACAATTCCACTTTACCAATCTTCTCAAATAAGTAAAATTGAAGACTGAAAAGAGCTCCAAAACATAATTTAGCACAGCAAAACCGATAAGTTAAATCAACATGATACCAAATATACCCAGATATACCCGGTACTCATCATTTTTTAGCCTAATTTAACAAAGTTTCCTAAATGTGTAGAGCTGCCAATTGTGAATTTTCTGAAAATGTGACCCTTATGTCTCTGTAGGGTATCATCCTACCTAATGCACAGTGTGTAATAATTCCTCAAGTACTACCAATCACCACATGATGTTTATGTCTCTGTAGGGTATATATCACCCAGGAAGCAGTAGTGACGTCACCATGGATGATATAAAGCGAGCGTTCCAGAAGTTTGACAAGGATGGCAACATGTACATATCCCTGGAGGAGGCACAGGAGGTCAGCTTTAACATTACACTACAGTTAGACATACAGTAATTGTTATGTGTTAGAGCTTTAGCATTACACTACAGTTAGACATACAGTAATTGTTATGTGTTAGAGCTTTAACATTACACTACAGTTAGACATACAGTAATTGTTATGTGTTAGAGCTTTAGCATTACACTACAGTTAGACATACAGTAATTGTTATGTGTTAGAGCTTTAGCATTACACTACAGTTACACATACAGTAATTGTTATGTGTTAGAGCTTTAGCATTACACTACAGTTAGACATACAGTAATTGTTATGTGTTAGAGCTTTAACATTACACTACAGTTAGACATACAGTAATTGTTATGTGTTAGAGCTTTAGCATTACACTACAGTTAGACATACAGTAATTGTTATGTGTTAGAGCTTTAACACTACACTACAGTTAGACATACAGTAATTGTTATGTGTTAGAGCTTTAACATTACACTACAGTTAGACATACAGTAATTGTTATGTGTTAGAGCTTTAGCATTACACTACAGTTAGACATACAGTAATTGTTATGTGTTAGAGCTTTAGCATTACACTACAGTTAGACATACAGTAATTGTTATGTGTTAGAGCTTTAACATTACACTACAGTTAGACATACAGCCATTATGTCCTATAGTCATTACACTACACACAGAAATACAGTAGTTAATATGTGTTACAGGAATATGAGCCACACGTCGCAAAAGATAAATTTTGAGACATCATCATATTTGAATTGATGAGACCAAGTCGATTGTACTGATAGTAAACATCGTAACAACTATTAAATATTTCAATTTTGTATGGTTGATATCTTTATTTTCGAAAAAAAGGTTGCTATATTTCCGGGTGGTTAGTTACCAGTAAAACATCCAAATATAGTCCATAGGATGACCTTCGAAGCACACAGATATATATCTAATGCACTGCAACTTGTGACTCATTTTCCTGGAACACAGCACAATAATGTAGTTCTTCAGAGTTCCTAACTTCTAATCTCGATTTATTTTTCTACATTGGAGGAGAGGACAGGAGTTGTTGGGTCAGCATTTCAGAAAATGTACAATCGGCAGCTGCACACATTTAGTAAATATTATACTGCTAAATTAGGCTGCAGTTTGTTCAATTGGTAAATTCGAGTATATTTGGCATTGCTTGATTCGAGCAATCTGTTTGGTTAGGTTGAACTATATTTTGAACTTCATCTTCGTCTGAAATTTGGGTTATTTGAAAAGATTGGTGAAGGTGAATTGTACATTTTCTGAAAATCTTACCCGTATGCATGATCCTCATCAGGCTGAAAAGTCCACTCTCTTGTATATCACTGCTTAAATAATGATAAATAATAACAAATTCAGTTGTATTATATTAACGTTGATGTTGCTATTATGGTTTGACATTTAAGCTCTCTTTTTTATTATCAATAATCTCACCGCAGGTGTTGAGCCAGGAGCTGGGCTTCCCCGCGGAGCGGACCCACACGCTGGTCAGGGTGTACGACAGGAACGCTGATGGCCGCTTGTCTTACGAGGAGTTCATCTGGTTCTACTGGAAGATACAGGAGAAGTTAGATTTGTTGTTTAGACTTCTCTTTAGCTCTCTTTTTTTTGTTTTTAAAAGTTTTTATTCAGTCTATCAACAAATCCTTCCTTCCTCCGGGGTCAATCACACAATTTTACATCGCACCCTCTCTTTACTTTGGACATTAATTATTATTTCATTTAAGGGTAATCAATTAAAAGAAATGACAAATTTGTTCTGCGTACAAGTAACGACTATTAGGTATAAAGATACAGATACTGAAGACTTTTTTAACAAGGATTAACTAATATCAACCAGATTTGCATTTCTAGGTATGCTTATGTTAAATTATGTACTGAGAATGACTCATTAGTTTAGCTCTCTGCCCTTACATGATTTATTCCATGATTTCATCACGACCAGTGAAGTATTTCTGGCTCATAAACCCCTAGTATTGAAAGTGTTTTTTGGCCCCTGGTGCAATTAGCAAGTTCACTCGAGCGATTTTGAATTAATTCAAGCACATCAACTTAAAATAATTAGTCAAATCTTAGTTTTGTCCACCCTATGAATAGTTGCCGGTAAGAATAGGAGAAAAATAAATTACATTTTTATAGTTTTTAATTATATATTTTTTAGTTATGAATGGATGCTTATATCGTCCAATTTATTATCATAACTATCACTCCATATTACAGTGTTTACTATAACATGTTTACTGCACAAAGATATGAGTTCTCCTGATATTATTGTAGTGTCTCGTTATTTCCTTGTACCCTAGTGGCTATAGAACTAGTGCAAATAACAACACAACCAGGTTCTAACGGTCCTCGCCAGCCAAGTCCTTTATTATACCAAACAAACCTGCCGCGGTTGGAGCTCGGAGAGCCTCTGCCAACCCTTACAACTTGTGGCAGTAAGATATATGAATGCAAAGCATCTCAATAGTAAAAAGTGTCTATATGGACATGCAGAACAGTACAAGAGCAAAACATAAAAATAAGTCATGAATGAATATAAGTGGGTAATTACGACCTCTGTCGGAACATATAAGAACCACAGCCCTTGGCCTCTCGTCCGGAGCCTAAAGGGAGAGCATCCGGAAAACCCGGAACATGGTACCGGACAGAGTCAGAACCAGCCAGACTCCCGCCTGCACCACATTATACTAGTTAAATTATGTAAATGTCAATTTTTTCGATTGTGTATCATGAGATTATTGGGTCAGCCGACAATGTACGCAAATAAAATTCCACCCCCCCCCCCCCCCCCCAAAAAAAAAAAAATAGTGAAGGAATAAACATCACATTTCACATCACATCACAGTCAGATTTTCAGAAAATGTACAATTGGCAGCGCTACACATTTAGTAAATTCTGCTAAATTAGGCTGCAATTGGGTCAACATTGGGTAAATTCGAGTATATTCGGCATTGCATTGATTCTAGCAATCTGTTTGGTTAGGTTTAACTGTATTTTGAACTTTATTTTTGTGTGTAATTTGGGTTATTTGAGAGAATTGGTGACGGTGAATTGTACATTTTCTCAAAATCTGACCCTTAAGCGCTCACCTTTGTTGCAGGAAGAATGAGATGATCAAGATCTTCAAGAAGTTTGATGCTGATGGTAACAGCGTGGTCTCCTACCCGGAGGCTGAGGTGGTGATGCGCGGCCTGGGCTTCACTGATACAGAGATCTCTGACCTCTTCACCATCCATGACACGAACCAAGATGGCTGCCTCCAGTATGAGGAATTTGTGCACTTCTGGGGGGCATGTGGGGGCAAGCCTCACCAGGGGGCAGGCAAGTGAACCTGCCCTACATCCCAGGAGTATAACGGGGGATGTCACACTGTTATACACAGGATGTGTCTCACTGGCCATACACTGTAAACTAACTGGCCACTGACAGGGTGCCTTCAATGATGGACTGTGCATGTCTGTTACAGTGCATCCAGGGTACTGTTTCATAATGAATGAGACATAGCAGGATTTATTTTGAAAATTTGTGAAGGGTGTTCAAATGTTACAAAGAATGTCCCAATCTGGCGTTTCATAATGTAGAACATTCACGGGAACATTTGTATTCGTGGGAACATTCAGTGACCAATTGTCTTATTACATAATAACCATAAAAACAGACAGGGAGACGCCATGGGCTGTGAGGGATAGACAGTGTACATTAACTGCCAGGATTTGCTGCGAATGTACTCAATGTCGCTACAAATGTTCTCAGAGTAGTTACAAATGTTCTCAATGTGACCGTTAATCTCATCTACTCTGATAAGATTCTCACTTTGATTATGAAATGGAATTTGTCTTAAATGGGATGTTTTTCTACTCAATTCCTATGTCCCTGATTTTGAAACAGGGCCCTGGGACGGATTCATTTCAAATCTGACATAAAAATATTTGGGAAGGTTTTGTCGATAATAGGCTACGTAAGTGTCATGGCGGCGGGGGGCGAATTAATGAAACTTAGTCGCGTAGTTGTACCGATGTGTGGACCGGAAGTAATTAATCCCCATAGAGTTAGCATTGGAGCGATAAATGATCACTCTGTACATCGCCCCAGTAATGGTTTGACGATTATGAAGGCTATAGTTGAAATCGTCTGCCTCTAAAGATGGATATATGTAAGTTAGAACTCATAAGATTATATGATCGATGAACAAACAGAGATTATTTATCTCCGCAATGGTGGGCCTACGGGAGCTTTGCGCGACATGTCCACATGACGTCATGAAACTGCAACAGTAGCGCGACTCAAAAAATCGCTGCCGTGGACTACTTACGTGCCCTATTGCAAGAATGATTTCATCAATATCATATCAATATCATATGATTTAGAAAAACCAAATGCATTATGGGAATGATGGAGGCTTGTGTTATGGAAACATGTATAACACATGGATATTGACATTGGAGCCCCAGTGAATATTCCACGCTGAACATGACATGTTTCTATAGATTTTATACTGTACCATTAGTCCCATAATTCCATGAGAATCAAGATTCAAAATGGCGGCTATGCAACTCCCCTATTGTGATCTGTTTCAGGAAAATGAGTCATAAGCTGCAAAAACTCCAAAACAGATCACATTTGGTATAAATATATTTTCATTAATTTTC
Organism: Sthenelais limicola; assembly: GCA_942159475.1. NCBI lineage: Eukaryota > Metazoa > Annelida > Polychaeta > Phyllodocida > Sigalionidae > Sthenelais > Sthenelais limicola. The sequence continues at coordinate 64,436,480 of OW804102.1, read as the reverse complement.
AATACCTTAAAATGGTCTTCTTTTGTGTGTGTGTGTTTTTTCGTACAATTGTTAATTGGTATATCTATTTAGTGATACAGCCCCTGGTTATGGTTTTATTGACTCGTACTATGTTATTTGTATCTTTATGACTATGACTTTTGTCTATTCTTTTGTTATTATAACTCTACTTGAGCTTTTTGTATCATTAAATCAGTTTGTACTGAGAAATAGTGTACTTGTTACATAATGTAACACCGTTTATTGAATCTAAAAACATAAGTGTCTTCCCCTCATGAATAGACTCCAGTCTACTCTCCCCCCCTCCACCCCCCACCCCCCTCCTCGAATTTCCAACCTCGAATTATGAACTATGTACATTGTATTTTGTGTTTGTATATAATTATTCTTATCAGCCCAAGTGGCATCCTTATACCTCTAATTGTAAATTGTTACCCTTATGGTATTATAACCCATTCCAGCTTTGTCTCACTCAAAATGGTTGGGTGCTGCTCTCTTTATGTTATCTTGATTTAAATTATTGTTGTCTGTGAGACCACCTGAAGCAGGGGCCTCCTGAGTGTCGTCGACGCCATGGAGTTTTGTTACCCCTGCAAACTTAATTCATGTAATGTCCGATATAGGGCTTGAAACCCTCCCTAAGCTGGGAGCTTAGACCCATCGACATTGCCTTATGGCAAATAAAAGTCTCAACAACAACAACAAATGTCTAACGCTGAATAAAATGTTTAAAACTAAACTAGTTTCAAAATACAGATAGAGATACATATTGTCTTATTATGTAATAGCCAGAAGGGGGCAGGGGGCATGTGCCAGTGGGTGGAGTGGTGTATGGTGGAGGTGAGAAATGGGTGGTACATGGGTGGAGTAGATAAGCCTTCTGCAAACATGCAAACAGATCAGACAGATGATTTTACACTGATTGTTACCCTATCTGATCAATGATTTAATCAGTGATTAGCATTTTGGAGGTCGACTTAATTATTTTGAGGATTTCATCCCTCAAAATAAAAATTAAAGCTGCACTCACATTTAAGGGCGGCCAAAAATTTTCTAATTTGAGTTCTATTCTTTTCCGAATCCATCTAAACGGCATTTCACCAAATATTTTGTTTTTGCTACATGGCTATATAGAAGTGCACATCTATAATTCAGGGATTTGCTAAGCTGCTTTTGTGAGGTTATTTCATTATTAAAGCTCTTGTTTTTTACTGAGCAAATGCACATTTATATACTTGTATAAAGATAAAAACAGCAGCAGATTATTGTTGAATTCTGTCATAATATGTGATGTGTTTCAGGAAAATGAGTCATAAGTCGCAAAAAATAGATTTTGAGATATCATTATATTTGAAAAGATGAGGTCAAGCCGATTCCAATGATAGTAAACTGTCTAATAAAATAATGAGTATTTCTAGATTTTAAGTTTGATATTTTCTAAGTAACTAAATGCAGTCCATATGAGGACCTTTAAAACGAAAGGATAGATTGTCCTGAAATTTGATACATCGATTGACATAACTACAGGTGACAAACTCTCCAAGAATTAGAACATTCCAATAATGTGATCTTGTGAAAAAAACACTTTGATAAATATCAATTTTACGACTTATGACTCATTTTCCTCAAATACGTCACATATGAGTAAATTTGGTGTGATTTTATTTTTGATTATAATGTAAAGAATTGCATTCTTTTGGGTTGTTTCACTAGCCATTTGCTGCCCTCCCTCCCTTCCCCTCCCCCTCCACCTGGATCTCGGCAGCCACACAGGGCCTGGGTGGAGAGGTGGGGGGGGGGGGGGGGCAGGCAGGAATTGCCTGGACACTTGTTGTTTGTGTACATTGTAGTCCTAGCAACCTGTCGGATCTAGTTAATGTTCCCTGTGCTAATCTAATCAGTGGGTGGGTGGGGGAGGGACTCTGGGGAGGGAAGGGAGGCCATATGCCTAGGTCAAGGGTAGTGGGAGGGGAGGGGGGGGGGCTGAGACAAAGGGACCAACTAACATGTGAACAATGCATGACCTGAGCATGGAGGAGAGCTGGAGGGTCAAGTCCACTGGGTAGAGGGATCCCTCTCAGCCAATTAGAAATGGACAACACCAGGAGAGCATTGCTAGAATCCTTTGTTCCTCATGAATTAATTAACATGTTTGACTATAAATAAAAAGCCCAGGCCCAAGCCATGACATACTTCACCTTGCTGTCTGGCTGTGACAATCATCCAACCGACTTCTCGGACTTCATTTATACTAGAACACCAAATCTCTGGGCAAATTGCCATTGAATTCTCACAATAGCTGAGAATGCAGCTTTAACAGTTCATAAGTAAAGTAAGAAAGATACATACATCAACCAACTGTAAGAAGAGGACACTACCTGCCCCATGCCTTGTGTACACTGAGAGCATTACTGAAACATTGCAGCAAGAATAACCTTGGCTGTACTTGTATGGTGGCTGTACGTACATGTGTCCGTTCACAACGCGGTGGTGCTGCCCTCTGGCTTAATATAAACACTGGCCACTAGGGCGGGGAAATTATCCATAACTTGACCAAAAAGACTAGTAATAGGATGATTGCCTCCTACATTAATGAACATTCTTTAATAGAGCCATTCCTTGTTAACTTTCATCTCGACCATTCAGGTCCACAGATACAATTATTGATCATATGTTATTCTTACCCTATTATTATTTTGTGCATGAATTATGTAACCTTATTCATTTCTCCTGTTTGGTAGGACTGGGTTGATCAGTGGCTAATATTTGTTTGAAAGAAGTAAATTTATCAAACAAAGAAAAAATATTGGACAAATGTAAAAAATTGCATTCTGTAGGTTGGAAATCCGACCCAATTAGCCTCTGATCATGGTCAGGACATGCACCCCACACATGACTAGGATGGGGGAAAATGAGTTAGGCAGAGCTGTCCTCTCCACCCAGCCCACCTAATCAATGTATCCACTGCTCTGGGTTAATCAAGAGGGAGGGGGGATGGGGCAGGGGTAAGAGGGAAGGGTAGGCAGAAGCCTCTGGGATCTAAGAGTAAGGGGTGGGAGGGCCAAACTTACATGTGCACAGCTCATGATCATGGCATGATATGGGAGTCGAGGTCAGTGGAGGAGCAGGATCCTCTCTCTCACCCAATTAGAGAAGGGACAGGACAGTGGAATATTTTCTGGGACTCATTATGTGCATTGATTAATGGTTTTACCAAGTATAACTAATGCTGGAGGGGAAGCCTTCAGACACTCCTTGCCTGGGCTGAACCTGACAAACTTCATCTACCTCTTACTTCTTCTATACTACATACAACACCGAACCTATGGGCAAATGCTCTTAGATCCCTACAATCTAGTATTATGTGGGTTATTCTAAGGAATACTATTTTTAAATTTCTATGACCAAAATTGTCAACATTATTGAATAAAACGTAAAAAACATCAAAATCGCATTAAAATTTCTGGATTCAGCCATACTATCTCTGAATAAAATCAATTTGCAAAAGTAAAATAAATACATCAAGTGGACTATAAGGACCAATGGCGCTGACTTTAGGCTTAAAATTTTAACAGAAATAAACAATGACCCATATATTATTTGTTATCTCACATACAGTGTATGTGAGAGGTCTAGGTGGCGTAGTGTAGAGTGGTGTAGGTTGCAGAAGCATTGATCACACCTGTGTGATCTGGTACTCACTGCAACGGTTTTACTGAAACACTATGGCATTCATAAATTGCCCAACAGGCCATATTTTACACATTCACCATGATAGCCCACATCTATCATAGAACATGTGCACTTTCGATTGTTCATTCTCCGTAACTAATTAACAATCTAATTAATTAGAATTTAGGATGATAGTCACCATATAGGAAGAGTAGATTCCCAAATTATGTGTAGCTTTGTGTATCAGCAACAGGCTGCATTTTCTTGATGATGTTTGAAAAATATATGTTAGGTCACATGACTAATTATTACCAGTGCCAAACATGTGTACAATTAGCCTGCCAGGCTTTGTGAGTTCTGTAATGGGACACTTTATGTAACCATTGTCCTCCTAAAACCATTTGCTCATACTTTATGTACAAATATATATTAAATCATGGTCATATCAGCCTCAGAAATAGCAATTATCAATGTTCTTTTAATCAGTAACAATTCAGTGACCATTCTTAGTAGTTATACAGTCTTTTTCCTTAAATGAAAATAAGGCGGCTACAAGAGTATCCAAGCTCCACACATTCTATTTGCAGGTGGGCCAGTACATATATGTGATGTGTTTCAGGAAAATGAGTCATAAGTCGCAAAATTGATATTTTTTAAAGTGTTTTTTTCACAAGACCACATTATTGGAATGTTCTAATTTTTTAAGGGTTGATAACTCATGGTTACATCAATTGATGTATCAAATTTCAGGACAATCTATGTTATGTATTCTTTCATTTTAAAGGTCCTCATATGGACTACATTTAGTTACTGTAGTGTTTATTGACCCCCAGAAATATTGGAAATTTTTTTTCAAAAGTAAAAATATCAAACTTAAAATCTAGAAATACTTATAAGATTATTGGAATTGCTATCATTGGAATTGGCTTGATCTCATCTTTTCAAACATAATGGTATATCAAAATTCATATTTTGCGACTTATGACTCATTTTCCTAAAATGTATCACATATGCATGCATTACAGCACTACTGGTATGTAATTATATAATAAATAAAACAAATTTAAAGAACTATAATTCTACAACATACTTCAGCCTTCAGTAACTGAACTTATTATAGGTGTACATAACATTTTGTTTTTAATGTAAAATAAGATAATATATTCCCTTATGCCAATTGGACATACTTCTTATCATGTGACCTCTGTATTTCTTTTGAGGTCTTCACTCTTTCATAGTTTTGTGAGAGTGGCATGGATAGTCATAAGAACATTAGGATTAACTTTTTTAGGAATACAGTTGGAACTTACATCTAAGAAATCTGTGAGAATTCATTTTAAGCTTGTCATTGGAGCTTCTCCTTCGCTGACCTCCTTCTCTTCTTCTACTTCACTCAAATACAGTGAATTAGTCAGTGAAGTATTGCATTATGATCTCGACTCTGCAAGAGTACCTCTATCATATCAGAAATATGTACAGGTATCCAAGTTCCACAAGTAACACCTACATTCTAGAATTACTGTCCAATTACCTGAATTATATACAAAACATGGAATAGAAATTCAATATATATATAATTGGAATGATTTAGGGCATATGTCCATGGCACTAGTTTTCTAAGTGAATCTATATACATTGGAAAATTACCTTACTGCATGAACCACACAAAGATTAGGATCGTTAATTTAAAATCAAGTAATCCAATAGTGTCATTGTAACTGTTCCACCTCCCTTGCAAATGTGCAATTGTAAGGTGAATCTGCCATTCATGTCAATCAGTTTGGATAATAATATTTCTGAGAGCAACCACCTGCCTAATCAACAAGCACAACCCATTGAATAGGGTCATGAAACACCTGAACTTCAAAGTTTTGTAGTTTGTTGAGAAAAATACTCAACCAATGGCTGTGAAAATGTCTGTTTTTAATCTACAACTTGTCTTTGCATTAATGGTAACTTCTTGGGAGAGGAGGTGCAGAACAAAGGTTAGTTTCTTTATCAGAGTGTGTGAGTTCTAGGTGAATCATGGCCCATGCGAAAACCAGTTTAGTGAAAATAAACACAAAACACTTTATGAAAAAGACTATTCGCAGATATTTTGCATTATGATCTTGACTATGCAAGATTACCTATATCATATCACACATATGTACAGGTAACCAAGGTGCACAAGATACACCTACGTTCTAGAATTACTGTTCAATTGCCTGAATTGTATATATATGAAACATGGAATAGAAATTCAATATATATATATATATATAATTGGAATGATTTAGGGCATAATTATGTACATGGCACTAGTTTTCTTAGTGAATCTATATACAGTGGAAAATTACCTTACAGCATGGATTGCACAAAGATTAGGATCGTTAATTCAAAATCAAGTAATCCAATAGTGTCATTGTAACTGTTCCACCTGCCTTACGTGGTCTCCATGGTCACAAATGTGCAATTGTAAGATGAATCAGCCATTCATGTCAATCAGTTTGAATAATAATATTTTATAGAACAACCACCTGCCTAATCAACAAGCACAACCCATTGAATAGGGTCATGAAACACCTGAATCTCAAAGTTCTGTAGTTTGTTGAGAAAAATACTCAACCAATGGCTGTGAAAAATGTGCGTTTTTAATCTTTACATTAATGGTAACTTCTTGGGAGAGGAGGTGCAGAACAAAGGTTAGTTTCTTTATCAGAATGTGTGAGTTCTAGGTGAATCATGGCCCATGCGAAAACCAGTTTCGCAAAAATAAACATAAACTTATGACCGCCACCTATACCCTATGGGCACTGAGTGAAATAGAGAGCAATAGAGTGCAATGGTGACTCCAATACGAGTGCAATTTTTCGCAATCAAGTGCAATGCAATATGTGATGTGTCTCAGGAAAATGAGTCATAAGTCGCAAAAAATAGATATTGAGATATTGTCATATTTGAAAAGAGGAAATCAAGCCGATTCCAATGATAGTAAACAGTCTAATAATCTTATAAGTATATTATATATACTTATATATACGGATAATATTTCTAGATTTTAATTTTCATATTTTCGTTTTTGAAAAAAAAAGTTTCCAATATTCTGTTGGTCAATAAACAGTAAAGTAACTAAATGTAGTCCATATGAGGACCTTTAAAACTAAAGGATATATTGCATAGATTGTCCTGGAATTTGACACATCTATTGATGCAACCATGAGCTATCAACCCTTAAAAAATTAGAACATTCCAATAATCTGATCTTGTGAAAAAAACACTTTAAAAAATATCAATTTTGCGACTTATGACTCATTTTCCTGAAACACATCATGACATTGCATTATCTTATTCCATTGCTTTATTACATTCTACAACAATCATCATGTTACATTTATTATTTAGATCACTAAAGGATCTTTTCCCATTAAATTATTGAAGATTTGTTTATACAAGAATTCCGACTGCAATGCCAGTGTTTTTTTTATTGTGCTATCATTGCGCAATGGTCATTGCATATCTATTGCAGTAATGTAGTGACCATTTATGGTCTAAATCGTTTGAATTTGCAATTTTGAAAGATATATGACCCAACTTGCTCTGTAAAACAGCTATTATACGTAAAAGGCTCTGACATCAGATGTCTGTGCTAAATCTCAATTTTCGTTCGAAATGCAATCTTAAAATCACCAAAATCTCATAAAAAAACTATCCCCCCCTCCTTCGCTTGCACAGACCAAAAAAATCCAGATAAATTTCGAACCGATTTAATAACTAAGTGGGAGTAGATGAACTGTTAACTGTTAACAGACTGTTCCAATTGGTTTAAGAATGAGATATGTCGGTTTAAGAATGAGATATGTGATGGGTTCCAGGAAAATGAGTCATAAGTCGTTAAAAATAGATTTTGAGATACCATTAAATTTGAAAAGATGAGATCAAGCTGATTCAAATGATAGTAAACAGTCTAATAATCTTATAAGTATTTCTAGATTTTAGTTTGATATTTTTGTTTTTGAAAAAAAAAGTATCCAATATTTCGCGGGGTCAATAAACAGTAAAGTTACTAAATGTATTTCATATGGTGACCTTTAAAACTAAAGGATGAATTATATAGATTTTCCTGAAATTTGATACTAGTTCTCTATGTATCCATCCTGTCTGTCACAACACTACACTGTCAATTCTGAATATCCTCCAGGGTTCCTCCTGGGCAATGGCTGCCAACCACGCTTGTGTTGGCGGGATTTTCAGGTAGAAGAGTCTTAGTCTTTTTACGTACAAATTTCACTCCAAGGCAACTGTCTATATGCTCACTGACGTCCATGCAAATTATTTGCTCACTGTGCAATCTGCATCTGAAAAAAAGAAGGGTTTTCGACAAGCACCAATGGCACCCCTTTCTCTCTCTCAGAGTCTAACGGGAAGTCCTTGAGTTTGATATTTTAATTTTTGAGAAAAAAGTTTTCAATGTTTCTGTACACTGCAAAGGAAGGCAAACGTCTTCGCATGATACAGAAAAACAAGACGTTTTTCTTGGCCACACTTTTAATACGTTTTTTTTGTCAAATGTTACGCATCTCAGGCCTTTTACTGTCTTCCCAAGACCCTAAACATCACATATGTGTGACGTTTAGCATCTTGGGATACACTAAATTTAGTGTCATGAAAAAAGCTAATGCAGGAATTCAGGGCTGAATCTCATGTATGTAGTCTTTTTTAATTTACTTGATCAACTCCCAACCTCATGCATTTGAGGTAAACAAACATTTCAAAGGTCCTCATATGTACTATATTTAGTTACTTTACTGTTTATTGAACCGCAGAAATATTGGAAATTTGTTTTTTTCAAAAGCGAAAATATCAAACTTAAAATTTAGAAATACATATTAGATTATTAAACTGTTTACTATCATTGGAATCGGGTTGATCTCATCGATTCAAATATAGTGGTATCTCAAAATGATTTTTTTTGCGACTTATAACTCATTTTCCTAAAACACATCACAAATAGGTTAAAGTATAAAGTGCTTAATATCAAAATAAAGCTCAGATTCGGAGGAATGGATTAATCATTTCATATATTAGTTATTCCTAATTCTAAGAGCGTATTCGAAGATGATGCATGAGTGCTTATTGATGGATATTATTATTGTATATATTTGTATTTATAAACATGAACACCCATACCAGTAAGCTGCTCACAAACGCTTAAAACATATAATATGTTTGAATAATTGTAATCATGTGATCAACTAATCTTACTTTAGTCACCTTCATAATATTTTCATACCAATCATGCTGAACAACATTTACAAGGGATAGCGAGAGAGCCAGACAGACAGAGAGGAGCAGGAAAGAGGAGAGAGACAGGAGAGTGAGAGAGGGAGGGAGGGAGGGAGGGAGAGGAACAGCTAATAAGTTAATAAAGCAAGACTTAAGCATACATAAGGGTCAGGGTCAGGTACAAATATTGCATATTGCCATACACGTATATCACATACTATCCACTCTACTAAGGACTGGTAAAGAATGATAATTCCGGAATTAAAAGAGATGTGACATATGTATTCTTATTCAATTCATATTCATACATGAGTGTAAGGTCACCTAGAAATGTACAATTCACTGTGTGAAATGTTGGGCTTCCGTGAACAAGTAGAGCAGCATGTGTCGCACATATATAATGTGACACTTTGTTAGAGCTCATTGTGTCATATTTTTAGGTATAAGGGCGGAGGGTATGAAGGATGAGGGTATAAGGGCGGAGGGTATGAGGGAGAAGGGTGTGAGGGATGAGTGTATTCATAAGGGCAGAGGGGAGGAGGGAGAAGGGTGTGAGGGATGACAGTATTTATAAGGGCGGAGGGGAGGAGGGTGTGAGGCATTAGGGTGTGAGGGAGGAGAGTATACAGGGCAGAGGGTACGAGGGAGAAGGGTGTGAGGGATGGGAGTATTTATAAGGGAGGAGGGGAGGAGGGGAGGAGGGGAGGAGGGGAGGAGGGGAGGAGGGGGGGAGGAGGGGAGGAGGGGAGGAGGGACTAGGGTAAAAGGGCGGAGGGTATGAGGGAGGAGGGTGTGAGGGACTAGGGTAAAAGGGCGGAGGGTATGAGGGAGGAGGGTGTGAGGGACTAGGGTAAAAGGGCGGAGGGTATGAGGGAGGAGGGTGTGAGGGACTAGGGTAAAAGGGCGTGATGCATGAGGGAATAGTCCATTCCTCCACATTCCTATTACCAGACTGTTGAATATATATGTAGTCATGCATTTGTTTTTGCCAGTCATTTCAGTACATATGGAAGGTTTATATTTGGGCATAGAATACTGCCATAGATATATAATGTTGATACATACTTTATTAATATTTGATGAAGGAATTCAGGGCTGAATCTCATGTGTGTAGTCTTTTTTAATTTACTTGATCAACTTATGAATTGAAAATGGCATTTTGGCCCGCAAAACCACTGTTTTAAGGATCTAATTCCTTTGATACTCATGTTAGATATATAAAAGTATATATGGCATGAATCATCATGGAGGGATGAATGCATCTGGAGAGTTTAATTCTGACTAGTTGATAAATCTGGCCACTTACACATCGGTAAAGATGGAAAAAGAGGTTGAGCCCATTTCGTGAGAACTGCTCAAATATATGAAACATAAAATATAGAAATACTTCTCTGATATCCTTAATGGTTACATCATTGGAATTGGCTTGATCTGAACTTTTCAAATATGAGGATATCTCATAATCAATTTTTTAATCATTTATCATCTCACATAGATTGAAGGGAAAGTTATATGTAGTTGCATACAAAGGGATTCACCCCAGGGCAGGATTTGCAATGAAGTATACCATGTGGTCAAATCACACTGCCACAGTATAGACAATATGCATCTTTAAGGATTCTAACCTACCTAACTCCCTCCCAGCACACAGTATGGATAACATACATCTTTCAGGACTCTAGTCCACCTACCTCCCTCCCAGCACCATAGTCACTCAGTGCTGAACATGTGACTGAAAAAAACAAGCTCTGATTGGATAAGAAACTGGAGGCTAGAATTTGTCTGTGGTATGTTCTGTTTGCACATATGTCTTTACTTCTTGCACCTCTATTGCTTTACATGGAAGGTTATCACCTGGGCTTAGTGTATTGCTGAGGTCCTACTACAAGTGGATACATTAACAGACAATCAGTGCAACAGAGAATAACTGTAGAAATGGATAAAGTTTATCTGACAACAACCAGTGTGAGGGCAATACTTGGCTTCAGTGCAGTTGTCTTGAATTCCATGACTTTGTTCTGCTTCCAAAGGTTCAGTTTCCTGAGGACACGTTCTAATATTCTGATTACTAGCCTCACTGTAAGTGATTTACTTCATGGTGCAGTCTCCTTTGTAATTCTACCATTAAGAGTATACCTCAGCCAGAGCCATGTTTCAGTAACTCTTTGCTTCTTAAACCTTTCCTTTGATGGATCACTTGTCTTCATGCAACTTGCCACATTCTCTGCAATTGCCATTGAAAGGTTTGTGTCTTTGAAGGCAGCACTTGGCCAATGGAAAAAATGGCCAATTTCTAGGTATGTGATTTGTGTGGTGATTTGTTCCATAGTTGGAGCTTTGTATGTTGCTTTATTAATCATATTTAGAAGATCCCCCACTGCCTTGGAAGCATGCGTTCTGGGAAATTATGCCAAGCCTATTCTAATTTATTATATCATTTGTGTTTTCTTTTCCACTTCAAGTGTCACCTTGATTTTCTACATATTAATTGGCTTCATGTACATGAAAAGAAACACCCAAGTTGCTGGTACTATTCCTACAGGTTCCCAGCTGACAAGAAGGAAGGAAGAATTTAATTTAGCTAAAATGCTTGGCATGGTGGTTGGTTTCTTCTTCATGATGTATTTACCATTGGCATTGTTAATTGGTTTCACAAATGAAGATTCTCCTGTGTTTTTCCTGGTGCTGTATAGAGTATCTCTGATTCTATTTGAAACAACATTTGTGGTTAATCCTCTGATTTACGTCTGGCGAAGTAAAGATTTCCGCAAGGCCTTTAGTCTCCTGACTAAAGATTGGTTTTTCTGGAGGAGAGCAGTGAATCCAGCTCCTGGGGATGGAAATATTAACACCTAAGAGCACTTGATGACAGTGATGACTTGATAACTTGTTTGCCATATCTGAAGTTATCAATATTTACACATTGTTTGCCCCATAGGACTGAAGTTATACTTTATTGCTGTTTCATCTGTATACAAGAATTTGAAGTCAATTGGCAGAAGGTGAGCATGTGCTGGTTAATTATGATGATCAATGAAACAACTGCAGCAGATGGCCGTTTATTTTCATGAAGTCTTGTATCAAGAGTATGAGGGCTTGCTAATGTCTGGGCTACTGGCACTGACTTACTAGGGCTGTTCCTGGATAAGAAACCTGTATGTTAATTAAATCAATAGTGTTATTTTACTTTGTATTCATATTTGAAACAGAATGATTCCAAGATGTTATGAAACAAAGCTGAATATTAAGATACTAAACTGATGGCAAAAAGATAACTCTGTATGATGTAATAACTGAGTAAAAAGACCTTTTCTAACTTACACTTAAGCAGATATATTTACTGGAAGAAAATCTACTAAAAGAAATGAGGGGGCTCTAACATCGGGGCTACTATAGTACAACCTGTTTTCACTTTGGTGGGGGCACGAAAAATAAATCCAACCAGAACTCGACGCTTCATCGCAGAAGCTGATATGTATAGTTATGGCTCACCTCCTCTGTGTCTTAGGATATTGGGGGGAGGAGAGGGTAAATGATAAAAAAGGGGGAACTGGGGTTGAGGCACCAGAGTCAATGTGAGGATCCACCTGTTGTTTGTGTCATGAGGTGGCAGATTAATGGGGAGTAATGTCATTCCTTCTTCCACACATCCCCATCAAAGGCATATTCGCCGCGACGTAATTAGTATGGGCTATAGTATAGTACTGATGCTGTGCCTGGATAAGTGACCTCTATCACACCAAACTATGCCACCTAGAGCAATGACATACTTTAGTTTCTTAGTGTTGTATATCTAGTGTATAGAGTTTATTTTTACTTTGTATGTGTTCCACTCATATTAGTCATATTTGAAACTGAAGGAGTCCAAGGTGTTATGAAACTAAGTGGAATATCAAGATACTAAACTAAGTACAGAAAAATTATACATATTTGAAACTGAATGAGTCCAAGATGTTATAAAACTACGCTGAATATTAAGATACTAAGCAAAGCACACAAAGATAACTCTGTATTAAGATGCATGATGTAATAAAGGTATTGCATAATCTCCTTTCTGTGTCTTCTAAACATTGTTCCCATATTTCTACATGATTTATATATCAAATGAACCAGAACAGAAACAAGGCTAACAGGGCGACCAATGAGTTAATAACCACATGCGGCATATAAAAGCACTCAGAATCAGGGTTGATGTAATTATTATCCAGCTTGATTTGCATTAAAAGATTATGAATGTAACTTTTGTGCTTATTTTTTTTTAATAAATTTTATTGGCGAAGTTTCACATTACCATATATTTCTCATTGCCAAGCAAAACAAAAAGTAAGCATACATCTAGGATAAATTTTTGAACATTTAATATATCAATAGTACAGAATCTGACTAATATCAGTTGCTTCTAAACCTACATATCTCCTAAAAAATCCCCCCACAGCTACCATGCCATGCCGGCTACAGGCAAGATGCAGGAGGGACTTCATCTGACTGCAAGAGAGGTCAATCAACTTGCCTACTACATACACCAGGTGACCAGAATCTTAGACAGGCGAGCTGCCGGAATACTAGGATGCTACCTGAATGATACAGGCTTATATCGAGCTGGATTAATCAGTTATTACAACGTTAAATTTCGCTGTCGGGCTTAAAATTATAGACTTAACCTTCTCTTTTCTCTTTACACTTAGATAAATTATACATTAGTTCTCCACCACATCGCTCCAAGAAGTAACTCAACTTAAACTTATAGTTCCTACCTAATAACTATATTTCATATACAAACATATCTTTATGAGACAACAGTGGGAAACTTGTTTATTGACAACATTAAAGGTTCATCAATCAACTCATATATGTTGTGTCCTCACATTTCACATAGACTTTCAGTTACACATTATTGACACATTATGTGTCATCCATTACACATCATGTGTAATGGAACTATACATTTGATACACATATCTCAGATAAATAATAGCGCGTTGGTTCACTGTATTATCCCTGCCGAAGCCCCCCAACAGGGCAAAATATTGGAATAAAGTTAACCATCTAAGAAGTTGACTTGAGTGATCATTCCCTTCCACCGAATTATTTAAACATTAACCTTGCACACTCTTCCATTTTCTAGAATTTTTTGTGGGCTTCTAAAATACATCAATATAATCTCTATATTAATAAAATAAGGGTTTGGAGACTAAAACGGCTATCTTCTCTGAAACCGCTGGCCAGATCTCCATTATATTTCACATGCATATTGCCAAAAATGGTGCCAAACCATTCCACTATGTTTCATTAACAAATTACGGTTGGAAAGGGGTTAGAAATGGGTTTACATCGAGCACCCCCATCCAGGGCCCCCAGCACTGCCTGAAAACAAACCTATCAGTGCCCCTACACCAGGTTTCTGGGTCACCCAAAGCATGACGTCATGGACAGCTACCATGGCAAGTTGTTGCTTCACTACGGGACTGGAGTTGATATATTTCACCATATTAGGCTGTTTTAGGGGTCCATACCTATCGCCCCGACGCTAACCTAACCCTATCTCTTAGGGATGCGTTGTAACGTAACGCCGCCCACAACCAAAAGACTTTTAGCGCTAGGCCAATCACATGCACAATGAAAGCATCTTTCCTCTGACATCAATTACAAAAACATATATGTTGAAACGCTTTTCAAACAAAGATGTTGCATATATTTACCCTTTTCACATTGTGATAATTGATAGCAATAATTTTGATGTATAGCATCGGGCCTCAAACCCAGGACGTCCCGTCAGCCAGTCCCGTCGGCCTGACGTTCTCATAGCGAGTCTAGTATTGCCTATCAAAATCAGTTGTTTGGAGGTGAATAAACGGGCTTTCAGCCACAATTTCACTACCAAGGGGAAAGAACTATTTTTCGCATCCAACCAGATCATTTTAGTTGACCAAAGTTATTAAAAATATTGCCGAGAACGATGCGTAGGTCTTCGACGTACAAATGGGCTGAGATAGGGTCCCGACGTACGCATCTAGCTCATTACCTAAGCAGCAGCACAAGACGTGATGACGTATTACGCACAAAAGATAGGGTTAGGTTAGCGTCGGCGGGATAGGTAGGCTTGCTAAAACAGTCTATTACCACCAAAAGGAACTCAGGAAATGTCCATTGTGGGGGCAGGGGGAGAGGCAATGGGAGGCAAAAAAACATCTTAACAGGGTTCCATTTGAGGTATATGGGGCAGGGGGAAGGGGGGAGGGGAGAGGGGCGGGGGAGAACGGAAGGGGGGTGGGGGAGGGGAAAGGGGGAGAGGGGTGGGGGAGGAGAGGGAATGCGAGGCAACAACAATACAACAGTGACAAAAACACATTTTAACAGGGTTCCGTTTGAGGTATGAATGTTGATACAGATACTAACTTACAGAGACAACTTGAAAGTGAAAGATGGTTGGAGAGGGAACAAGGAGAGTGGGAAGATGTGGGCCCCACTGTCCCACTAGCAAATCCCATGCGAAGCACGGGTATTTGCTAGTATTATTATAATATATGAGTAATTCTCCCAATCGGGCAGCATTTGATTTTGGAAGGCCATTTTTTTAGAAAAAATAAAAATCGTTGAATCTCTACAATCGTTGGTGTACATATAGCGGAGAATATCAGCATAATGCAGGTGAAGTTTGGGAAGGCTGGGACCAATATTTCGATTTCTACACCTATGATTCAGATACCTATATTTTCCCTATTATTTTGCCTTATTTCGGCCTCATTATGCCCAATTTATCAAATGATTTAGTGTAAAAATGGGATATATTACTCACTAGTTTGTCTAGCAATAGCAAATGACAAAATAACAGTTAGGAAATCGATTATGGTCCCCAACATAGGACCTGGTTTTAACCAAAGCTTGAATACCTTTTTTTTCAAAATGTGCCTTTTATTTCTATACAATAACTGTGCTAATATATAAGGATATCTATATTTCTATTAATTATGACGTAACGGCGACGCTATAGTCGTAACGGCGACATGCCAATATATGTTCACTGCAATTCAACAGCATCTGTATTTATTCATATGTATATTTTCGACCATTTTCCAGCAGGCATGAACACTTATTAGGAAACACTGGAAAAAAAAACCCGGATTTATTTTTTAAATCCTAGCCCAATCCTCACCTAATCCACATACTTAGGAAATATGTGTGCATCCTCAAACTGGCAATTTATCCTTGTAAATCATTGAATTCGCAAATCCAGTGTAAATCTGAACAGGGTGGGCATTGTTTATTCAACACTTAGTATCAACCATTACCAACTTATTGGATTACATTGGTCCAACTTGCTCTCCTTGTTATGGCGTTACAATGCAATACACTACCACTACTGAATATTATATATATATAGAAGACTATTGGGTAAATATAAAGAAATAGTAAATATAACTGGACAGTTAAATTCTAGTGCAAAGATCGACTTATAATGGTATGTTTACGCAGTGTGCAGGTGGAAGGAATGTGAGGGTAGAGGCCATTTAAACCCTATAAGCCCATCATATTCGTAATTGATCAATGGTTGGAATAAGCTCCTAACGATTTAAAAAGTGGACACCAAAGTGCATTAACTATAAAGGGGTAGATTTATAGAATGGGCAACACACAACCATGTTATGTCACTTTTCACAAGTCATTTAATGAAGTCGCTTGCAAATGTATCTTTTGCCTTTCCCATGATATATATACTTTCATATCAATTTTTAATTTAATTCATTTAATTCATTTAATTCATTTAATTCCAATATTTGCACCCTGCCTAAGCAGGCTGCTGTATACCTCTGAGCCGATCAAACAATACTTAATGTATGGCTTGGTATAAGCGATGTCATATCAATACTTAGGTTGCATGGTACAGAGCCTGGGCAGATCTTAGCTAATTACTGCATAAACACAGAGTGGCCAAGGTGGGACTATGTGGTGGTTTGTCTTACTAGAGAAACTGTTCTGTAGTCTGTTTTGCTTCCCTTGTCCAATATGCAAGGGCTATGGGACCAATATTTAATCCAACCCTACTCCGAATCAGTAGTAGATCCATTCAATAAATTAAATGATGTGTCAAAGGAAAATGAGTCCCAAGTCGCAAAATTGAATTTTGAGATACCAGCAAATCTGAAAAGATGAGGTAAAGCTGATTCCAAAGATGGTGAACATTAGGATTAGATCTCTTTATTGATCTAACGTAAGTTTCTGTTTCATTATATTTGGAAGGCAATCCTGAGAGCAAAATAGTCTCATCTCATCAATGCATAAATATTCTGCACGATTAAATATGGTGAATCATTTTTTTGTATTTGTCACCCCCATTCATGCCCCGAGACAAACAAAACACACAAAATATTTTCAAAATAATGGTGTGTATGCAACATAACAGAACATTGTTACTGTAGTATATTGGTCAATTGATTAGAGCTACACATTTCTCACATACCCCCCGTTTCCATCCCAATACACCCATTGGGATGGAGCGGAGGTATGTAGTTCTAACTAACTATGGGGACAATGCGCATAAATTAGGGGTGACAGTTTGCCAGGCTATCTTTGTCGGCATTCAGTGAACCATGACTCAAAGGCTCAAACTTAAGTTACATCTGCTGCAGCAGTGGTAATTAATTGGGTCATGCCCCAAGCCTGAATAAACACAAACTGGCTCTGATTGGTGTGGGTGTATGAAGCTGGCTTGTCTCCCTAGAGAAATTGTTTCTTCCCCTCTCTTGTCGACCCATGTAGTAATCCTGTTCCAAAACCACAACAGACTATTATTTACTGATAGTTGTTTTATAGTATAAGGTTGAAATACTACGAGGCCCCCCCCCCCGTCTAAAACAGGTAGTAATTCTCAGCATCTAGTTTCTATTCAGTCCCTCCATGATAATTCTCCTCCCTACTGTACCCTTTTCCTTGGCAGTGTCCCTCCCTCATTCATCTACCTTTCCCTTTGTGTCCCTTACCCAGAAACTCCTATTGCCATCCCCCGTCTCTCTCTCACCTTTTATTTTACTATGAGATCAGTACAGCCTAGAGGGTCGCAAAACAATTTGTTCTTACTATGAGATCGGTAGAGGGTAGGAAAACAGTGACAGAGAGGCCTTTTAAGTAGAAATCTAGTAGATCGATTTTGATTTTGAGATATCCCCATTACACCCCCTCCTTCATTCTATAGGTATAACTGGGAAGGGCGTATAATATTGAAAAAAGTATTATTCTGAGGTGGTACAAGGTTGCCTTTCTGGTAATGGGAGAGATCTCAACTACCCCCACCCCATTTCCCCCTCCTTCCCCATCTCCCCATATCCCCAGCATCCAGGAAAACAGTGGACACTCTATGTTAGGCATGTTTTTTTTTTGTTTTTGCGACAACTTCTTTTTATTCAATATGTCAACAAATCTCATCTCTCTTCTGGACCAGTCTACATCGAAATATACATAGGCCCTTCACACGTTTTCATTTGACGGTAATGTGTGTCATGTTGCTATGGAGCGTTTCTACGCCAACAAAGTTGCGTCACCAAATGTGCTGGCACATAGCTCTGTGTGAGAAAGATTATCTCAAATACACAATGATATTCTTCAGGATAATTTGATTAAACATAAAATATAAAAATACTTTTTAGATTCTGAGATACATAGTTAATATTATCTAGATGAACAGTGTTTGAGCGCAGTAGATGTGTAAATGGGGAGCCGCTTAGTATAAGAGAAATATATGATTGCAATTAGAATTTAGGAACGGAGGGTAGGGTAAAACAAATGACTGGGCTGGTAAGTGGTTGGTGCAGCTAATTTCTAAATAAACACAAACTGACCCATCTTGAGGCAAGGTATAAGAAGCTGGGTTGTGTAGGTGGAAAATATGCTAAATATGTATGATGTATATCTCCATGACAATAATTTCCATTCCAATGTTAGAGGCAAGTACAAAAGCGGCACGGAATGATGATGTGTGATGTTGTGTTACAGAAAAATGACTCACAAGTCACAAAAATTATATTTTTCAAAGTATTTTGAATATGACAGACTGGACTGTGGATGTCAACACTTCTCAAGTTATATAAATGTGAGTACTGCATACTTGCATACTGGTGTTGAGGGGATGGTAATGTCGACGAATATATTCCTAAGGCCTAGGAGGATTAGGTACTTTCTAAAGCATAGTGTCAATGTGGTTAGAGAGATTAAATGGCATGCGCTTGCAGTCGTCCAGTGGATTACATCTATTCTTGAAAGCCAAGGATACAGACCTCCTCTAACAGCTTGGAATATAGCTTAACATGTCGTTCCAGAACCAACTTGCTTCAATGCAAAGAATATTACCAACATTTGCATATAATTATGCCAGTTTTCAATCAAAATATTTTTTGAAAGTGCAAATTCCAAGGCAAACATTTTCCTAGTTATGCTTTCCCGTTATAATTGAAAGAGGCTTTGCAAGATATCAATTGTATTTATCTTTTCTAAACGTATGCACTAATAGTGGGACAACCGACACATACTGTTCTAATTACCACATGTAAGAAACTGATGTAAATCCTATCTTATATGTTGTGTGATTATGACTTATGTGTATATATTGTACATTTTGTGCGCACGTTTTCACACTGATCTAAATTCGCACAGTATAGAACTTGATAATAATTATAGGTTTGCACATTCAACTACAAAGGGAACCACTCAGACGGCTTTTGTTTTGTTTGGTGTTAATGAAATGGTAACTAGTATCAACATATATGTACTTCTATGTTTACAGTAATTGATGATTTTGTTAAGATACCTGTCTAGTTTCGTTTTATTGATATCAATAGGAATCTGTTTGTGTGTAACTAAATGTTTCTGAAAAAATGTTATTCAAACCATGTATTAAGATAATTATTTTGTTATTTATTTATCGTTATTTGTCTACCTAATGGAAACATCATTCTACAACTGACCCCACCCGATATATATATATTATTATTTTTTATTTAAGAAAATAAATACGTTTACAGTATATGATGTGTTCCAGGAAAATGAGTCCCAAGTCGCTAAATTGATATTTTCCAATGTGCTTTATTCACAATTATCATTTTTGGGTATGTACCAGTCACGGTAGTATGAATGCATTTAACAAAACTGTGCCATCGTATTTGAAAAGATGAGATCACTCCAATTCCAATGATGGTAAACATTTGTATTTATAGGTATTTCTATATTTGCTTAATGCATGAAAAAAAGTTATTTTTTGTGGTAAATCACTAGTAAAGTAATTAAATATAATCCGTAGAATGACCTCAGATATGCATAGGTGTATTCCTTCAACACCCTGGAAAATTAGTACATGTATTCATACGACCTGAAGCACCGCCCAAAAAAGATCATTCCTTCAAAGAGATTCGGTGAAAAAATCACTTTTGAGAATATCAAATTTGCGACTCATTTTTCCTGTAACACATCACAAATATATAGCCCATCCCACACCATCGCTTCCTCCTGCACCCTTACTTTATATTCACTTAATACATACCAGTATTCTGTACTGGTAGAGTATTAGATTATAACAGCAAGAAAAAGGAGAGCAAGCTGGACCACAGTAATCCAATTAAAGGCCTTAAGGAGCAATGGTTGATACTGATTGTTGAATAAACAATGCCCATCCTATTCAGATTTACACTGAATTTACACTGGATTTACAGATTTATGAGGATGCGTTGCCAGTTTGAAGATGCACACATATTTCCTAAGTATGTGGATTTAGTGAGGATTGGGCTAGGATTTAAAAAATAAATCCGAGTTTTTTTTTCCAGTGAAAGACGAAATTTCATGAAAATGTTTTTAAAAAAAATTATTGTAGATATATCACATGTCGTAACGCGACATGAAATATTCCCATAACAGTTCAAGGAATCTTTTGTGAGGTATTATAAAGTTTCAGGGATGTTGTGGGCTAATAACTTTTGGTTTTATCTGAATATACATACGTATACATCTTCCCCACACAACAAACTAAATGCAGTTTGATATATTTAGTTACTCTTATGGTATTTTATTGTTTTGAAGTCAATATATGTCGTAACGGCGACACAAATATTCCAAATCAATATTTTCCATGTCTAGATCAGTCTATATTAGTGATTACATAAATATTTTGTTTTTTCATAACAACGAACATGTGTGCATGTGTAGAAACCATTTTTTCTAGCAGAAGTAATATATTTTTCAAATGCATCAGTGTATTACATTCAAATTCCATAACTATTACCTATTTTCTAGCCTGAAATAGCCCTTCTATCACAATAGTGGCGAGGATTTTGGTATAGGAACCTTGAAAGGGGGGTTCCCACAGCCTTATTTTTGCCAAGGAATTCAAATAAAGTGGTTATGAAGACGTGCGATCAACCTAAATACAAGTTGTAGATACACTAGGCTGGAAAACCAAATGACGCCCTATTGGGAGAATTACTCATATGTAGTGAACCTGTCACCACACCAATTGCAGTGAATCAGGCCTCACCCAAACTCAGGTTCAATCTCGACATGGTAAAGTAAAAACAGACACAGTTCTGTTAATATCACTGGTTTATTCACCTCTTGGACAAACCTGTAACACCAGCGGTGTGCACCAGTCAGTTATCAATGTCAGATTCATTGGGAGACTCACCATTGAAGGCAAGCAGTATAAAAGGGTAGTACAAGAGTAACATGGTAACATGTGATGTGTTTCAGGGAAATGAGTCATAAGTCGCAAAATTTATATTTTCCAAAGTGTTTTTTTCACAAGATCACATCAATGGAATGATCTGATTTTTAGCGAGTTTATCACTTAGACTTATATCAATCGGTGTATCAAATTTCAGGACAATCTATTTAATATATCCTTTAGTTTTAAGGTCCTCATATGGACTTTTTAATTTACTTTACTGTTTATTGACCCCCAGAAATATTGGAAACTTTTTTTTTCAAAAACGAAAATATCAAACTTAAAATCTAGAAATACATATTATTTTATTAGACTGTTTACTATCATTGGAATTGGCTTGATCTCATCTCTTCAAATATAATGGTATCTCAAAATCTATTTTTTGTAACTTATGACTCATTTTCCTAAAACACCTCACATATGATATAATGTAAAAGACAGGTTACAATAGCAATGTAGTACATACAGAGAAAAGGTATAACATACAATCTGTAGTAATTGTAATAGATATAACAGCAACCTGTGAAGCAGGAATAAGATGATACATAGACTTGGATAAAACATAAGGTTATGATCTGCATCAGTGCCTCTAGTAGAGTGAGTTGGTATACACTACAAGTACAGGACAGGTGTAGAATAGAGTCACTAATGACAATTCTGTGTTCACCCTAAATCTACTACATATATATGTATATTGTAGTGGTCATGTCAGTCCGAGAGTCCGCTGGTTGAGATTAGTTCTTTCGGACTACGCCAGGCGACAGTGCAGGGCTCTCGGATGGTTCCGAAGATACAACCCTGGATGTGTGGTTGTCTTTTATTCATGTTTTATCTGTGTCATCTTTTTATCTGTTTCATGTACCTTTTCATCACTGTTTGCCTTTCACCGAAATGTTGCTTTATATTGTTCTTGTCAACTTCTGGTATTATTTGTGCAAGACTTGCCTTTTATGAACCACATTGTGTTTTACCATCCTATCACAACTATTTCATTACATTATGCAAACCCTTATGATATTATAATATTATACCTGCTGTGACTTGTTCTACACTGATCATCTGATCTCCAGTTACAGAATCAGAGACATTTTTGCTACCCTCCCAGTGTATAGAAATAGTAATCTTTATTATTGTTTGTCTGCTTTTTGCACTAGTATACATCTTAAAACTTTATTTTTTCCATGTTATTCTATCAACATAAATGAATTACAATTGCAAATTGAAAAACCTGAATGAAGATTTGGCCAAAATATAATAAGAAGATCTCCAAGTCCAAGTGTCTATTAAATTCAGCAGACAACAAATTTTCTTTCTTCTTTGTTGTAAGAGGTCATCCAATTGATTTCAGACTGTTCTTAATTAGAATCAATGATTTTAGCAAGATTGTAGGTAAAAAAAACCCTAGATGCTGCGTGTTTATCAATCTCATTAATGTTTAGTTCTAAAGATCATTCCCATATTTCTGAGTGATTTGGCAAGATTCCAGTTTGTTAGACACCCCTGCTAAACGATACACAACTACCACCTTTTACGTGAAAGGTGACAGGCTTACCGTCTCAGTCACAAGAATGTTGAACCTGATTTTTTATATCTGTCACTGTGTGAGGGCCAAAGATGTGTTAGCTGTCGGAGTGGAATAAACAGGAGTTTTATTAGCAATCTACCTTTGTGCTGTTTCTTGTTGAGTGCTGGACCACAAATTGGGAGTATTTCACTACATATACATTATATTTCAGGCAACATATAAGAATACAAATATTTTCCCATTTATAAGCTTGTCAGTATTAACAAAAAAGGCTTCTTGTAGATAGAGTTATGTGGTCTAGATTGGGATTCGTGGCCATGACATGATTGAGATTCATGATCTAGAAATAATGTTCAGATTGTAATATTTTTGATAGACATTAGTTCTTTTAGATTTTTTTAACATGATTTCTGAAGAAGCACAATTTCATTAGGATTAAAGTTTAACCTGCAGGGATTTTGGACTGGAATCATAAAGTATCTGGCTCAAGTACTTAAATGTGATCCGTTTTAGAAAAATGAGTCATAAGTCGCAAAAAATGGATTTTGAAAATATCATCATATTTGAAAAGAGGAGATCAAGCTGATTCCAATGATAGTAAACACTAGGACACCTAATAAGTATTTCCATGATTTAAGTTTGATATTTTCATTTTAAAAAAAAAATGTTTGCAATGTTTCTGGACGGGTAATTACCAGTAAGGTAACTAAATATACTCCATACAAAGGCCTTCAAAACGCAAGGACAATGTCCCGACATTTGTTATATAGATTTTTATATGACAATAAGTGATAATCCCTCTAGGAATCAGAACATTTCAATGAAGAGATATTGTCAAAAAAACCTTTGACAAATATCAATTTTTGCGACTCATGACTCATTTTCCTGGAACACATCACAAATGTGATTTACATCACTGAATTGAAATGACCAAATGTCTGCAAGTATAGTCATGAAAACACTGATGCCACGTTGGTTTTAAAGAGATAAACCACAGTTGAACTGGGAAAAAAACTGAAAATAACATTTTGTTTAAACTTTGCCTTGTGAAAGAACAAGGTTATGTGAATTCAAAAAGCCAATAAAAACAATAAGTCACCGGGTTAGTTTTCATTTTAGGGGGCCTCAAAATTTATGGTTGTTCACTATAGAAGTCTATGAGAAAAGGACAATTTTTTCGTTTTTTCAGTATAAAAAAAAAATTGAAAATAACTTTCTCCTAAAAATCTCTATAAACATAGCTAACATACTGCTTTACCCTTTCATGCAATAAAAAATGGGGGTCACCGACCTTTTAAAAAAGTTATTCAACTGAATCTGCATCCCAGTGAGTTAAAAACAGGAATATTGAAGATTTTCAATGCTAAATAATATATTTGAAAATATGTTGATACCCTGTTCTTTCATACATGAGGGTAAACATCTATAGTGGTTATGTTTAGAAGACATTTCAATTGAAAAATGTTATTTGTCTGTCTGAAATCTTGGAAAAACTGAGAAAATATCCATTTTTCCCACATACTTCAATACTAAACTTTGCTGGTCTCTAGAATGAAAAAAAATATGCTGAGATCCATTTTTTTTTTGCTTTTTGTTATCCTCCAACCATGTACTTTCTCAAGACAAAGTTTGAAAAAATTACTGTCAATCCTTATTTTTCATGCATTAGTTCCTTTAACTCCCGCCTGCAGCAGTGCGTATAACAGTGGTTTATCTCTTTAACAAAGGAACCATTGCATGTAGTGGTGAGGTGTGTTGTGTATAGGTGGCAGCACTCATTCAAGGAAGTAAAAAAGATGTTGGACTTTGGACTTTTGGTACCTGTTCATGAGCATCTGTAATGGAGCTATATACAATTTATCTACTTAGTTATAACAAAATACTAATTAATTAATTTGTAATTGCCTTTCAAATTAAGTCAGAATGAAGAAAATATTGATGAAAGAAAAATTACCCTAAGAAACTTGAGAGTCACAAAGTAAAAAACATTTGTACCATACTTTACTTCATTGATGTTTTGTTGTGTTTTTGTTGTTGATGTGCTGAACATTTATTACTCAATTAGAAGTTACTAGTTATTAGAAGTAAAGGGCCTGGAAGAAATGTCACTGACAGAGACAAGTCCCCTATTCTCCAAGTAGACCATAGGAACAGTTGCCATTGCCATTGAACCAGTATAATACTAAAGTTTGATGTCATTAATGATGTCTTGTTCCCATGGAGCCAATGAGTCAGCAAAACTCTAAGGATTAACACATAAGCCATTGTGAACACACCAGGTTGAATATATCAGCCAAGACAAATAAATTGAAACAAGCAAAACTATATAGATCACCATAATGATGGCATATAACATTTCCCTTTTTTCTTCTTCTTCTTCTTCCTTCTATTTAAAAAGGTTAACTCAGCCAAATTTGCCAAAGGGTGTCTTGGTCATTTTAAGATACATGTACATACTTATGACGGAATCAAATCCAAAGCAAAAAGGAGGTAAGAGTAAAGGTAAGAGATTTCGGTTTCCAGAAGTCAGTGGAATGTATGTAATAAATACAGTGGTTGGCAGTGGTAGGTTGCTGTGTAGCACCAAGAGTTTATCTATTTAGTAAGAATGTAACCCACCGTTGACACACTTCAAGAAGCCAAACAACTGTGTTGATCAAATGGCTTATGTTTTTTATTACAACAAGTACCACAAGTCAGCACCACCCACAGACAGTGTGTGCTGTCACAACAATAGAATAATGATACATAGTAAGAGTAACACAAGTCAGCACCACCCACAGACAGTGTGCTGGATGTCACAACAATAGAATAATAATACATAGTAAGGGTAACACAAGTCAGCACCACCCACAGACAGTGTGTGCTGTCACAACAATAGAATAATAATACATAGTAAGTGTAACACAAGTCAGCACCACCCACAGACAGTGTGTGCTGGATGTCACAACAATAGAATAATAATACATAGTAAGAGTAACACAAGTCAGCACCACCCACAGACAGTGTGCTGGATGTCACAACAATAGAATAATGATACATAGTAAGGGTAACACAAGTCAGCACCACCCACAGACAGTGTGCTGGATGTCACAACAATAGAATAATAATACATAGTAAGAGTAACACAAGTCAGCACCACCCACAGACAGTGTGCTGGATGTCACAACAATAGAATAATAATACATAGTAAGTGTAACACAAGTCAGCACCACCCACAGACAGTGTGCTGGATGTCACAACAATAGAATAATAATACATAGTAAGAGTAACACAAGTCAGCACCACCCACAGACAGTGTGCTGGATGTCACAACAATAGAATAATAATACATAGTAAGAGTAACACAAGTCAGCACCACCCACAGACAGTGTGCTGGATGTCACAACAATAGAATAATGATACATAGTAAGAGTACCACAAGTCAGCACCACCCACAGACAGTGTTCTGGATGTCACAACAATAGAATAATAATACATAGTAAGAGTAACACAAGTCAGCACCACCCACAGACAGTGTGTGCTGTCACAACAATAGAATAATAATACATAGTAAGAGTAACACAAGTCAGCACCACCCACAGACAGTATGTGCTGGATGTCACAACAATAGAATAATAATACATAGTAAGGGTACCACAAGTCAGCACCACCCACAGACAGTATGTGATGTCACAACAATAGAATAATAATACATAGTAAGAGTAACACAAGTCAGCACCACCCACAGACAGTGTGCTGGATGTCACAACAATAGAATAATAATACATAGTAAGGGTACCACAAGTCAGCACCACCCACAGACAGTGTGCTGGATGTCACAACAATAGAATAATGATACATAGTAAGGGTAACACAAGTCAGCACCACCCACAGACAGTATGTGCTGGATGTCACAACAATAGAATAATAATACATAGTAAGAGTAACACAAGTCAGCACCACCCACAGACAGTGTGCTGGATGTCACAACAATAGAATAATAATACATAGTAAGAGTAACACAAGTCAGCACCACCCACAGACAGTGTGCTGGATGTCACAACAATAGAATAATAATACATAGTAAGAGTACCACAAGTCAGCACCACCCACAGACAGTGTGCTGGATGTCACAACAATAGAATAATAATACATAGTAAGGGTAACACAAGTCAGCACCACCCACAGACAGTGTGCTGGATGTCACAACAATAGAATAATAATACATAGTAAGAGTACCACAAGTCAGCACCACCCACAGACAGTATGCTGGATGTCACAACAATAGAATAATAATACATAGTAAGAGTAACACAAGTCAGCACCACCCACAGACAGTGTGTGCTGGATGTCACAACAATAGAATAATAATACATAGTAAGGGTAACACAAGTCAGCACCACCCACAGACAGTGTGCTGGATGTCACAACAATAGAATAATGATACATAGTAAGAGTAACACAAGTCAGCACCACCCACAGACAGTGTGCTGGATGTCACAACAATAGAATAATAATACATAGTAAGAGTAACACAAGTCAGCACCACCCACAGACAGTGTGCTGGATGTCACAACAATAGAATAATAATACATAGTAAGTGTAACACAAGTCAGCACCACCCACAGACAGTGTGCTGGATGTCACAACAATAGAATAATGATACATAGTAAGAGTAACACAAGTCAGCACCACCCACAGACAGTATGTGCTGGATGTCACAACAATAGAATAATAATACATAGTAAGGGTAACACAAGTCAGCACCACCCACAGACAGTGTGCTGGATGTCACAACAATAGAATAATAATACATAGTAAGTGTACCACAAGTCAGCACCACCCACAGACAGTGTGCTGGATGTCACAACAATAGAATAATGATACATAGTAAGGGTACCACAAGTCAGCACCACCCACAGACAGTGTGCTGGATGTCACAACAATAGAATAATGATACATAGTAAGGGTACCACAAGTCAGCACCACCCACAGACAGTGTGTGCTGGATGTCACAACAATAGAATAATAATACATAGTAAGTGTACCACAAGTCAGCACCACCCACAGACAGTGTGCTGGATGTCACAACAATAGAATAATAATACATAGTAAGAGTAACACAAGTCAGCACCACCCACAGACAGTGTGCTGGATGTCACAACAATAGAATAATAATACATAGTAAGAGTAACACAAGTCAGCACCACCCACAGACAGTGTGTGCTGGATGTCACAACAATAGAATAATAATACATAGTAAGAGTAACACAAGTCAGCACCACCCACAGACAGTGTGCTGGATGTCACAACAATAGAATAATGATACATAGTAAGGGTAACACAAGTCAGCACCACCCACAGACAGTGTGTGCTGGATGTCACAACAATAGAATAATGATACATAGTAAGAGTAACACAAGTCAGCACCACCCACAGACAGTGTGTGCTGGATGTCACAACAATAGAATAATAATACATAGTAAGAGTAACACAAGTCAGCACCACCCACAGACAGTGTGCTGGATGTCACAACAATAGAATAATAATACATAGTAAGAGTAACACAAGTCAGCACCACCCACAGACAGTGTGCTGGATGTCACAACAATAGAATAATGATACATAGTAAGAGTAACACAAGTCAGCACCACCCACAGACAGTGTGCTGGATGTCACAACAATAGAATAATAATACATAGTAAGGGTAACACAAGTCAGCACCACCCACAGACAGTGTGCTGGATGTCACAACAATAGAATAATGATACATAGTAAGTGTAACACAAGTCAGCATAACCCACAGACAGTGTGCTGGATGTCACAACAATAGAATAATAATACATAGTAAGAGTAACACAAGTCAGCACCACCCACAGACAGTATGCTGGATGTCACAACAATAGAATAATAATACATAGTAAGAGTAACACAAGTCAGCATAACCCACAGACAGTGTGCTGGATGTCACAACAATAGAATAATAATACATAGTAAGAGTAACACAAGTCAGCACCACCCACAGACAGTGTGTGCTGTCACAACAATAGAATAATAATACATAGTAAGAGTAACACAAGTCAGCACCACCCACAGACAGTGTGCTGGATGTCACAACAATAGAATAATAATACATAGTAAGGGTAACACAAGTCAGCACCACCCACAGACAGTGTGTGCTGGATGTCACAACAATAGAATAATAATACATAGTAAGGGTAACACAAGTCAGCACCACCCACAGACAGTGTGCTGGATGTCACAACAATAGAATAATAATACATAGTAAGGGTAACACAAGTCAGCACCACCCACAGACAGTGTGTGCTGGATGTCACAACAATAGAATAATAATACATAGTAAGGGTAACACAAGTCAGCACCACCCACAGACAGTGTGTGCTGTCACAACAATAGAATAATAATACATAGTAAGAGTAACACAAGTCAGCACCACCCACAGACAGTGTGCTGGATGTCACAACAATAGAATAATGATACATAGTAAGAGTAACACAAGTCAGCACCACCCACAGACAGTGTGTGCTGGATGTCACAACAATAGAATAATAATACATAGTAAGAGTAACACAAGTCAGCACCACCCACAGACAGTGTGCTGGATGTCACAACAATAGAATAATGATACATAGTAAGAGTAACACAAGTCAGCACCACCCACAGACAGTGTGTGCTGGATGTCACAACAATAGAATAATGATACATAGTAAGAGTAACACAAGTCAGCACCACCCACAGACAGTGTGCTGGATGTCACAACAATAGAATAATAATACATAGTAAGAGTAAGACAAGTCAGCACCACCCACAGACAGTGTGCTGTCACAACAATAGAATAATAATACATAGTAAGAGTAACACAAGTCAGCACCACCCACAGACAGTGTGTGCTGGATGTCACAACAATAGAATAATAATACATAGTAAGGGTACCACAAGTCAGCACCACCCACAGACAGTATGCTGGATGTCACAACAATAGAATAATGATACATAGTAAGAGTAACACAAGTCAGCACCACCCACAGACAGTATGTGCTGGATGTCACAACAATAGAATAATAATACATAGTAAGTGTAACACAAGTCAGCACCACCCACAGACAGTGTGTGCTGGATGTCACAACAATAGAATAATGATACATAGTAAGAGTAACACAAGTCAGCATAACCCACAGACAGTGTGTGCTGTCACAACAATAGAATAATAATACATAGTAAGAGTAACACAAGTCAGCACCACCCACAGACAGTGTGTGCTGGATGTCACAACAATAGAATAATAATACATAGTAAGGGTACCACAAGTCAGCACCACCCACAGACAGTATGCTGGATGTCACAACAATAGAATAATGATACATAGTAAGGGTAACACAAGTCAGCACCACCCACAGACAGTGTGCTGGATGTCACAACAATAGAATAATGATACATAGTAAGGGTACCACAAGTCAGCACCACCCACAGACAGTGTGTGCTGGATGTCACAACAATAGAATAATAATACATAGTAAGTGTAACAAAAGTCAGCACCACCCACAGACAGTGTGCTGGATGTCACAACAATAGAATAATAATACATAGTAAGAGTAAGACAAGTCAGGACCACCCACAGACAGTGTGCTGTCACAACAATAGAATAATAATACATAGTAAGGGTAACACAAGTCAGCACCACCCACAGACAGTATGTGCTGGATGTCACAACAATAGAATAATGATACATAGTAAGAGTAAAACAAGTCAGCACCACCCACAGACAGTATGCTGGATGTCACAACAATAGAATAATAATACATAGTAAGTGTAACACAAGTCAGCACCACCCACAGACAGTGTGCTGGATGTCACAACAATAGAATAATAATACATAGTAAGAGTAACACAAGTCAGCACCACCCACAGACAGTGTGTGCTGGATGTCACAACAATAGAATAATAATACATAGTAAGAGTAACACAAGTCAGCACCACCCACAGACAGTGTGTGCTGGATGTCACAACAATAGAATAATGATACATAGTAAGTGTAACACAAGTCAGCATAACCCACAGACAGTGTGCTGGATGTCACAACAATAGAATAATAATACATAGTAAGAGTAACACAAGTCAGCACCACCCACAGACAGTGTGTGCTGGATGTCACAACAATAGAATAATAATACATAGTAAGGGTACCACAAGTCAGCATAACCCACAGACAGTGTGTGCTGTCACAACAATAGAATAATAATACATAGTAAGGGTAACACAAGTCAGCATAACCCACAGACAGTATGTGCTGGATGTCACAACAATAGAATAATGATACATAGTAAGAGTAACACAAGTCAGCACCACCCACAGACAGTGTGCTGGATGTCACAACAATAGAATAATGATACATAGTAAGGGTAACACAAGTCAGCACCACCCACAGACAGTGTGCTGGATGTCACAACAATAGAATAATGATACATAGTAAGGGTACCACAAGTCAGCATAACCCACAGACAGTGTGTGCTGGATGTCACAACAATAGAATAATGATACATAGTAAGGGTAACACAAGTCAGCACCACCCACAGACAGTGTGTGCTGTCACAACAATAGAATAATAATACATAGTAAGTGTAACACAAGTCAGCACCACCCACAGACAGTGTGTGCTGGATGTCACAACAATAGAATAATGATACATAGTAAGAGTAACACAAGTCAGCACCACCCACAGACAGTGTGCTGGATGTCACAACAATAGAATAATGATACATAGTAAGAGTAACACAAGTCAGCACCACCCACAGACAGTGTGTGCTGTCACAACAATAGAATAATAATACATAGTAAGTGTAACACAAGTCAGCACCACCCACAGACAGTGTGTGCTGGATGTCACAACAATAGAATAATGATACATAGTAAGAGTAACACAAGTCAGCACCACCCACAGACAGTGTGCTGGATGTCACAACAATAGAATAATAATACATAGTAAGAGTAACACAAGTCAGCACCACCCACAGACAGTGTGCTGGATGTCACAACACTAGAATAATGATACATAGTAAGAGTAACACAAGTCAGCACCACCCACAGACAGTATGCTGGATGTCACAACAATAGAATAATAATACATAGTAAGTGTAACACAAGTCAGCACCACCCACAGACAGTGTGCTGGATGTCACAACAATAGAATAATGATACATAGTAAGGGTAACACAAGTCAGCACCACCCACAGACAGTGTGCTGGATGTCACAACAATAGAATAATAATACATAGTAAGAGTAACACAAGTCAGCACCACCCACAGACAGTGTGTGCTGGATGTCACAACAATAGAATAATAATACATAGTAAGGGTAACACAAGTCAGCACCACCCACAGACAGTGTGCTGGATGTCACAACAATAGAATAATGATACATAGTAAGAGTAACACAAGTCAGCACCACCCACAGACAGTGTGCTGGATGTCACAACAATAGAATAATGATACATAGTAAGAGTAACACAAGTCAGCACCACCCACAGACAGTATGCTGGATGTCACAACAATAGAATAATAATACATAGTAAGTGTAACACAAGTCAGCACCACCCACAGACAGTGTGCTGGATGTCACAACAATAGAATAATGATACATAGTAAGGGTAACACAAGTCAGCACCACCCACAGACAGTGTGCTGGATGTCACAACAATAGAATAATAATACATAGTAAGAGTAACACAAGTCAGCACCACCCACAGACAGTGTGTGCTGGATGTCACAACAATAGAATAATAATACATAGTAAGGGTAACACAAGTCAGCACCACCCACAGACAGTGTGCTGGATGTCACAACAATAGAATAATGATACATAGTAAGAGTAACACAAGTCAGCACCACCCACAGACAGTGTGCTGGATGTCACAACAATAGAATAATAATACATAGTAAGAGTAACACAAGTCAGCACCACCCACAGACAGTATGTGCTGGATGTCACAACAATAGAATAATAATACATAGTAAGAGTAACACAAGTCAGCACCACCCACAGACAGTATGTGCTGGATGTCACAACAATAGAATAATAATACATAGTAAGAGTAACACAAGTCAGCACCACCCACAGACAGTATGTGCTGTCACAACAATAGAATAATAATACATAGTAAGAGTAACACAAGTCAGCACCACCCACAGACAGTGTGTGCTGTCACAACAATAGAATAATAATACATAGTAAGAGTAACACAAGTCAGCACCACCCACAGACAGTGTGCTGGATGTCACAACAATAGAATAATAATACATAGTAAGGGTAACACAAGTCAGCACCACCCACAGACAGTGTGCTGGATGTCACAACAATAGAATAATAATACATAGTAAGAGTAACACAAGTCAGCACCACCCACAGACAGTGTGCTGGATGTCACAACAATAGAATAATAATACATAGTAAGGGTAACACAAGTCAGCACCACCCACAGACAGTGTGCTGGATGTCACAACAATAGAATAATGATACATAGTAAGAGTAACACAAGTCAGCACCACCCACAGACAGTGTGCTGGATGTCACAACAATAGAATAATAATACATAGTAAGAGTAACACAAGTCAGCACCACCCACAGACAGTATGTGCTGGATGTCACAACAATAGAATAATAATACATAGTAAGAGTAACACAAGTCAGCACCACCCACAGACAGTATGTGCTGTCACAACAATAGAATAATAATACATAGTAAGGGTACCACAAGTCAGCACCACCCACAGACAGTATGTGCTGGATGTCACAACAATAGAATAATAATACATAGTAAGAGTAACACAAGTCAGCACCACCCACAGACAGTATGTGCTGGATGTCACAACAATAGAATAATAATACATAGTAAGAGTAACACAAGTCAGCACCACCCACAGACAGTATGTGCTGTCACAACAATAGAATAATAATACATAGTAAGAGTAACACAAGTCAGCACCACCCACAGACAGTGTGTGCTGTCACAACAATAGAATAATAATACATAGTAAGAGTAACACAAGTCAGCACCACCCACAGACAGTATGCTGGATGTCACAACAATAGAATAATAATACATAGTAAGAGTAACACAAGTCAGCACCACCCACAGACAGTGTGTGCTGGATGTCACAACAATAGAATAATGATACATAGTAAGTGTAACACAAGTCAGCATAACCCACAGACAGTGTGCTGGATGTCACAACAATAGAATAATAATACATAGTAAGAGTAACACAAGTCAGCACCACCCACAGACAGTGTGTGCTGGATGTCACAACAATAGAATAATAATACATAGTAAGGGTACCACAAGTCAGCATAACCCACAGACAGTGTGTGCTGTCACAACAATAGAATAATAATACATAGTAAGGGTACCACAAGTCAGCATAACCCACAGACAGTGTGTGCTGTCACAACAATAGAATAATAATACATAGTAAGGGTAACACAAGTCAGCATAACCCACAGACAGTATGTGCTGGATGTCACAACAATAGAATAATGATACATAGTAAGGGTAACACAAGTCAGCACCACCCACAGACAGTGTGCTGGATGTCACAACAATAGAATAATGATACATAGTAAGGGTACCACAAGTCAGCATAACCCACAGACAGTGTGTGCTGGATGTCACAACAATAGAATAATGATACATAGTAAGAGTAACACAAGTCAGCACCACCCACAGACAGTGTGCTGGATGTCACAACAATAGAATAATGATACATAGTAAGAGTAACACAAGTCAGCACCACCCACAGACAGTGTGTGCTGTCACAACAATAGAATAATAATACATAGTAAGTGTAACACAAGTCAGCACCACCCACAGACAGTGTGCTGGATGTCACAACACTAGAATAATGATACATAGTAAGAGTAACACAAGTCAGCACCACCCACAGACAGTATGCTGGATGTCACAACAATAGAATAATAATACATAGTAAGTGTAACACAAGTCAGCACCACCCACAGACAGTGTGCTGGATGTCACAACAATAGAATAATGATACATAGTAAGGGTAACACAAGTCAGCACCACCCACAGACAGTATGCTGGATGTCACAACAATAGAATAATAATACATAGTAAGTGTAACACAAGTCAGCACCACCCACAGACAGTGTGCTGGATGTCACAACAATAGAATAATGATACATAGTAAGGGTAACACAAGTCAGCACCACCCACAGACAGTGTGCTGGATGTCACAACAATAGAATAATAATACATAGTAAGAGTAACACAAGTCAGCACCACCCACAGACAGTGTGCTGGATGTCACAACAATAGAATAATGATACATAGTAAGAGTAACACAAGTCAGCACCACCCACAGACAGTGTGCTGGATGTCACAACAATAGAATAATAATACATAGTAAGAGTAACACAAGTCAGCACCACCCACAGACAGTATGTGCTGGATGTCACAACAATAGAATAATAATACATAGTAAGAGTAACACAAGTCAGCACCACCCACAGACAGTATGTGCTGGATGTCACAACAATAGAATAATAATACATAGTAAGAGTAACACAAGTCAGCACCACCCACAGACAGTATGTGCTGTCACAACAATAGAATAATAATACATAGTAAGAGTAACACAAGTCAGCACCACCCACAGACAGTGTGTGCTGTCACAACAATAGAATAATAATACATAGTAAGAGTAACACAAGTCAGCACCACCCACAGACAGTGTGCTGGATGTCACAACAATAGAATAATAATACATAGTAAGGGTAACACAAGTCAGCACCACCCACAGACAGTGTGCTGGATGTCACAACAATAGAATAATAATACATAGTAAGAGTAATACAAGTCAGCACCACCCACAGACAGTGTGCTGGATGTCACAACAATAGAATAATAATACATAGTAAGGGTAACACAAGTCAGCACCACCCACAGACAGTGTGCTGGATGTCACAACAATAGAATAATGATACATAGTAAGGGTACCACAAGTCAGCACCACCCACAGACAGTGTGCTGGATGTCACAACAATAGAATAATAATATATAGTAAGAGTAACACAAGTCAGCACCACCCACAGACAGTGTGTGCTGGATGTCACAACAATAGAATAATAATATATAGTAAAAGTAACACAAGTCAGCACCACCCACAGACAGTATGTGCTGGATGTCACAACAATAGAATAATGATACATAGTAAGAGTAACACAAGTCAGCACCACCCACAGACAGTGTGCTGGATGTCACAACAATAGAATAATGATACATAGTAAGAGTAACACAAGTCAGCACCACCCACAGACAGTGTGCTGTCACAACAATAGAATAATAATACATAGTAAGAGTAACACAAGTCAGCACCACCCACAGACAGTGTGCTGGATGTCACAACAATAGAATAATGATACATAGTAAGAGTAACACAAGTCAGCACCACCCACAGACAGTGTGCTGGATGTCACAACAATAGAATAATAATACATAGTAAGTGTAACACAAGTCAGCACCACCCACAGACAGTGTGCTGGATGTCACAACAATAGAATAATAATACATAGTAAGGGTAACACAAGTCAGCACCACCCACAGACAGTATGTGCTGGATGTCACAACAATAGAATAATAATACATAGTAAGGGTACCACAAGTCAGCACCACCCACAGACAGTGTGCTGGATGTCACAACAATAGAATAATAATACATAGTAAGAGTAACACAAGTCAGCACCACCCACAGACAGTGTGTGCTGTCACAACAATAGAATAATAATACATAGTAAGAGTAACACAAGTCAGCACCACCCACAGACAGTGTGTGATGTCACAACAATAGAATAATAATACATAGTAAGAGTAACACAAGTCAGCACCACCCACAGACAGTGTGCTGGATGTCACAACAATAGAATAATAATACATAGTAAGGGTAACACAAGTCAGCACCACCCACAGACAGTGTGTGCTGTCACAACAATAGAATAATAATACATAGTAAGAGTAACACAAGTCAGCACCACCCACAGACAGTATGTGCTGGATGTCACAACAATAGAATAATAATACATAGTAAGAGTAACACAAGTCAGCACCACCCACAGACAGTGTGTGCTGGATGTCACAACAATAGAATAATAATACATAGTAAGGGTAACACAAGTCAGCACCACCCACAGACAGTATGTGCTGGATGTCACAACAATAGAATAATAATACATAGTAAGAGTAACACAAGTCAGCACCACCCACAGACAGTGTGTGCTGGATGTCACAACAATAGAATAATAATACATAGTAAGAGTAACACAAGTCAGCATAACCCACAGACAGTGTGCTGGATGTCACAACAATAGAATAATAATACATAGTAAGTGTAACACAAGTCAGCACCACCCACAGACAGTGTGCTGGATGTCACAACAATAGAATAATAATACATAGTAAGAGT
Organism: Sthenelais limicola; assembly: GCA_942159475.1. Taxonomy (NCBI): domain Eukaryota; kingdom Metazoa; phylum Annelida; class Polychaeta; order Phyllodocida; family Sigalionidae; genus Sthenelais; species Sthenelais limicola. The sequence continues at coordinate 64,398,843 of OW804102.1, read as the reverse complement.
AACACAAGTCTGCACCACCCACAGACAGTATGCTGGATGTCACAACAATAGAATAATAATACATAGTAAGAGTAACACAAGTCAGCACCACCCACAGACAGTATGTGCTGGATGTCACAACAATAGAATAATAATACATAGTAAGAGTAACACAAGTCAGCACCACCCACAGACAGTGTGTGCTGTCACAACAATAGAATAATAATACATAGTAAGAGTAACACAAGTCAGCACCACCCACAGACAGTGTGCTGGATGTCACAACAATAGAATAATAATACATAGTAAGAGTAACACAAGTCAGCACCACCCACAGACAGTGTGTGCTGGATGTCACAACAATAGAATAATGATACATAGTAAGAGTAACACAAGTCAGCACCACCCACAGACAGTATGTGCTGGATGTCACAACAATAGAATAATAATACATAGTAAGAGTAACACAAGTCAGCACCACCCACAGACAGTGTGTGCTGGATGTCACAACAATAGAATAATAATACATAGTAAGAGTAACACAAGTCAGCACCACCCACAGACAGTGTGTGCTGTCACAACAATAGAATAATAATACATAGTAAGTGTAACACAAGTCAGCACCACCCACAGACAGTGTGCTGGATGTCACAACAATAGAATAATGATACATAGTAAGAGTAACACAAGTCAGCACCACCCACAGACAGTATGTGCTGGATGTCACAACAATAGAATAATAATACATAGTAAGGGTAACACAAGTCAGCACCACCCACAGACAGTGTGCTGGATGTCACAACAATAGAATAATGATACATAGTAAGAGTAACACAAGTCAGCACCACCCACAGACAGTGTGCTGGATGTCACAACAATAGAATAATGATACATAGTAAGAGTAACACAAGTCAGCACCACCCACAGACAGTATGTGCTGGATGTCACAACAATAGAATAAAAATACATAGTAAGTGTACCACAAGTCAGCACCACCCACAGACAGTATGTGCTGGATGTCACAACAATAGAATAATAATACATAGTAAGAGTAACACAAGTCAGCACCACCCACAGACAGTATGTGCTGTCACAACAATAGAATAATAATACATAGTAAGGGTACCACAAGTCAGCACCACCCACAGACAGTATGTGCTGGATGTCACAACAATAGAATAATAATACATAGTAAGAGTAACACAAGTCAGCACCACCCACAGACAGTGTGCTGGATGTCACAACAATAGAATAATAATACATAGTAAGAGTAACACAAGTCAGCACCACCCACAGACAGTGTGCTGTCACAACAATAGAATAATAATACATAGTAAGAGTAACACAAGTCAGCACCACCCACAGACAGTGTGTGCTGTCACAACAATAGAATAATAATACATAGTAAGAGTAACACAAGTCAGCACCACCCACAGACAGTATGTGCTGGATGTCACAACAATAGAATAATAATACATAGTAAGAGTAACACAAGTCAGCACCACCCACAGACAGTATGTGCTGTCACAACAATAGAATAATAATACATAGTAAGAGTAACACAAGTCAGCACCACCCACAGACAGTGTGCTGGATGTCACAACAATAGAATAATAATACATAGTAAGGGTAACACAAGTCAGCACCACCCACAGACAGTGTGCTGGATGTCACAACAATAGAATAATAATACATAGTAAGAGTAACACAAGTCAGCACCACCCACAGACAGTGTGCTGGATGTCACAACAATAGAATAATAATACATAGTAAGGGTAACACAAGTCAGCACCACCCACAGACAGTGTGCTGGATGTCACAACAATAGAATAATGATACATAGTAAGGGTACCACAAGTCAGCACCACCCACAGACAGTGTGCTGGATGTCACAACAATAGAATAATAATATATAGTAAGAGTAACACAAGTCAGCACCACCCACAGACAGTGTGTGCTGGATGTCACAACAATAGAATAATAATATATAGTAAGAGTAACACAAGTCAGCACCACCCACAGACAGTATGTGCTGGATGTCACAACAATAGAATAATAATACATAGTAAGGGTAACACAAGTCAGCACCACCCACAGACAGTATGTGCTGGATGTCACAACAATAGAATAATAATACATAGTAAGGGTAACACAAGTCAGCACCACCCACAGACAGTGTGTGCTGGATGTCACAACAATAGAATAATGATACATAGTAAGGGTAACACAAGTCAGCACCACCCACAGACAGTGTGCTGGATGTCACAACAATTGAATAATAATACATAGTAAGTGTACCACAAGTCAGCATCACCCACAGACAGTGTGCTGGATGTCACAACAATAGAATAATAATACATAGTAAGAGTAACACAAGTCAGCACCACCCACAGACAGTGTGCTGGATGTCACAACAATAGAATAATAATACATAGTAAGGGTAACACAAGTCAGCACCACCCACAGACAGTGTGTGCTGTCACAACAATAGAATAATAATACATAGTAAGAGTAACACAAGTCAGCACCACCCACAGACAGTATGTGCTGGATGTCACAACAATAGAATAATAATACATAGTAAGAGTAACACAAGTCAGCACCACCCACAGACAGTGTGTGCTGGATGTCACAACAATAGAATAATAATACATAGTAAGGGTAACACAAGTCAGCACCACCCACAGACAGTGTGTGCTGTCACAACAATAGAATAATAATACATAGTAAGAGTAACACAAGTCAGCACCACCCACAGACAGTGTGCTGGATGTCACAACAATAGAATAATAATACATAGTAAGAGTAACACAAGTCAGCACCACCCACAGACAGTATGTGCTGGATGTCACAACAATAGAATAATAATACATAGTAAGAGTAACACAAGTCAGCACCACCCACAGACAGTGTGTGCTGTCACAACAATAGAATAATAATACATAGTAAGAGTAACACAAGTCAGCACCACCCACAGACAGTGTGCTGGATGTCACAACAATAGAATAATAATACATAGTAAGAGTAACACAAGTCAGCACCACCCACAGACAGTATGTGCTGGATGTCACAACAATAGAATAATAATACATAGTAAGAGTAACACAAGTCAGCACCACCCACAGACAGTGTGCTGGATGTCACAACAATAGAATAATAATACATAGTAAGAGTAACACAAGTCAGCACCACCCACAGACAGTGTGTGCTGGATGTCACAACAATAGAATAATAATACATAGTAAGAGTAACACAAGTCAGCACCACCCACAGACAGTGTGTGCTGTCACAACAATAGAATAATAATACATAGTAAGTGTAACACAAGTCAGCACCACCCACAGACAGTGTGCTGGATGTCACAACAATAGAATAATAATACATAGTAAGAGTAACACAAGTCAGCACCACCCACAGACAGTGTGTGATGTCACAACAATAGAATAATAATACATAGTAAGGGTAACACAAGTCAGCACCACCCACAGACAGTATGTGCTGGATGTCACAACAATAGAATAATAATACATAGTAAGAGTAACACAAGTCAGCACCATCCACAGACAGTGTGCTGGATGTCACAACAATAGAATAATAATACATAGTAAGGGTAACACAAGTCAGCATCACCCACAGACAGTGTGCTGGATGTCACAACAATAGAATAATAATACATAGTAAGAGTAACACAAGTCAGCACCACCCACAGACAGTGTGCTGGATGTCACAACAATAGAATAATAATACATAGTAAGAGTAACACAAGTCAGCACCACCCACAGACAGTGTGCTGGATGTCACAACAATAGAATAATAATACATAGTAAGAGTAACACATGTCAGCACCACCCACAGACAGTGTGCTGGATGTCACAACAATAGAATAATGATACATAGTAAGAGTAACACAAGTCAGCACCACCCACAGACAGTATGTGCTGGATGTCACAACAATAGAATAATAATACATAGTAAGAGTAACACAAGTCAGCACCACCCACAGACAGTGTGTGCTGTCACAACAATAGAATAATAATACATAGTAAGAGTAACACAAGTCAGCACCACCCACAGACAGTGTGTGCTGTCACAACAATAGAATAATGATACATAGTAAGAGTAACACAAGTCAGCACCACCCACAGACAGTGTGTGCTGTCACAACAATAGAATAATGATACATAGTAAGAGTAACACAAGTCAGCACCACCCACAGACAGTGTGTGCTGTCACAACAATAGAATAATAATACATAGTAAGAGTAACACAAGTCAGCACCACCCACAGACAGTGTGTGCTGGATGTCACAACAATAGAATAATGATACATAGTAAGAGTAACACAAGTCAGCACCACCCACAGACAGTGTGCTGGATGTCACAACAATAGAATAATAATACATAGTAAGAGTAACACAAGTCAGCACCACCCACAGACAGTATGCTGGATGTCACAACAATAGAATAATAATACATAGTAAGAGTAACACAAGTCAGCACCACCCACAGACAGTGTGCTGGATGTCACAACAATAGAAAAATAATACATAGTAAGAGTAACACAAGTCAGCACCACCCACAGACAGTGTGCTGGATGTCACAACAATAGAATAATAATACATAGTAAGGGTACCACAAGTCAGCACCACCCACAGACAGTGTGCTGGATGTCACAACAATAGAATAATAATACATAGTAAGGGTAACACAAGTCAGCACCACCCACAGACAGTGTGCTGTCACAACAATAGAATAATAATACATAGTAAGAGTAACACAAGTCAGCACCACCCACAGACAGTGTGCTGGATGTCACAACAATAGAATAATAATACATAGTAAGAGTAACACAAGTCAGCACCACCCACAGACAGTGTGTGCTGTCACAACAATAGAATAATGATACATAGTAAGAGTAACACAAGTCAGCACCACCCACAGACAGTGTGTGCTGTCACAACAATAGAATAATAATACATAGTAAGAGTAACACAAGTCAGCACCACCCACAGACAGTGTGCTGGATGTCACAACAATAGAATAATAATACATAGTAAGGGTAACACAAGTTAGCACCACCCACAGACAGTGTGCTGGATGTCACAACAATAGAATAATAATACATAGTAAGGGTAACACAAGTCAGCACCACCCACAGACAGTGTGCTGGATGTCACAACAATAGAATAATAATACATAGTAAGGGTACCACAAGTCAGCACCACCCACAGACAGTGTGCTGGATGTCACAACAATAGAATAATAATACATAGTAAGAGTAACACAAGTCAGCACCACCCACAGACAGTGTGCTGGATGTCACAACAATAGAATAATGATACATAGTAAGAGTAACACAAGTCAGCACCACCCACAGACAGTGTGCTGGATGTCACAACAATAGAATAATAATACATAGTAAGGGTAACACAAGTCAGCACCACCCACAGACAGTGTGTGCTGGATGTCACAACAATAGAATAATAATATATAGTAAGAGTAACACAAGTCAGCACCACCCACAGACAGTATGTGCTGGATGTCACAACAATAGAATAATAATACATAGTAAGGGTAACACAAGTCAGCACCACCCACAGACAGTGTGCTGGATGTCACAACAATAGAATAATGATACATAGTAAGAGTAACACAAGTCAGCATAACCCACAGACAGTATGTGCTGGATGTCACAACAATAGAATAATAATACATAGTAAGGGTAACACAAGTCAGCACCACCCACAGACAGTGTGTGCTGGATGTCACAACAATAGAATAATGATACATAGTAAGAGTAACACAAGTCAGCACCACCCACAGACAGTGTGTGCTGGATGTCACAACAATAGAATAATGATACATAGTAAGAGTAACACAAGTCAGCCCACCCACAGACAGTGTGCTGGATGTCACAACAATAGAATAATAATACATAGTAAGGGTAACACAAGTCAGCACCACCCACAGACAGTGTGCTGGATGTCACAACAATAGAATAATAATACATAGTAAGGGTACCACAAGTCAGCACCACCCACAGACAGTGTGCTGGATGTCACAACAATAGAATAATAATACATAGTAAGAGTAACACAAGTCAGCACCACCCACAGACAGTGTGCTGGATGTCACAACAATAGAATAATAATACATAGTAAGGGTAACACAAGTCAGCACCACCCACAGACAGTGTGTGCTGTCACAACAATAGAATAATATTACATAGTAAGAGTAACACAAGTCAGCACCACCCACAGACAGTATGTGCTGGATGTCACAACAATAGAATAATGATACATAGTAAGAGTAACACAAGTCAGCACCACCCACAGACAGTGTGCTGGATGTCACAACAATAGAATAATAATACATAGTAAGAGTAACACAAGTCAGCACCACCCACAGACAGTGTGCTGGATGTCACAACAATAGAATAATAATACATAGTAAGAGTAACACAAGTCAGCACCACCCACAGACAGTGTGTGCTGTCACAACAATAGAATAATGATACATAGTAAGAGTACCACAAGTCAGCACCACCCACAGACAGTGTGTGCTGGATGTCACAACAATAGAATAATAATACATAGTAAGAGTAACACAAGTCAGCACCACCCACAGACAGTGTGTGCTGTCACAACAATAGAATAATGATACATAGTAAGAGTACCACAAGTCAGCACCACCCACAGACAGTGTGTGCTGGATGTCACAACAATAGAATAATGATACATAGTAAGAGTAACACAAGTCAGCACCACCCACAGACAGTGTGCTGGATGTCACAACAATAGAATAATAATACATAGTAAGGGTACCACAAGTCAGCACCACCCACAGACAGTGTGCTGGATGTCACAACAATAGAATAATAATACATAGTAAGAGTAACACAAGTCAGCACCACCCACAGACAGTGTGCTGGATGTCACAACAATAGAATAATAATACATAGTAAGGGTACCACAAGTCAGCACCACCCACAGACAGTGTGCTGGATGTCACAACAATAGAATAATAATACATAGTAAGGGTAACACAAGTCAGCACCACCCACAGACAGTGTGTGCTGTCACAACAATAGAATAATGATACATAGTAAGAGTAACACAAGTCAGCACCACCCACAGACAGTGTGCTGGATGTCACAACAATAGAATAATAATACATAGTAAGGGTACCACAAGTCAGCACCACCCACAGACAGTGTGCTGGATGTCACAACAATAGAATAATAATACATAGTAAGGGTACCACAAGTCAGCACCACCCACAGACAGTGTGCTGGATGTCACAACAATAGAATAATAATACATAGTAAGAGTAACACAAGTCAGCACCACCCACAGACAGTGTGCTGGATGTCACAACAATAGAATAATAATACATAGTAAGGGTAACACAAGTCAGCACCACCCACAGACAGTGTGTGCTGTCACAACAATAGAATAATAATACATAGTAAGAGTAACACAAGTCAGCACCACCCACAGACAGTATGTGCTGGATGTCACAACAATAGAATAATAATACATAGTAAGAGTAACACAAGTCAGCACCACCCACAGACAGTGTGCTGGATGTCACAACAATAGAATAATAATACATAGTAAGAGTAACACAAGTCAGCACCACCCACAGACAGTGTGTGCTGTCACAACAATAGAATAATGATACATAGTAAGAGTAACACAAGTCAGCACCACCCACAGACAGTGTGCTGGATGTCACAACAATAGAATAATAATACATAGTAAGAGTAACACAAGTCAGCACCACCCACAGACAGTGTGCTGGATGTCACAACAATAGAATAATAATACATAGTAAGGGTACCACAAGTCAGCACCACCCACAGACAGTGTGCTGGATGTCACAACAATAGAATAATAATACATAGTAAGGGTAACACAAGTCAGCACCACCCACAGACAGTGTGTGCTGTCACAACAATAGAATAATGATACATAGTAAGAGTAACACAAGTCAGCACCACCCACAGACAGTGTGCTGGATGTCACAACAATAGAATAATAATACATAGTAAGGGTACCACAAGTCAGCACCACCCACAGACAGTGTGCTGGATGTCACAACAATAGAATAATAATACATAGTAAGAGTAACACAAGTCAGCACCACCCACAGACAGTGTGCTGGATGTCACAACAATAGAATAATAATACATAGTAAGAGTAACACAAGTCAGCACCACCCACAGACAGTATGTGCTGGATGTCACAACAATAGAATAATAATACATAGTAAGAGTAACACAAGTCAGCACCACCCACAGACAGTGTGCTGGATGTCACAACAATAGAATAATAATACATAGTAAGAGTAACACAAGTCAGCACCACCCACAGACAGTGTGTGATGTCACAACAATAGAATAATAATACATAGTAAGAGTAACACAAGTCAGCACCACCCACAGACAGTGTGTGCTGGATGTCACAACAATAGAATAATGATACATAGTAAGAGTAACACAAGTCAGCACCACCCACAGACAGTATGTGCTGGATGTCACAACAATAGAATAATAATACATAGTAAGAGTAACACAAGTCAGCACCACCCACAGACAGTGTGTGCTGGATGTCACAACAATAGAATAATAATACATAGTAAGAGTAACACAAGTCAGCACCACCCACAGACAGTGTGTGCTGTCACAACAATAGAATAATAATACATAGTAAGTGTAACACAAGTCAGCACCACCCACAGACAGTGTGCTGGATGTCACAACAATAGAATAATGATACATAGTAAGAGTAACACAAGTCAGCACCACCCACAGACAGTATGTGCTGGATGTCACAACAATAGAATAATAATACATAGTAAGAGTAACACAAGTCAGCACCACCCACAGACAGTGTGTGCTGTCACAACAATAGAATAATGATACATAGTAAGAGTAACACAAGTCAGCACCACCCACAGACAGTGTGCTGGATGTCACAACAATAGAATAATAATACATAGTAAGGGTACCACAAGTCAGCACCACCCACAGACAGTGTGCTGGATGTCACAACAATAGAATAATAATACATAGTAAGGGTAACACAAGTCAGCACCACCCACAGACAGTGTGTGCTGTCACAACAATAGAATAATGATACATAGTAAGAGTAACACAAGTCAGCACCACCCACAGACAGTGTGCTGGATGTCACAACAATAGAATAATAATACATAGTAAGGGTACCACAAGTCAGCACCACCCACAGACAGTGTGCTGGATGTCACAACAATAGAATAATAATACATAGTAAGAGTAACACAAGTCAGCACCACCCACAGACAGTGTGCTGGATGTCACAACAATAGAATAATAATACATAGTAAGAGTAACACAAGTCAGCACCACCCACAGACAGTGTGCTGGATGTCACAACAATAGAATAATAATACATAGTAAGGGTACCACAAGTCAGCACCACCCACAGACAGTGTGCTGGATGTCACAACAATAGAATAATAATACATAGTAAGTGTAACACAAGTCAGCACCACCCACAGACAGTATGCTGGATGTCACAACAATAGAATAATAATACATAGTAAGTGTAACACAAGTCAGCACCACCCACAGACAGTATGTGCTGGATGTCACAACAATAGAATAATAATACATAGTAAGAGTAACACAAGTCAGCACCACCCACAGACAGTGTGCTGGATGTCACAACAATAGAATAATAATACATAGTAAGAGTAACACAAGTCAGCACCACCCACAGACAGTGTGTGATGTCACAACAATAGAATAATAATACATAGTAAGGGTAACACAAGTCAGCACCACCCACAGACAGTATGTGCTGGATGTCACAACAATAGAATAATAATACATAGTAAGAGTAACACAAGTCAGCACCACCCACAGACAGTGTGCTGGATGTCACAACAATAGAATAATAATACATAGTAAGGGTAACACAAGTCAGCACCACCCACAGACAGTGTGTGATGTCACAACAATAGAATAATAATACATAGTAAGGGTACCACAAGTCAGCACCACCCACAGACAGTATGTGATGTCACAACAATAGAATAATAATACATAGTAAGGGTAACACAAGTCAGCACCACCCACAGACAGTGTGCTGGATGTCACAACAATAGAATAATAATACATAGTAAGAGTAACACAAGTCAGCACCACCCACAGACAGTGTGCTGGATGTCACAACAATAGAATAATAATACATAGTAAGAGTAACACAAGTCAGCACCACCCACAGACAGTATGCTGGATGTCACAACAATAGAATAATAATACATAGTAAGTGTAACACAAGTCAGCACCACCCACAGACAGTGTGCTGGATGTCACAACAATAGAATAATAATACATAGTAAGGGTACCACAAGTCAGCACCACCCACAGACAGTGTGTGCTGTCACAACAATAGAATAATAATACATAGTAAGTGTAACACAAGTCAGCACCACCCACAGACAGTGTGCTGGATGTCACAACAATAGAATAATGATACATAGTAAGAGTAACACAAGTCAGCACCACCCACAGACAGTATGCTGGATGTCACAACAATAGAATAATAATACATAGTAAGGGTAACACAAGTCAGCATCACCCACAGACAGTGTGTGCTGGATGTCACAACAATAGAATAATAATACATAGTAAGAGTAACACAAGTCAGCACCACCCACAGACAGTGTGTGCTGGATGTCACAACAATAGAATAATAATACATAGTAAGTGTAACACAAGTCAGCACCACCCACAGACAGTGTGCTGGATGTCACAACAATAGAATAATAATACATAGTAAGTGTAACACAAGTCAGCACCACCCACAGACAGTGTGTGATGTCACAACAATAGAATAATAATACATAGTAAGAGTAACACAAGTCAGCACCACCCACAGACAGTGTGCTGGATGTCACAACAATAGAATAATAATACATAGTAAGTGTAACACAAGTCAGCACCACCCACAGACAGTGTGTGCTGTCACAACAATAGAATAATAATACATAGTAAGAGTAACACAAGTCAGCACCACCCACAGACAGTGTGCTGGATGTCACAACAATAGAATAATAATACATAGTAAGTGTAACACAAGTCAGCACCACCCACAGACAGTGTGCTGGATGTCACAACAATAGAATAATAATACATAGTAAGAGTACCACAAGTCAGCATCACCCACAGACAGTGTGCTGGATGTCACAACAATAGAATAATAATACATAGTAAGGGTAACACAAGTCAGCATAACCCACAGACAGTGTGCTGGATGTCACAACAATAGAATAATAATACATAGTAAGGGTACCACAAGTCAGCACCACCCACAGACAGTGTGCTGGATGTCACAACAATAGAATAATAATACATAGTAAGGGTAACACAAGTCAGCACCACCCACAGACAGTGTGTGATGTCACAACAATAGAATAATAATACATAGTAAGACTAACACAAGTCAGCACCACCCACAGACAGTGTGCTGGATGTCACAACAATAGAATAATAATACATAGTAAGAGTAACACAAGTCAGCACCACCCACAGACAGTGTGCTGGATGTCACAACAATAGAATAATAATACATAGTGAGAGTAACACAAGTCAGCACCACCCACAGACAGTGTGCTGGATGTCACAACAATAGAATAATGATACATAGTAAGAGTAACACAAGTCAGCACCACCCACAGACAGTGTGTGATGTCACAACAATAGAATAATAATACATAGTAAGGGTAACACAAGTCAGCACCACCCACAGACAGTGTGTGCTGGATGTCACAACAATAGAATAATAATACATAGTAAGAGTAACACAAGTCAGCACCACTCACAGACAGTATGTGCTGTCACAACAATAGAATAATAATACATAGTAAGAGTAACACAAGTCAGCACCACCCACAGACAGTGTGCTGGATGTCACAACAATAGAATAAAAATACATAGTAAGAGTAACACAAGTCAGCACCACCCACAGACAGTGTGCTGGATGTCACAACAATAGAATAATAATACATAGTAAGAGTAACACAAGTCAGCACCACCCACAGACAGTGTGTGCTGTCACAACAATAGAATAATAATACATAGTAAGAGTAACACAAGTCAGCACCACCCACAGACAGTGTGTGATGTCACAACAATAGAATAATAATACATAGTAAGGGTACCACAAGTCAGCACCACCCACAGACAGTGTGTGCTGTCACAACAATAGAATAATAATACATAGTAAGTGTAACACAAGTCAGCACCACCCACAGACAGTATGTGCTGTCACAACAATAGAATAATAATACATAGTAAGTGTAACACAAGTCAGCACCACCCACAGACAGTGTGCTGGATGTCACAACAATAGAATAATAATACATAGTAAGGGTAACACAAGTCAGCACCACCCACAGACAGTGTGCTGGATGTCACAACAATAGAATAATAATACATAGTAAGAGTAACACAAGTCAGCACCACCCACAGACAGTGTGCTGGATGTCACAACAATAGAATAATAATACATAGTAAGGGTAACACAAGTCAGCATAACCCACAGACAGTGTGCTGGATGTTACAACAATAGAATAATAATACATAGTAAGAGTAAGACAAGTCAGCACCACCCACAGACAGTGTGCTGGATGTCACAACAATAGAATAATGATACATAGTAAGAGTACCACAAGTCAGCACCACCCACAGACAGTGTGCTGGATGTCACAACAATAGAATAATAATACATAGTAAGAGTAACACAAGTCAGCACCACCCACAGACAGTGTGCTGGATGTCACAACAATAGAATAATAATACATAGTAAGTGTAACACAAGTCAGCACCACCCACAGACAGTATGCTGGATGTCACAACAATAGAATAATAATACATAGTAAGAGTAACACAAGTCAGCACCACCCACAGACAGTGTGCTGGATGTCACAACAATAGAATAATAATACATAGTAAGAGTAACACAAGTCAGCATCACCCACAGACAGTGTGTGATGTCACAACAATAGAATAATGATACATAGTAAGAGTAACACAAGTCAGCACCACCCACAGACAGTGTGCTGGATGTCACAACAATAGAATAATAATACATAGTAAGAGTAACACAAGTCAGCACCACCCACAGACAGTGTGCTGGATGTCACAACAATAGAATAATGATACATAGTAAGAGTAACACAAGTCAGCACCACCCACAGACAGTGTGCTGGATGTCACAACAATAGAATAATAATACATAGTAAGGGTAACACAAGTCAGCACCACCCACAGACAGTGTGCTGGATGTCACAACAATAGAATAATAATACATAGTAAGTGTAACACAAGTCAGCACCACCCACAGACAGTGTGCTGGATGTCACAACAATAGAATAATAATACATAGTAAGAGTAACACAAGTCAGCACCACCCACAGACAGTGTGCTGGATGTCACAACAATAGAATAATAATACATAGTAAGTGTAACACAAGTCAGCACCACCCACAGACAGTGTGTGCTGTCACAACAATAGAATAATAATACATAGTAAGAGTAACACAAGTCAGCACCACCCACAGACAGTGTGCTGGATGTCACAACAATAGAATAATAATACATAGTAAGTGTAACACAAGTCAGCACCACCCACAGACAGTGTGCTGGATGTCACAACAATAGAATAATAATACATAGTAAGAGTACCACAAGTCAGCATCACCCACAGACAGTGTGCTGGATGTCACAACAATAGAATAATAATACATAGTAAGGGTAACACAAGTCAGCATAACCCACAGACAGTGTGCTGGATGTCACAACAATAGAATAATAATACATAGTAAGGGTACCACAAGTCAGCACCACCCACAGACAGTGTGCTGGATGTCACAACAATAGAATAATAATACATAGTAAGGGTAACACAAGTCAGCACCACCCACAGACAGTGTGTGATGTCACAACAATAGAATAATAATACATAGTAAGACTAACACAAGTCAGCACCACCCACAGACAGTGTGCTGGATGTCACAACAATAGAATAATAATACATAGTAAGAGTAACACAAGTCAGCACCACCCACAGACAGTGTGCTGGATGTCACAACAATAGAATAATAATACATAGTGAGAGTAACACAAGTCAGCACCACCCACAGACAGTGTGCTGGATGTCACAACAATAGAATAATGATACATAGTAAGAGTAACACAAGTCAGCACCACCCACAGACAGTGTGTGATGTCACAACAATAGAATAATAATACATAGTAAGGGTAACACAAGTCAGCACCACCCACAGACAGTGTGTGCTGGATGTCACAACAATAGAATAATAATACATAGTAAGAGTAACACAAGTCAGCACCACTCACAGACAGTATGTGCTGTCACAACAATAGAATAATAATACATAGTAAGAGTAACACAAGTCAGCACCACCCACAGACAGTGTGCTGGATGTCACAACAATAGAATAAAAATACATAGTAAGAGTAACACAAGTCAGCACCACCCACAGACAGTGTGCTGGATGTCACAACAATAGAATAATAATACATAGTAAGAGTAACACAAGTCAGCACCACCCACAGACAGTGTGTGCTGTCACAACAATAGAATAATAATACATAGTAAGAGTAACACAAGTCAGCACCACCCACAGACAGTGTGTGATGTCACAACAATAGAATAATAATACATAGTAAGGGTACCACAAGTCAGCACCACCCACAGACAGTGTGTGCTGTCACAACAATAGAATAATAATACATAGTAAGTGTAACACAAGTCAGCACCACCCACAGACAGTATGTGCTGTCACAACAATAGAATAATAATACATAGTAAGTGTAACACAAGTCAGCACCACCCACAGACAGTGTGCTGGATGTCACAACAATAGAATAATAATACATAGTAAGGGTAACACAAGTCAGCACCACCCACAGACAGTGTGCTGGATGTCACAACAATAGAATAATAATACATAGTAAGAGTAACACAAGTCAGCACCACCCACAGACAGTGTGCTGGATGTCACAACAATAGAATAATAATACATAGTAAGGGTAACACAAGTCAGCATAACCCACAGACAGTGTGCTGGATGTTACAACAATAGAATAATAATACATAGTAAGAGTAAGACAAGTCAGCACCACCCACAGACAGTGTGCTGGATGTCACAACAATAGAATAATGATACATAGTAAGAGTACCACAAGTCAGCACCACCCACAGACAGTGTGCTGGATGTCACAACAATAGAATAATAATACATAGTAAGAGTAACACAAGTCAGCACCACCCACAGACAGTGTGCTGGATGTCACAACAATAGAATAATGATACATAGTAAGAGTAACACAAGTCAGCACCACCCACAGACAGTGTGCTGGATGTCACAACAATAGAATAATAATACATAGTAAGGGTAACACAAGTCAGCACCACCCACAGACAGTGTGCTGGATGTCACAACAATAGAATAATAATACATAGTAAGTGTAACACAAGTCAGCACCACCCACAGACAGTGTGCTGGATGTCACAACAATAGAATAATAATACATAGTAAGAGTAACACAAGTCAGCACCACCCACAGACAGTGTGCTGGATGTCACAACAATAGAATAATAATACATAGTAAGAGTAACACAAGTCAGCACCACCCACAGACAGTGTGCTGGATGTCACAACAATAGAATAATAATACATAGTAAGGGTAACACAAGTCAGCACCACCCACAGACAGTGTGCTGGATGTCACAACAATAGAATAATAATACATAGTAAGGGTAACACAAGTCAGCACCACCCACAGACAGTGTGCTGGATGTCACAACAATAGAATAATAATACATAGTAAGGGTAACACAAGTCAGCACCACCCACAGACAGTGTGCTGGATGTCACAACAATAGAATAATAATACATAGTAAGAGTAACACATGTCAGCACCACCCACAGACAGTGTGTGCTGGATGTCACAACAATAGAATAATAATACATAGTAAGAGTAACACAAGTCAGCACCACCCACAGACAGTGTGTGCTGTCACAACAATAGAATAATAATACATAGTAAGAGTAACACAAGTCAGCACCACCCACAGACAGTGTGCTGAATGTCACAACAATAGAATAATAATACATAGTAAGTGTAACACAAGTCAGCATCATCCACAGACAGTGTGCTGGATGTCACAACAATAGAATAATAATACATAGTAAGGGTACCACAAGTCAGCACCACCCACAGACAGTGTGCTGGATGTCACAACAATAGAATAATAATACATAGTAAGAGTAACACAAGTCAGCACCACCCACAGACAGTGTGTGCTGGATGTCACAACAATAGAATAATAATACATAGTAAGAGTAACACAAGTCAGCACCACCCACAGACAGTGTGCTGGATGTCACAACAATAGAATAATAATACATAGTAAGTGTAACACAAGTCAGCACCACCCACAGACAGTGTGCTGGATGTCACAACAATAGAATAATAATACATAGTAAGAGTACCACAAGTCAGCATCACCCACAGACAGTGTGCTGGATGTCACAACAATAGAATAATAATACATAGTAAGGGTAACACAAGTCAGCATAACCCACAGACAGTGTGCTGGATGTCACAACAATAGAATAATAATACATAGTAAGGGTACCACAAGTCAGCACCACCCACAGACAGTGTGCTGGATGTCACAACAATAGAATAATAATACATAGTAAGGGTAACACAAGTCAGCACCACCCACAGACAGTGTGTGATGTCACAACAATAGAATAATAATACATAGTAAGACTAACACAAGTCAGCACCACCCACAGACAGTGTGCTGGATGTCACAACAATAGAATAATAATACATAGTAAGAGTAACACAAGTCAGCACCACCCACAGACAGTGTGCTGGATGTCACAACAATAGAATAATAATACATAGTGAGAGTAACACAAGTCAGCACCACCCACAGACAGTGTGCTGGATGTCACAACAATAGAATAATGATACATAGTAAGAGTAACACAAGTCAGCACCACCCACAGACAGTGTGTGATGTCACAACAATAGAATAATAATACATAGTAAGGGTAACACAAGTCAGCACCACCCACAGACAGTGTGTGCTGGATGTCACAACAATAGAATAATAATACATAGTAAGAGTAACACAAGTCAGCACCACTCACAGACAGTATGTGCTGTCACAACAATAGAATAATAATACATAGTAAGAGTAACACAAGTCAGCACCACCCACAGACAGTGTGCTGGATGTCACAACAATAGAATAATAATACATAGTAAGAGTAACACAAGTCAGCACCACCCACAGACAGTGTGTGCTGGATGTCACAACAATAGAATAATAATACATAGTAAGAGTAACACAAGTCAGCACCACCCACAGACAGTGTGCTGGATGTCACAACAATAGAATAATAATACATAGTAAGAGTAACACAAGTCAGCACCACCCACAGACAGTGTGTGCTGTCACAACAATAGAATAATAATACATAGTAAGAGTAACACAAGTCAGCACCACCCACAGACAGTGTGTGATGTCACAACAATAGAATAATAATACATAGTAAGGGTACCACAAGTCAGCACCACCCACAGACAGTGTGTGCTGTCACAACAATAGAATAATAATACATAGTAAGTGTAACACAAGTCAGCACCACCCACAGACAGTATGTGCTGTCACAACAATAGAATAATAATACATAGTAAGTGTAACACAAGTCAGCACCACCCACAGACAGTGTGCTGGATGTCACAACAATAGAATAATAATACATAGTAAGGGTAACACAAGTCAGCACCACCCACAGACAGTGTGCTGGATGTCACAACAATAGAATAATAACACATAGTAAGAGTAACACAAGTCAGCACCACCCACAGACAGTGTGCTGGATGTCACAACAATAGAATAATAATACATAGTAAGGGTAACACAAGTCAGCACCACCCACAGACAGTGTGCTGGATGTCACAACAATAGAATAATAATACATAGTAAGAGTAACACAAGTCAGCACCACCCACAGACAGTGTGCTGGATGTCACAACAATAGAATAATAATACATAGTAAGGGTAACACAAGTCAGCATAACCCACAGACAGTGTGCTGGATGTTACAACAATAGAATAATAATACATAGTAAGAGTAAGACAAGTCAGCACCACCCACAGACAGTGTGCTGGATGTCACAACAATAGAATAATGATACATAGTAAGAGTACCACAAGTCAGCACCACCCACAGACAGTGTGCTGGATGTCACAACAATAGAATAATAATACATAGTAAGAGTAACACAAGTCAGCACCACCCACAGACAGTGTGCTGGATGTCACAACAATAGAATAATGATACATAGTAAGAGTAACACAAGTCAGCACCACCCACAGACAGTGTGCTGGATGTCACAACAATAGAATAATAATACATAGTAAGGGTAACACAAGTCAGCACCACCCACAGACAGTGTGCTGGATGTCACAACAATAGAATAATAATACATAGTAAGTGTAACACAAGTCAGCACCACCCACAGACAGTGTGCTGGATGTCACAACAATAGAATAATAATACATAGTAAGAGTAACACAAGTCAGCACCACCCACAGACAGTGTGCTGGATGTCACAACAATAGAATAATAATACATAGTAAGGGTAACACAAGTCAGCACCACCCACAGACAGTGTGCTGGATGTCACAACAATAGAATAATAATACATAGTAAGAGTAACACAAGTCAGCACCACCCACAGACAGTGTGCTGGATGTCACAACAATAGAATAATAATACATAGTAAGAGTAACACAAGTCAGCACCACCCACAGACAGTGTGCTGGATGTCACAACAATAGAATAATAATACATAGTAAGGGTAACACAAGTCAGCACCACCCACAGACAGTGTGCTGGATGTCACAACAATAGAATAATAATACATAGTAAGGGTAACACAAGTCAGCACCACCCACAGACAGTGTGCTGGATGTCACAACAATAGAATAATAATACATAGTAAGGGTAACACAAGTCAGCACCACCCACAGACAGTGTGCTGGATGTCACAACAATAGAATAATAATACATAGTAAGAGTAACACATGTCAGCACCACCCACAGACAGTGTGTGCTGGATGTCACAACAATAGAATAATAATACATAGTAAGAGTAACACAAGTCAGCACCACCCACAGACAGTGTGTGCTGTCACAACAATAGAATAATAATACATAGTAAGAGTAACACAAGTCAGCACCACCCACAGACAGTGTGCTGAATGTCACAACAATAGAATAATAATACATAGTAAGTGTAACACAAGTCAGCATCATCCACAGACAGTGTGCTGGATGTCACAACAATAGAATAATAATACATAGTAAGGGTACCACAAGTCAGCACCACCCACAGACAGTGTGCTGGATGTCACAACAATAGAATAATAATACATAGTAAGAGTAACACAAGTCAGCACCACCCACAGACAGTGTGTGCTGGATGTCACAACAATAGAATAATAATACATAGTAAGAGTAACACAAGTCAGCACCACCCACAGACAGTGTGCTGGATGTCACAACAATAGAATAATAATACATAGTAAGTGTAACACAAGTCAGCACCACCCACAGACAGTGTGCTGGATGTCACAACAATAGAATAATAATACATAGTAAGAGTACCACAAGTCAGCATCACCCACAGACAGTGTGCTGGATGTCACAACAATAGAATAATAATACATAGTAAGGGTAACACAAGTCAGCATAACCCACAGACAGTGTGCTGGATGTCACAACAATAGAATAATAATACATAGTAAGGGTACCACAAGTCAGCACCACCCACAGACAGTGTGCTGGATGTCACAACAATAGAATAATAATACATAGTAAGGGTAACACAAGTCAGCACCACCCACAGACAGTGTGTGATGTCACAACAATAGAATAATAATACATAGTAAGACTAACACAAGTCAGCACCACCCACAGACAGTGTGCTGGATGTCACAACAATAGAATAATAATACATAGTAAGAGTAACACAAGTCAGCACCACCCACAGACAGTGTGCTGGATGTCACAACAATAGAATAATAATACATAGTGAGAGTAACACAAGTCAGCACCACCCACAGACAGTGTGCTGGATGTCACAACAATAGAATAATGATACATAGTAAGAGTAACACAAGTCAGCACCACCCACAGACAGTGTGTGATGTCACAACAATAGAATAATAATACATAGTAAGGGTAACACAAGTCAGCACCACCCACAGACAGTGTGTGCTGGATGTCACAACAATAGAATAATAATACATAGTAAGAGTAACACAAGTCAGCACCACTCACAGACAGTATGTGCTGTCACAACAATAGAATAATAATACATAGTAAGAGTAACACAAGTCAGCACCACCCACAGACAGTGTGCTGGATGTCACAACAATAGAATAATAATACATAGTAAGAGTAACACAAGTCAGCACCACCCACAGACAGTGTGTGCTGGATGTCACAACAATAGAATAATAATACATAGTAAGAGTAACACAAGTCAGCACCACCCACAGACAGTGTGCTGGATGTCACAACAATAGAATAATAATACATAGTAAGAGTAACACAAGTCAGCACCACCCACAGACAGTGTGTGCTGTCACAACAATAGAATAATAATACATAGTAAGAGTAACACAAGTCAGCACCACCCACAGACAGTGTGTGATGTCACAACAATAGAATAATAATACATAGTAAGGGTACCACAAGTCAGCACCACCCACAGACAGTGTGTGCTGTCACAACAATAGAATAATAATACATAGTAAGTGTAACACAAGTCAGCAGCACCCACAGACAGTATGTGCTGTCACAACAATAGAATAATAATACATAGTAAGTGTAACACAAGTCAGCACCACCCACAGACAGTGTGCTGGATGTCACAACAATAGAATAATAATACATAGTAAGGGTAACACAAGTCAGCACCACCCACAGACAGTGTGCTGGATGTCACAACAATAGAATAATAACACATAGTAAGAGTAACACAAGTCAGCACCACCCACAGACAGTGTGCTGGATGTCACAACAATAGAATAATAATACATAGTAAGGGTAACACAAGTCAGCATAACCCACAGACAGTGTGCTGGATGTCACAACAATAGAATAATAATACATAGTAAGAGTAAGACAAGTCAGCACCACCCACAGACAGTGTGCTGGATGTCACAACAATAGAATAATGATACATAGTAAGAGTACCACAAGTCAGCACCACCCACAGACAGTGTGCTGGATGTCACAACAATAGAATAATAATACATAGTAAGAGTAACACAAGTCAGCACCACCCACAGACAGTGTGCTGGATGTCACAACAATAGAATAATGATACATAGTAAGAGTAACACAAGTCAGCACCACCCACAGACAGTGTGCTGGATGTCACAACAATAGAATAATAATACATAGTAAGGGTAACACAAGTCAGCACCACCCACAGACAGTGTGCTGGATGTCACAACAATAGAATAATAATACATAGTAAGTGTAACACAAGTCAGCACCACCCACAGACAGTGTGCTGGATGTCACAACAATAGAATAATAATACATAGTAAGAGTAACACAAGTCAGCACCACCCACAGACAGTGTGCTGGATGTCACAACAATAGAATAATAATACATAGTAAGAGTAACACAAGTCAGCACCACCCACAGACAGTGTGCTGGATGTCACAACAATAGAATAATAATACATAGTAAGGGTAACACAAGTCAGCACCACCCACAGACAGTGTGCTGGATGTCACAACAATAGAATAATAATACATAGTAAGGGTAACACAAGTCAGCACCACCCACAGACAGTGTGCTGGATGTCACAACAATAGAATAATAATACATAGTAAGGGTAACACAAGTCAGCACCACCCACAGACAGTGTGCTGGATGTCACAACAATAGAATAATAATACATAGTAAGAGTAACACATGTCAGCACCACCCACAGACAGTGTGTGCTGGATGTCACAACAATAGAATAATAATACATAGTAAGAGTAACACAAGTCAGCACCACCCACAGACAGTGTGCTGGATGTCACAACAATAGAATAATAATACATAGTAAGGGTAACACAAGTCAGCACCACCCACAGACAGTATGTGCTGGATGTCACAACAATAGAATAATAATACATAGTAAGAGTAACACAAGTCAGCACCACCCACAGACAGTGTGTGATGTCACAACAATAGAATAATGATACATAGTAAGGGTAACACAAGTCAGCACCACCCACAGACAGTGTGCTGGATGTCACAACAATAGAATAATAATACATAGTAAGAGTAACACAAGTCAGCACCACCCACAGACAGTGTGTGCTGGATGTCACAACAATAGAATAATAATACATAGTAAGAGTAACACAAGTCAGCACCACCCACAGACAGTGTGCTGGATGTCACAACAATAGAATAATAATACATAGTAAGAGTAACACAAGTCAGCACCACCCACAGACAGTGTGCTGGATGTCACAACAATAGAATAATAATACATAGTAAGAGTAAGACAAGTCAGCACCACCCACAGACAGTGTGCTGGATGTCACAACAATAGAATAATGATACATAGTAAGAGTACCACAAGTCAGCACCACCCACAGACAGTGTGCTGGATGTCACAACAATAGAATAATAATACATAGTAAGAGTAACACAAGTCAGCACCACCCACAGACAGTATGCTGGATGTCACAACAATAGAATAATGATACATAGTAAGGGTAACACAAGTCAGCATAACCCACAGACAGTGTGCTGGATGTCACAACAATAGAATAATAATACATAGTAAGAGTAACACAAGTCAGCACCACTCACAGACAGTATGTGCTGTCACAACAATAGAATAATAATACATAGTAAGTGTAACACAAGTCAGCACCACCCACAGACAGTGTGCTGGATGTCACAACAATAGAATAATGATACATAGTAAGGGTAACACAAGTCAGCACCACCCACAGACAGTGTGCTGGATGTCACAACAATAGAATAATAATACATAGTAAGGGTAACACAAGTCAGCACCACCCACAGACAGTGTGCTGGATGTCACAACAATAGAATAATAATACATAGTAAGGGTAACACAAGTCAGCACCACCCACAGACAGTGTGCTGGATGTCACAACAATAGAATAATAATACATAGTAAGAGTAACACAAGTCAGCACCACCCACAGACAGTGTGCTGGATGTCACAACAATAGAATAATAATACATAGTAAGGGTAACACAAGTCAGCACCACCCACAGACAGTGTGCTGGATGTCACAACAATAGAATAATGATACATAGTAAGGGTAACACAAGTCAGCACCACCCACAGACAGTGTGTGCTGTCACAACAATAGAATAATAATACATAGTAAGAGTAACACAAGTCAGCACCACCCACAGACAGTGTGTGCTGTCACAACAATAGAATAATAATACATAGTAAGGGTAACACAAGTCAGCACCACCCACAGACAGTGTGTGCTGGATGTCACAACAATAGAATAATAATACATAGTAAGAGTAACACAAGTCAGCACCACCCACAGACAGTGTGTGCTGGATGTCACAACAATAGAATAATAATACATAGTAAGTGTAACACAAGTCAGCACCACCCACAGACAGTGTGTGATGTCACAACAATAGAATAATAATACATAGTAAGGGTAACACAAGTCAGCACCACCCACAGACAGTGTGTGATGTCACAACAATAGAATAATGATACATAGTAAGAGTACCACAAGTCAGCACCACCCACAGACAGTGTGCTGGATGTCACAACAATAGAATAATAATACATAGTAAGAGTAACACAAGTCAGCACCACCCACAGACAGTGTGCTGGATGTCACAACAATAGAATAATAATACATAGTAAGTGTAACACAAGTCAGCACCACCCACAGACAGTGTGCTGGATGTCACAACAAAAGAATAATAATACATAGTAAGTGTAACACAAGTCAGCACCACCCACAGACAGTATGTGCTGTCACAACAATAGAATAATAATACATAGTAAGAGTAACACAAGTCAGCACCACCCACAGACAGTGTGTGCTGGATGTCACAACAATAGAATAATAATACATAGTAAGTGTAACACAAGTCAGCACCACCCACAGACAGTGTGCTGGATGTCACAACAATAGAATAATAATACATAGTAAGAGTAACACAAGTCAGCACCACCCACAGACAGTATGTGCTGGATGTCACAACAATAGAATAATAATACATAGTAAGGGTACCACAAGTCAGCACCACCCACAGACAGTGTGTGCTGTCACAACAATAGAATAATAATACATAGTAAGGGTAACACAAGTCAGCACCACCCACAGACAGTATGTGCTGGATGTCACAACAATAGAATAATAATACATAGTAAGAGTAACACAAGTCAGCACCACCCACAGACAGTATGCTTGATGTCACAACAATAGAATAATAATACATAGTAAGTGTAACACAAGTCAGCACCACCCACAGACAGTGTGTGCTGTCACAACAATAGAATAATAATACATAGTAAGTGTAACACAAGTCAGCACCACCCACAGACAGTGTGCTGGATGTCACAACAATAGAATAATAATACATAGTAAGTGTAACACAAGTCAGCACCACCCACAGACAGTGTGCTGGATGTCACAACAATAGAATAATAATACATAGTAAGAGTAACACAAGTCAGCACCACCCACAGACAGTATATGCTGGATGTCACAACAATAGAATAATAATACATAGTAAGAGTAACACAAGTCAGCATAACCCACAGACAGTGTGCTGGATGTCACAACAATAGAATAATAATACATAGTAAGAGTAAGACAAGTCAGCACCACCCACAGACAGTGTGCTGGATGTCACAACAATAGAATAATGATACATAGTAAGAGTACCACAAGTCAGCACCACCCACAGACAGTGTGCTGGATGTCACAACAATAGAATAATGATACATAGTAAGAGTAACACAAGTCAGCACCATCCACAGACAGTGTGCTGGATGTCACAACAATAGAATAATAATACATAGTAAGAGTAACACAAGTCAGCACCATCCACAGACAGTGTGCTGGATGTCACAACAATAGAATAATAATACATAGTAAGAGTAACACAAGTCAGCATCACCCACAGACAGTGTGTGCTGTCACAACAATAGAATAATAATACATAGTAAGAGTAACACAAGTCAGCACCACCCACAGACAGTGTGTGCTGTCACAACAATAGAATAATAATACATAGTAAGACTAACACAAGTCAGCACCACCCACAGACAGTGTGTGCTGGATGTCACAACAATAGAATAATAATACATAGTAAGAGTAACACAAGTCAGCACCACCCACAGACAGTGTGTGCTGGATGTCACAACAATAGAATAATGATACATAGTAAGAGTAACACAAGTCAGCACCACCCACAGACAGTATGTGCTGGATGTCACAACAATAGAATAATAATACATAGTAAGAGTAACACAAGTCAGCACCACCCACAGACAGTATGCTGGATGTCACAACAATAGAATAATAATACATAGTAAGAGTAACACAAGTCAGCACCACCCACAGACAGTGTGCTGTCACAACAATAGAATAATAATACATAGTAAGTGTAACACAAGTCAGCACCACCCACAGACAGTGTGCTGGATGTCACAACAATAGAATAATAATACATAGTAAGTGTAACACAAGTCAGCACCACCCACAGACAGTGTGCTGGATGTCACAACAATAGAATAATAATACATAGTAAGGGTAACACAAGTCAGCACCACCCACAGACAGTGTGCTGGATGTCACAACAATAGAATAATAATACATAGTAAGGGTAACACAAGTCAGCACCACCCACAGACAGTGTGCTGGATGTCACAACAATAGAATAATGATACATAGTAAGGGTAACACAAGTCAGCATAACCCACAGACAGTGTGCTGGATGTCACAACAATAGAATAATAATACATAGTAAGGGTACCACAAGTCAGCACCACCCACAGACAGTGTGTGATGTCACAACAATAGAATAATAATACATAGTAAGAGTAACACAAGTCAGCACCACCCACAGACAGTATGTGCTGTCACAACAATAGAATAATAATACATAGTAAGAGTAACACAAGTCAGCATCACCCACAGACAGTGTGTGCTGGATGTCACAACAATAGAATAATAATACATAGTAAGGGTACCACAAGTCAGCACCACCCACAGACAGTATGCTGGATGTCACAACAATAGAATAATAATACATAGTAAGAGTAACACAAGTCAGCACCACCCACAGACAGTGTGCTGTCACAACAATAGAATAATAATACATAGTAAGAGTAACACAAGTCAGCACCACCCACAGACAGTATGCTGGATGTCACAACAATAGAATAATAATACATAGTAAGAGTAACACAAGTCAGCACCACCCACAGACAGTATGTGCTGTCACAACAATAGAATAATAATACATAGTAAGAGTAACACAAGTCAGCACCACCCACAGACAGTATGCTGGATGTCACAACAATAGAATAATAATACATAGTAAGAGTAACACAAGTCAGCACCACCCACAGACAGTATGCTGGATGTCACAACAATAGAATAATAATACATAGTAAGAGTAACACAAGTCAGCACCACCCACAGACAGTATGCTGGATGTCACAACAATAGAATAATAATACATAGTAAGAGTAACACAAGTCAGCACCACCCACAGACAGTGTGTGATGTCACAACAATAGAATAATAATACATAGTAAGAGTAACACAAGTCAGCATCACCCACAGACAGTGTGCTGGATGTCACAACAATAGAATAATAATACATAGTAAGGGTAACACAAGTCAGCATAACCCACAGACAGTGTGTGCTGGATGTCACAACAATAGAATAATAATACATAGTAAGTGTACCACAAGTCAGCACCACCCACAGACAGTGTGCTGGATGTCACAACAATAGAATAATAATACATAGTAAGAGTAACACAAGTCAGCACCACCCACAGACAGTGTGCTGGATGTCACAACAATAGAATAATAATACATAGTAAGAGTAACACAAGTCAGCACCACCCACAGACAGTGTGTGCTGTCACAACAATAGAATAATAATACATAGTAAGAGTAACACAAGTCAGCACCACCCACAGACAGTATGTGCTGGATGTCACAACAATAGAATAATAATACATAGTAAGAGTACCACAAGTCAGCACCACCCACAGACAGTATGTGCTGGATGTCACAACAATAGAATAATAATACATAGTAAGAGTAACACAAGTCAGCACCACCCACAGACAGTGTGCTGGATGTCACAACAATAGAATAATAATACATAGTAAGAGTAACACATGTTAGCATAACCCACAGACAGTATGTGCTGTCACAACAATAGAATAATGATACATAGTAAGAGTAAGACAAGTCAGCACCACCCACAGACAGTGTGCTGGATGTCACAACAATAGAATAATGATACACAGTAAGAGTAAGACAAGTCAGCATAACCCACAGACAGTGTGCTGGATGTCACAACAATAGAATAATAATACATAGTAAGAGTAAGACAAGTCAGCATAACCCACAGACAGTGTGCTGGATGTCACAACAATAGAATAATAATACATTGTAAGAGTAAGACAAGTCAGCACCACCCACAGACAGTGTGTGCTGTCACAACAATAGAATAATAATACATAGTAAGAGTAAGACAAGTCAGCACCACCCACAGACAGTATGTGCTGTCACAACAATAGAATAATAATACATAGTGAGAGTAACACAAGTCAGCACCACCCACAGACAGTGTGCTGGATGTCACAACAATAGAATAATAATACATAGTAAGAGTAACACAAGTCAGCACCACCCACAGACAGTATGTGCTGTCACAACAATAGAATAATAATACATAGTAAGTGTAACACAAGTCTGCTTCACCCACAGACAGTGTGTGCTGTCACAACAATAGAATAATGATACATAGTAAGAGTAACACAAGTCAGCACCACCCACAGACAGTGTGTGCTGTCACAACAATAGAATAATAATACATAGTAAGAGTAACACAAGTCAGCACCACCCACAGACAGTGTGTGCTGGATGTCACAACAATAGAATAATGATACATAGTAAGAGTAACACAAGTCAGCACCACCCACAGACAGTGTGTGCTGTCACAACAATAGAATAATAATACATAGTAAGGGTAACACAAGTCAGCACCACCCACAGACAGTGTGCTGGATGTCACAACAATAGAATAATAATACATAGTAAGAGTAACACAAGTCAGCACCACCCACAGACAGTATGCTTGATGTCACAACAATAGAATAATAATACATAGTAAGAGTAACACAAGTCAGCACCACCCACAGACAGTGTGCTGGATGTTACAACAATAGAATAATAATACATAGTAAGGGTAACACAAGTCAGCACCACCCACAGACAGTATGCTGGATGTCACAACAATAGAATAATAATACATAGTAAGAGTAACACAAGTCAGCACCACCCACAGACAGTGTGTGCTGGATGTCACAACAATAGAATAATGATACATAGTAAGAGTAACACAAGTCAGCACCACCCACAGACAGTATGTGCTGGATGTCACAACAATAGAATAATAATACATAGTAAGAGTAACACAAGTCAGCACCACCCACAGACAGTGTGTGCTGGATGTCACAACAATAGAATAATAATACATAGTAAGAGTAACACAAGTCAGCACCACCCACAGACAGTGTGTGCTGTCACAACAATAGAATAATAATACATAGTAAGTGTAACACAAGTCAGCACCACCCACAGACAGTGTGCTGGATGTCACAACAATAGAATATTGATACATAGTAAGAGTAACACAAGTCAGCACCACCCACAGACAGTGTGCTGGATGTCACAACAATAGAATATTGATACATAGTAAGAGTAACACAAGTCAGCACCACCCACAGACAGTATGTGCTGGATGTCACAACAATAGAATAATAATACATAGTAAGAGTAACACAAGTCAGCACCACCCACAGACAGTATGTGCTGTCACAACAATAGAATAATAATACATAGTAAGAGTAACACAAGTCAGCACCACCCACAGACAGTGTGCTGGATGTCACAACAATAGAATAATAATACATAGTAAGAGTAACACAAGTCAGCACCACCCACAGACAGTATGTGATGTCACAACAATAGAATAATAATACATAGTAAGAGTAACACAAGTCAGCACCACCCACAGACAGTGTGCTGGATGTCACAACAATAGAATAATAATACATAGTAAGGGTAACACAAGTCAGCACCACCCACAGACAGTGTGCTGGATGTCACAACAATAGAATAATAATACATAGTAAGAGTAACACAAGTCAGCACCACCCACAGACAGTGTGCTGGATGTCACAACAATAGAATAATAATACATAGTAAGAGTAACACAAGTCAGCACCACCCACAGACAGTGTGTGCTGGATGTCACAACAATAGAATAATGATACATAGTAAGAGTAACACAAGTCAGCACCACCCACAGACAGTGTGCTGGATGTCACAACAATAGAATAATAATACATAGTAAGAGTAACACAAGTCAGCACCACCCACAGACAGTGTGTGCTGGATGTCACAACAATAGAATAATAATACATAGTAAGGGTACCACAAGTCAGCACCACCCACAGACAGTGTGTGCTGGATGTCACAACAATAGAATAATAATACATAGTAAGAGTAACACAAGTCAGCACCACCCACAGACAGTGTGTGCTGGATGTCACAACAATAGAATAATGATACATAGTAAGAGTAACACAAGTCAGCACCACCCACAGACAGTATGTGCTGGATGTCACAACAATAGAATAATAATACATAGTAAGGGTAACACAAGTCAGCACCACCCACAGACAGTGTGCTGGATGTCACAACAATAGAATAATAATACATAGTAAGAGTAACACAAGTCAGCACCACCCACAGACAGTATGTGCTGGATGTCACAACAATAGAATAATAATACATAGTAAGAGTAACACAAGTCAGCACCACCCACAGACAGTGTGTGCTGTCACAACAATAGAATAATGATACATAGTAAGAGTAACACAAGTCAGCACCACCCACAGACAGTGTGCTGGATGTCACAACAATAGAATAATAATACATAGTAAGGGTACCACAAGTCAGCACCACCCACAGACAGTGTGCTGGATGTCACAACAATAGAATAATAATACATAGTAAGGGTAACACAAGTCAGCACCACCCACAGACAGTGTGTGCTGTCACAACAATAGAATAATGATACATAGTAAGAGTAACACAAGTCAGCACCACCCACAGACAGTGTGCTGGATGTCACAACAATAGAATAATAATACATAGTAAGGGTACCACAAGTCAGCACCACCCACAGACAGTGTGCTGGATGTCACAACAATAGAATAATAATACATAGTAAGAGTAACACAAGTCAGCACCACCCACAGACAGTGTGCTGGATGTCACAACAATAGAATAATAATACATAGTAAGAGTAACACAAGTCAGCACCACCCACAGACAGTGTGCTGGATGTCACAACAATAGAATAATAATACATAGTAAGGGTAACACAAGTCAGCACCACCCACAGACAGTGTGCTGGATGTCACAACAATAGAATAATAATACATAGTAAGAGTAACACAAGTCAGCACCACCCACAGACAGTGTGCTGGATGTCACAACAATAGAATAATAATACATAGTAAGAGTAACACAAGTCAGCACCACCCACAGACAGTGTGTGCTGGATGTCACAACAATAGAATAATGATACATAGTAAGAGTAACACAAGTCAGCACCACCCACAGACAGTGTGCTGGATGTCACAACAATAGAATAATAATACATAGTAAGAGTAACACAAGTCAGCACCACCCACAGACAGTGTGTGCTGGATGTCACAACAATAGAATAATAATACATAGTAAGGGTACCACAAGTCAGCACCACCCACAGACAGTGTGTGCTGGATGTCACAACAATAGAATAATAATACATAGTAAGAGTAACACAAGTCAGCACCACCCACAGACAGTGTGTGCTGGATGTCACAACAATAGAATAATGATACATAGTAAGAGTAACACAAGTCAGCACCACCCACAGACAGTATGTGCTGGATGTCACAACAATAGAATAATAATACATAGTAAGGGTAACACAAGTCAGCACCACCCACAGACAGTGTGCTGGATGTCACAACAATAGAATAATAATACATAGTAAGAGTAACACAAGTCAGCACCACCCACAGACAGTATGTGCTGGATGTCACAACAATAGAATAATAATACATAGTAAGAGTAACACAAGTCAGCACCACCCACAGACAGTGTGTGCTGTCACAACAATAGAATAATGATACATAGTAAGAGTAACACAAGTCAGCACCACCCACAGACAGTGTGCTGGATGTCACAACAATAGAATAATAATACATAGTAAGGGTACCACAAGTCAGCACCACCCACAGACAGTGTGCTGGATGTCACAACAATAGAATAATAATACATAGTAAGGGTAACACAAGTCAGCACCACCCACAGACAGTGTGTGCTGTCACAACAATAGAATAATGATACATAGTAAGAGTAACACAAGTCAGCACCACCCACAGACAGTGTGCTGGATGTCACAACAATAGAATAATAATACATAGTAAGGGTACCACAAGTCAGCACCACCCACAGACAGTGTGCTGGATGTCACAACAATAGAATAATAATACATAGTAAGAGTAACACAAGTCAGCACCACCCACAGACAGTGTGCTGGATGTCACAACAATAGAATAATAATACATAGTAAGAGTAACACAAGTCAGCACCACCCACAGACAGTATGTGCTGGATGTCACAACAATAGAATAATAATACATAGTAAGAGTAACACAAGTCAGCACCACCCACAGACAGTGTGCTGGATGTCACAACAATAGAATAATAATACATAGTAAGAGTAACACAAGTCAGCACCACCCACAGACAGTGTGTGATGTCACAACAATAGAATAATAATACATAGTAAGGGTAACACAAGTCAGCACCACCCACAGACAGTATGTGCTGGATGTCACAACAATAGAATAATAATACATAGTAAGAGTAACACAAGTCAGCACCACCCACAGACAGTGTGCTGGATGTCACAACAATAGAATAATAATACATAGTAAGGGTAACACAAGTCAGCACCACCCACAGACAGTGTGTGATGTCACAACAATAGAATAATAATACATAGTAAGGGTACCACAAGTCAGCACCACCCACAGACAGTATGTGATGTCACAACAATAGAATAATAATACATAGTAAGGGTAACACAAGTCAGCACCACCCACAGACAGTGTGCTGGATGTCACAACAATAGAATAATAATACATAGTAAGAGTAACACAAGTCAGCACCACCCACAGACAGTATGTGCTGTCACAACAATAGAATAATAATACATAGTAAGAGTAACACAAGTCAGCACCACCCACAGACAGTGTGCTGGATGTCACAACAATAGAATAATAATACATAGTAAGGGTAACACAAGTCAGCACCACCCACAGACAGTGTGCTGGATGTCACAACAATAGAATAATAATACATAGTAAGAGTAAGACAAGTCAGCACCACCCACAGACAGTGTGCTGGATGTCACAACAATAGAATAATAATACATAGTAAGGGTAACACAAGTCAGCACCACCCACAGACAGTATGTGCTGGATGTCACAACAATAGAATAATGATACATAGTAAGTGTAACACAAGTCAGCACCACCCACAGACAGTGTGCTGGATGTCACAACAATAGAATAATAATACATAGTAAGTGTAACACAAGTCAGCACCACCCACAGACAGTGTGCTGGATGTCACAACAATAGAATAATGATACATAGTAAGAGTAACACAAGTCAGCATAACCCACAGACAGTGTGCTGGATGTCACAACAATAGAATAATAATACATAGTAAGGGTAACACAAGTCAGCACCACCCACAGACAGTGTGCTGGATGTCACAACAATAAAATAATGATACATAGTAAGAGTAACACAAGTCAGCACCACCCACAGACAGTGTGTGCTGTCACAACAATAGAATAATAATACATAGTAAGAGTAACACAAGTCAGCACCACCCACAGACAGTGTGTGCTGTCACAACAATAGAATAATAATACATAGTAAGGGTAACACAAGTCAGCACCACCCACAGACAGTGTGTGCTGGATGTCACAACAATAGAATAATAATACATAGTAAGAGTAACACAAGTCAGCACCACCCACAGACAGTGTGCTGGATGTCACAACAATACATAGTATCTAAGAGTTACAGTTTAGAAGTTATCTTAGGACAACATACTTGGCGGATTTTGATGTATATCTGGCTGAGGGTTGAATGAGAATTTCATGCTTGAATATTAATTATGCTGATTATGCTGATTGTGAATGTCATCATTGGATGTTTAAAGTATTGCGCACATTTCGTGTAGCAAGAGGTATAGTGTGTGATATACAAGTTCTTCACTAAAGGTTTAATGAAAACTCTAATCACGAGATTTGGCATTAGCCAGTCTGTAAATAAGGCCAATAAGTCCTTACTTTAAAGACCGATACATCGGTAATCATAACATCGAATCATAAGATATAACAAGAGTATCTTCGTTTTGCATGTATTTTATTGTTACAGGTATTTGTTAGAAATAAGCTTTGGGCAAGGGTTTGGCTCTTTATGAGAAGAAAGTTTTACAATATGCATTCGTAATGGACACTAAATGGAAATGAGAAGCGCTATTACTAGTGCGAAAGAGACAGAATGAACAATGAAAGACAATGGACAATCAATGACGAGCATATATATGACTAGTATTGATTTAATTTAACATAATTGACACTTGAGCCGGGACTGGGGGCTGGGGATCATTTACTGTTAACATGTATTTTAGATAATGGTCTGGACAAATCAGTTCACGTCACCTCTTGTTCTTCTAAGGGTAACTAAGTGCTTGTAATAGAACTAAATTAGGTTGCGTCAGGTAGATCTGCAACAGCAGAGATTGCTAACCTAGTTCTGGATGATGTAACTATTGAAAAGACCAGAATAAAAATACAATATATATATATATATAAGTCAGCACCACCCACAGACAGTGTGTGCTGGATGTCACAACAATAGAATAATAATACATAGTAAGTGTAACACAAGTCAGCACCACCCACAGACAGTGTGTGATGTCACAACAATAGAATAATAATACATAGTAAGGGTAACACAAGTCAGCACCACCCACAGACAGTGTGTGATGTCACAACAATAGAATAATGATACATAGTAAGAGTACCACAAGTCAGCACCACCCACAGACAGTATGTGCTGTCACAACAATAGAATAATAATACATAGTAAGAGTAACACAAGTCAGCACCACCCACAGACAGTATGTGCTGTCACAACAATAGAATAATAATACATAGTAAGAGTAACACAAGTCAGCACCACCCACAGACAGTGTGTGCTGGATGTCACAACAATAGAATAATAATACATAGTAAGTGTAACACAAGTCAGCACCACCCACAGACAGTGTGCTGGATGTCACAACAATAGAATAATAATACATAGTAAGAGTAACACAAGTCAGCACCACCCACAGACAGTATGTGCTGGATGTCACAACAATAGAATAATAATACATAGTAAGGGTACCACAAGTCAGCACCACCCACAGACAGTGTGTGCTGTCACAACAATAGAATAATAATACATAGTAAGGGTAACACAAGTCAGCACCACCCACAGACAGTATGTGCTGGATGTCACAACAATAGAATAATAATACATAGTAAGAGTAACACAAGTCAGCACCACCCACAGACAGTATGTGCTGTCACAACAATAGAATAATAATACATAGTAAGGGTAACACAAGTCAGCACCACCCACAGACAGTGTGTGCTGGATGTCACAACAATAGAATAATAATACATAGTAAGAGTAACACAAGTCAGCACCACCCACAGACAGTGTGCTGGATGTCACAACAATAGAATAATAATACATAGTAAGAGTAACACAAGTCAGCACCACCCACAGACAGTGTGCTGGATGTCACAACAATAGAATAATAATACATAGTAAGGGTAACACAAGTCAGCACCACCCACAGACAGTGTGCTGGATGTCACAACAATAGAATAATAATACATAGTAAGGGTAACACAAGTCAGCACCACCCACAGACAGTGTGCTGGATGTCACAACAATAGAATAATGATACATAGTAAGGGTAACACAAGTCAGCATAACCCACAGACAGTGTGCTGGATGTCACAACAATAGAATAATAATACATAGTAAGGGTACCACAAGTCAGCACCACCCACAGACAGTGTGTGATGTCACAACAATAGAATAATAATACATAGTAAGAGTAACACAAGTCAGCACCACCCACAGACAGTATGTGCTGTCACAACAATAGAATAATAATACATAGTAAGAGTAACACAAGTCAGCATCACCCACAGACAGTGTGTGCTGGATGTCACAACAATAGAATAATAATACATAGTAAGGGTACCACAAGTCAGCACCACCCACAGACAGTATGCTGGATGTCACAACAATAGAATAATAATACATAGTAAGAGTAACACAAGTCAGCACCACCCACAGACAGTGTGCTGTCACAACAATAGAATAATAATACATAGTAAGAGTAACACAAGTCAGCACCACCCACAGACAGTGTGCTGGATGTCACAACAATAGAATAATGATACATAGTAAGAGTAACACAAGTCAGCACCACCCACAGACAGTATGCTGGATGTCACAACAATAGAATAATAATACATAGTGAGAGTAACACAAGTCAGCACCACCCACAGACAGTGTGCTGGATGTCACAACAATAGAATAAAAATACATAGTAAGAGTAACACAAGTCAGCACCACCCACAGACAGTGTGCTGGATGTCACAACAATAGAATAATAATACATAGTAAGAGTAACACAAGTCAGCACCACCCACAGACAGTGTGTGCTGTCACAACAATAGAATAATAATACATAGTAAGAGTAACACAAGTCAGCACCACCCACAGACAGTGTGTGATGTCACAACAATAGAATAATAATACATAGTAAGGGTACCACAAGTCAGCACCACCCACAGACAGTGTGTGATGTCACAACAATAGAATAATGATACATAGTAAGTGTAACACAAGTCAGCACCACCCACAGACAGTATGTGCTGTCACAACAATAGAATAATAATACATAGTAAGTGTAACACAAGTCAGCACCACCCACAGACAGTGTGCTGGATGTCACAACAATAGAATAATAATACATAGTAAGAGTAACACAAGTCAGCACCACCCACAGACAGTGTGCTGGATGTCACAACAATAGAATAATAATACATAGTAAGAGTAACACAAGTCAGCACCACCCACAGACAGTATGCTGGATGTCACAACAATAGAATA
This sequence comes from Sthenelais limicola, assembly GCA_942159475.1. Lineage (NCBI taxonomy): Eukaryota > Metazoa > Annelida > Polychaeta > Phyllodocida > Sigalionidae > Sthenelais > Sthenelais limicola. The sequence goes on along the minus strand of OW804102.1, from coordinate 64,362,077 downwards.
ATAATACATAGTAAGTGTAACACAAGTCAGCACCACCCACAGACAGTGTGCTGGATGTCACAACAATAGAATAATAATACATAGTAAGAGTAACACAAGTCAGCACCACCCACAGACAGTATGCTGGATGTCACAACAATAGAATAATAATACATAGTAAGAGTAACACAAGTCAGCACCACCCACAGACAGTGTGCTGGATGTCACAACAATAGAATAATAATACATAGTAAGAGTAACACAAGTCAGCACCACCCACAGACAGTGTGCTGGATGTCACAACAATAGAATAATAATACATAGTAAGGGTAACACAAGTCAGCATAACCCACAGACAGTGTGCTGGATGTTACAACAATAGAATAATAATACATAGTAAGAGTAAGACAAGTCAGCACCACCCACAGACAGTGTGCTGGATGTCACAACAATAGAATAATGATACATAGTAAGAGTACCACAAGTCAGCACCACCCACAGACAGTGTGCTGGATGTCACAACAATAGAATAATAATACATAGTAAGAGTAACACAAGTCAGCACCACCCACAGACAGTGTGCTGGATGTCACAACAATAGAATAATAATACATAGTAAGAGTAACACAAGTCAGCACCACCCACAGACAGTGTGCTGGATGTCACAACAATAGAATAATAATACATAGTAAGAGTAACACAAGTCAGCACCACCCACAGACAGTGTGCTGGATGTCACAACAATAGAATAATAATACATAGTAAGAGTAACACAAGTCAGCACCACCCACAGACAGTGTGCTGGATGTCACAACAATAGAATAATAATACATAGTAAGGGTAACACAAGTCAGCACCACCCACAGACAGTGTGCTGGATGTCACAACAATAGAATAATAATACATAGTAAGAGTAACACAAGTCAGCACCACCCACAGACAGTGTGCTGGATGTCACAACAATAGAATAATAATACATAGTAAGAGTAACACAAGTCAGCATCACCCACAGACAGTATGTGCTGGATGTCACAACAATAGAATAATAATACATAGTAAGAGTAACACAAGTCAGCACCACCCACAGACAGTGTGTGCTGGATGTCACAACAATAGAATAATAATACATAGTAAGAGTAACACAAGTCAGCACCACCCACAGACAGTATGCTGGATGTCACAACAATAGAATAATGATACATAGTAAGGGTAACACAAGTCAGCATAACCCACAGACAGTGTGCTGGATGTCACAACAATAGAATAATAATACATAGTAAGAGTAACACAAGTCAGCACCACTCACAGACAGTATGTGCTGTCACAACAATAGAATAATAATACATAGTAAGTGTAACACAAGTCAGCACCACCCACAGACAGTGTGCTGGATGTCACAACAATAGAATAATGATACATAGTAAGGGTAACACAAGTCAGCACCACCCACAGACAGTGTGCTGGATGTCACAACAATAGAATAATAATACATAGTAAGGGTAACACAAGTCAGCACCACCCACAGACAGTGTGCTGGATGTCACAACAATAGAATAATAATACATAGTAAGGGTAACACAAGTCAGCACCACCCACAGACAGTGTGCTGGATGTCACAACAATAGAATAATAATACATAGTAAGAGTAACACAAGTCAGCACCACCCACAGACAGTGTGCTGGATGTCACAACAATAGAATAATAATACATAGTAAGGGTAACACAAGTCAGCACCACCCACAGACAGTGTGCTGGATGTCACAACAATAGAATAATGATACATAGTAAGGGTAACACAAGTCAGCACCACCCACAGACAGTGTGTGCTGTCACAACAATAGAATAATAATACATAGTAAGGGTACCACAAGTCAGCACCACCCACAGACAGTGTGTGCTGTCACAACAATAGAATAATAATACATTGTAAGGGTAACACAAGTCAGCACCACCCACAGACAGTGTGTGCTGGATGTCACAACAATAGAATAATAATACATAGTAAGAGTAACACAAGTCAGCACCACCCACAGACAGTGTGTGCTGGATGTCACAACAATAGAATAATAATACATAGTAAGTGTAACACAAGTCAGCACCACCCACAGACAGTGTGTGATGTCACAACAATAGAATAATAATACATAGTAAGGGTAACACAAGTCAGCACCACCCACAGACAGTGTGTGATGTCACAACAATAGAATAATGATACATAGTAAGAGTACCACAAGTCAGCACCACCCACAGACAGTATGTGCTGTCACAACAATAGAATAATAATACATAGTAAGAGTAACACAAGTCAGCACCACCCACAGACAGTGTGTGCTGGATGTCACAACAATAGAATAATAATACATAGTAAGTGTAACACAAGTCAGCACCACCCACAGACAGTGTGCTGGATGTCACAACAATAGAATAATAATACATAGTAAGAGTAACACAAGTCAGCACCACCCACAGACAGTATGTGCTGGATGTCACAACAATAGAATAATAATACATAGTAAGGGTACCACAAGTCAGCACCACCCACAGACAGTGTGTGCTGTCACAACAATAGAATAATAATACATAGTAAGAGTAACACAAGTCAGCACCACCCACAGACAGTGTGTGCTGTCACAACAATAGAATAATAATACATAGTAAGAGTAACACAAGTCAGCACCACCCACAGACAGTGTGTGCTGGATGTCACAACAATAGAATAATAATACATAGTAAGAGTAACACAAGTCAGCACCACCCACAGACAGTATGCTTGATGTCACAACAATAGAATAATAATACATAGTAAGTGTAACACAAGTCAGCACCACCCACAGACAGTGTGTGCTGTCACAACAATAGAATAATAATACATAGTAAGTGTAACACAAGTCAGCACCACCCACAGACAGTGTGCTGGATGTCACAACAATAGAATAATAATACATAGTAAGTGTAACACAAGTCAGCACCACCCACAGACAGTGTGCTGGATGTCACAACAATAGAATAATAATACATAGTAAGAGTAACACAAGTCAGCACCACCCACAGACAGTATATGCTGGATGTCACAACAATAGAATAATAATACATAGTAAGGGTACCACAAGTCAGCACCACCCACAGACAGTGTGCTGTCACAACAATAGAATAATAATACATAGTAAGAGTAAGACAAGTCAGCACCACCCACAGACAGTGTGTGATGTCACAACAATAGAATAATAATACATAGTAAGTGTAACACAAGTCAGCATCACCCACAGACAGTGTGCTGGATGTCACAACAATAGAATAATAATACATAGTAAGGGTAACACAAGTCAGCATAACCCACAGACAGTGTGCTGGATGTCACAACAATAGAATAATAATACATAGTAAGAGTAAGACAAGTCAGCACCACCCACAGACAGTGTGCTGGATGTCACAACAATAGAATAATGATACATAGTAAGAGTACCACAAGTCAGCACCACCCACAGACAGTGTGCTGGATGTCACAACAATAGAATAATAATACATAGTAAGAGTAACACAAGTCAGCACCATCCACAGACAGTGTGCTGGATGTCACAACAATAGAATAATAATACATAGTAAGAGTAACACAAGTCAGCACCATCCACAGACAGTGTGCTGGATGTCACAACAATAGAATAATAATACATAGTAAGAGTAACACAAGTCAGCATCACCCACAGACAGTGTGTGCTGTCACAACAATAGAATAATAATACATAGTAAGAGTAACACAAGTCAGCACCACCCACAGACAGTGTGTGCTGTCACAACAATAGAATAATAATACATAGTAAGACTAACACAAGTCAGCACCACCCACAGACAGTGTGTGCTGGATGTCACAACAATAGAATAATAATACATAGTAAGAGTAACACAAGTCAGCACCACCCACAGACAGTGTGTGCTGGATGTCACAACAATAGAATAATGATACATAGTAAGAGTAACACAAGTCAGCACCACCCACAGACAGTGTGTGCTGTCACAACAATAGAATAATGATACATAGTAAGGGTAACACAAGTCAGCACCACCCACAGACAGTGTGCTGGATGTCACAACAATAGAATAATAATACATAGTAAGGGTAACACAAGTCAGCACCACCCACAGACAGTGTGCTGGATGTCACAACAATAGAATAATAATACATAGTAAGGGTACCACAAGTCAGCACCACCCACAGACAGTGTGCTGGATGTCACAACAATAGAATAATAATACATAGTAAGGGTAACACAAGTCAGCACCACCCACAGACAGTGTGTGCTGGATGTCACAACAATAGAATAATAATACATAGTAAGGGTAACACAAGTCAGCACCACCCACAGACAGTGTGCTGGATGTCACAACAATAGAATAATAATACATAGTAAGGGTACCACAAGTCAGCACCACCCACAGACAGTGTGCTGTCACAACAATAGAATAATAATACATAGTAAGAGTAAGACAAGTCAGCACCACCCACAGACAGTGTGTGATGTCACAACAATAGAATAATAATACATAGTAAGTGTAACACAAGTCAGCACCACCCACAGACAGTGTGCTGGATGTCACAACAATAGAATAATAATACATAGTAAGGGTAACACAAGTCAGCACCACCCACAGACAGTGTGCTGGATGTCACAACAATAGAATAATGATACATAGTAAGTGTAACACAAGTCAGCACCACCCACAGACAGTGTGCTGGATGTTACAACAATAGAATAATAATACATAGTAAGAGTAACACAAGTCAGCACCACCCACAGACAGTGTGCTGGATGTCACAACAATAGAATAATAATACATAGTAAGAGTAACACAAGTCAGCACCACCCACAGACAGTGTGCTGGATGTCACAACAATAGAATAATAATACATAGTAAGGGTAACACAAGTCAGCACCACCCACAGACAGTGTGCTGGATGTCACAACAATAGAATAATAATACATAGTAAGGGTAACACAAGTCAGCACCACCCACAGACAGTGTGCTGGATGTCACAACAATAGAATAATGATACATAGTAAGGGTAACACAAGTCAGCATAACCCACAGACAGTGTGCTGGATGTCACAACAATAGAATAATAATACATAGTAAGGGTACCACAAGTCAGCACCACCCACAGACAGTGTGTGATGTCACAACAATAGAATAATAATACATAGTAAGAGTAACACAAGTCAGCACCACCCACAGACAGTATGTGCTGTCACAACAATAGAATAATAATACATAGTAAGAGTAACACAAGTCAGCATCACCCACAGACAGTGTGTGCTGGATGTCACAACAATAGAATAATAATACATAGTAAGGGTACCACAAGTCAGCACCACCCACAGACAGTATGCTGGATGTCACAACAATAGAATAATAATACATAGTAAGAGTAACACAAGTCAGCACCACCCACAGACAGTGTGCTGTCACAACAATAGAATAATAATACATAGTAAGAGTAACACAAGTCAGCACCACCCACAGACAGTATGCTGGATGTCACAACAATAGAATAATAATACATAGTAAGAGTAACACAAGTCTGCACCACCCACAGACAGTATGTGCTGTCACAACAATAGAATAATAATACATAGTAAGAGTAACACAAGTCAGCACCACCCACAGACAGTATGCTGGATGTCACAACAATAGAATAATAATACATAGTAAGAGTAACACAAGTCAGCACCACCCACAGACAGTATGCTGGATGTCACAACAATAGAATAATAATACATAGTAAGAGTAACACAAGTCAGCACCACCCACAGACAGTATGCTGGATGTCACAACAATAGAATAATAATACATAGTAAGAGTAACACAAGTCAGCACCACCCACAGACAGTGTGTGATGTCACAACAATAGAATAAAAATACATAGTAAGAGTAACACAAGTCAGCATCACCCACAGACAGTGTGCTGGATGTCACAACAATAGAATAATAATACATAGTAAGGGTAACACAAGTCAGCATAACCCACAGACAGTGTGTGCTGGATGTCACAACAATAGAATAATAATACATAGTAAGTGTACCACAAGTCAGCACCACCCACAGACAGTGTGCTGGATGTCACAACAATAGAATAATAATACATAGTAAGAGTAACACAAGTCAGCACCACCCACAGACAGTGTGCTGGATGTCACAACAATAGAATAATAATACATAGTAAGAGTAACACAAGTCAGCACCACCCACAGACAGTGTGTGCTGTCACAACAATAGAATAATAATACATAGTAAGAGTAACACAAGTCAGCACCACCCACAGACAGTATGTGCTGGATGTCACAACAATAGAATAATAATACATAGTAAGAGTAACACAAGTCAGCACCACCCACAGACAGTGTGCTGGATGTCACAACAATAGAATAATAATACATAGTAAGAGTAACACATGTTAGCATAACCCACAGACAGTATGTGCTGTCACAACAATAGAATAATGATACATAGTAAGAGTAAGACAAGTCAGCACCACCCACAGACAGTGTGCTGGATGTCACAACAATAGAATAATGATACATAGTAAGAGTAAGACAAGTCAGCATAACCCACAGACAGTGTGCTGGATGTCACAACAATAGAATAATAATACATAGTAAGAGTAAGACAAGTCAGCATAACCCACAGACAGTGTGCTGGATGTCACAACAATAGAATAATAATACATTGTAAGAGTAAGACAAGTCAGCACCACCCACAGACAGTGTGCTGGATGTCACAACAATAGAATAATAATACATAGTAAGAGTAAGACAAGTCAGCACCACCCACAGACAGTATGTGCTGTCACAACAATAGAATAATAATACATAGTGAGAGTAACACAAGTCAGCACCACCCACAGACAGTGTGCTGGATGTCACAACAATAGAATAATAATACATAGTAAGAGTAACACAAGTCAGCACCACCCACAGACAGTGTGCTGGATGTCACAACAATAGAATAATAATACATAGTAAGTGTAACACAAGTCTGCTTCACCCACAGACAGTGTGTGCTGTCACAACAATAGAATAATGATACATAGTAAGAGTAACACAAGTCAGCACCACCCACAGACAGTGTGTGCTGTCACAACAATAGAATAATAATACATAGTAAGAGTAACACAAGTCAGCACCACCCACAGACAGTGTGTGCTGGATGTCACAACAATAGAATAATGATACATAGTAAGAGTAACACAAGTCAGCACCACCCACAGACAGTGTGTGCTGTCACAACAATAGAATAATAATACATAGTAAGGGTAACACAAGTCAGCACCACCCACAGACAGTGTGCTGGATGTCACAACAATAGAATAATAATACATAGTAAGAGTAACACAAGTCAGCACCACCCACAGACAGTGTGTGCTGGATGTCACAACAATAGAATAATGATACATAGTAAGAGTAACACAAGTCAGCACCACCCACAGACAGTATGTGCTGGATGTCACAACAATAGAATAATAATACATAGTAAGAGTAACACAAGTCAGCACCACCCACAGACAGTGTGTGCTGGATGTCACAACAATAGAATAATAATACATAGTAAGAGTAACACAAGTCAGCACCACCCACAGACAGTGTGTGCTGTCACAACAATAGAATAATAATACATAGTAAGTGTAACACAAGTCAGCACCACCCACAGACAGTGTGCTGGATGTCACAACAATAGAATAATGATACATAGTAAGAGTAACACAAGTCAGCACCACCCACAGACAGTATGTGCTGGATGTCACAACAATAGAATAATAATACATAGTAAGAGTAACACAAGTCAGCACCACCCACAGACAGTGTGTGCTGTCACAACAATAGAATAATGATACATAGTAAGAGTAACACAAGTCAGCACCACCCACAGACAGTGTGCTGGATGTCACAACAATAGAATAATAATACATAGTAAGGGTACCACAAGTCAGCACCACCCACAGACAGTGTGCTGGATGTCACAACAATAGAATAATAATACATAGTAAGAGTAACACAAGTCAGCACCACCCACAGACAGTGTGCTGGATGTCACAACAATAGAATAATAATACATAGTAAGAGTAACACAAGTCAGCACCACCCACAGACAGTATGTGCTGGATGTCACAACAATAGAATAATAATACATAGTAAGGGTAACACAAGTCAGCACCACCCACAGACAGTGTGTGCTGTCACAACAATAGAATAATGATACATAGTAAGAGTAACACAAGTCAGCACCACCCACAGACAGTGTGCTGGATGTCACAACAATAGAATAATAATACATAGTAAGGGTACCACAAGTCAGCACCACCCACAGACAGTGTGCTGGATGTCACAACAATAGAATAATAATACATAGTAAGAGTAACACAAGTCAGCACCACCCACAGACAGTATGCTGGATGTTACAACAATAGAATAATAATACATAGTAAGTGTAACACAAGTCAGCACCACCCACAGACAGTGTGTGCTGTCACAACAATAGAATAATAATACATAGTAAGAGTAACACAAGTCAGCACCACCCACAGACAGTGTGCTGGATGTCACAACAATAGAATAATAATACATAGTAAGAGTAACACAAGTCAGCACCACCCACAGACAGTGTGCTGGATGTCACAACAATAGAATAATAATACATAGTAAGAGTAACACAAGTCAGCACCACCCACAGACAGTATGTGCTGGATGTCACAACAATAGAATAATAATACATAGTAAGAGTAACACAAGTCAGCACCACCCACAGACAGTGTGCTGGATGTCACAACAATAGAATAATAATACATAGTAAGAGTAACACAAGTCAGCACCACCCACAGACAGTGTGTGATGTCACAACAATAGAATAATAATACATAGTAAGGGTAACACAAGTCAGCACCACCCACAGACAGTATGTGCTGGATGTCACAACAATAGAATAATAATACATAGTAAGAGTAACACAAGTCAGCACCACCCACAGACAGTGTGCTGGATGTCACAACAATAGAATAATAATACATAGTAAGGGTAACACAAGTCAGCACCACCCACAGACAGTGTGTGATGTCACAACAATAGAATAATAATACATAGTAAGGGTACCACAAGTCAGCACCACCCACAGACAGTATGTGATGTCACAACAATAGAATAATAATACATAGTAAGGGTAACACAAGTCAGCACCACCCACAGACAGTGTGCTGGATGTCACAACAATAGAATAATAATACATAGTAAGAGTAACACAAGTCAGCACCACCCACAGACAGTGTGCTGGATGTCACAACAATAGAATAATAATACATAGTAAGAGTAACACAAGTCAGCACCACCCACAGACAGTATGCTGGATGTCACAACAATAGAATAATAATACATAGTAAGTGTAACACAAGTCAGCACCACCCACAGACAGTGTGCTGGATGTCACAACAATAGAATAATAATACATAGTAAGGGTACCACAAGTCAGCACCACCCACAGACAGTGTGTGCTGTCACAACAATAGAATAATAATACATAGTAAGTGTAACACAAGTCAGCACCACCCACAGACAGTGTGCTGGATGTCACAACAATAGAATAATAATACATAGTAAGGGTACCACAAGTCAGCACCACCCACAGACAGTGTGCTGGATGTCACAACAATAGAATAATAATACATAGTAAGAGTAACACAAGTCAGCACCACCCACAGACAGTGTGCTGGATGTCACAACAATAGAATAATAATACATAGTAAGGGTAACACAAGTCAGCACCACCCACAGACAGTGTGTGATGTCACAACAATAGAATAATGATACATAGTAAGTGTAACACAAGTCAGCACCACCCACAGACAGTGTGTGATGTCACAACAATAGAATAATAATACATAGTAAGGGTACCACAAGTCAGCACCACCCACAGACAGTGTGTGATGTCACAACAATAGAATAATGATACATAGTAAGTGTAACACAAGTCAGCACCACCCACAGACAGTATGTGCTGTCACAACAATAGAATAATAATACATAGTAAGTGTAACACAAGTCAGCACCACCCACAGACAGTGTGCTGGATGTCACAACAATAGAATAATGATACATAGTAAGGGTAACACAAGTCAGCACCACCCACAGACAGTGTGCTGGATGTCACAACAATAGAATAATAATACATAGTAAGAGTAACACAAGTCAGCACCACCCACAGACAGTGTGCTGGATGTCACAACAATAGAATAATAATACATAGTAAGAGTAACACAAGTCAGCACCACCCACAGACAGTGTGCTGGATGTTACAACATTAGAATAATAATACATAGTAAGAGTAAGACAAGTCAGCACCACTCACAGACAGTATGTGCTGTCACAACAATAGAATAATAATACATAGTAAGGGTAACACAAGTCAGCACCACCCACAGACAGTGTGCTGGATGTCACAACAATAGAATAATAATACATAGTAAGAGTAACACAAGTCAGCACCACCCACAGACAGTGTGCTGGATGTCACAACAATAGAATAATAATACATAGTAAGGGTAACCCAAGTCAGCATAACCCACAGACAGTGTGCTGGATGTCACAACAATAGAATAATAATACATAGTAAGGGTAACCCAAGTCAGCATAACCCACAGACAGTGTGCTGGATGTCACAACAATAGAATAATGATACATAGTAAGAGTAACACAAGTCAGCACCACCCACAGACAGTATGCTGGATGTCACAACAATAGAATAATAATACATAGTAAGACTAACACAAGTCAGCATCATCCACAGACAGTGTGCTGGATGTCACAACAATAGAATAATGATACATAGTAAGAGTAACACAAGTCAGCACCACCCACAGACAGTATGTGCTGGATGTCACAACAATAGAATAATGATACATAGTAAGAGTAACACAAGTCAGCATAACCCACAGACAGTGTGCTGGATGTCACAACAATAGAATAATAATACATAGTAAGAGTAACACAAGTCAGCACCACCCACAGACAGTGTGCTGGATGTCACAACAATAGAATAATAATACATAGTAAGTGTAACACAAGTCAGCACCACCCACAGACAGTGTGCTGGATGTCACAACAATAGAATAATGATACATAGTAAGAGTAACACAAGTCAGCACCACCCACAGACAGTGTGTGGTGGATGTCACAACAATAGAATAATAATACATAGTAAGTGTAACACAAGTCAGCACCACCCACAGACAGTGTGCTGGATGTCACAACAATAGAATAATAATACATAGTAAGAGTAACACAAGTCAGCACCACCCACAGACAGTATGCTGGATGTCACAACAATAGAATAATGATACATAGTAAGAGTAACACAAGTCAGCACCACCCACAGACAGTGTGCTGGATGTCACAACAATAGAATAATGATACATAGTAAGAGTAACACAAGTCAGCACCACCCACAGACAGTATGTGCTGTCACAACAATAGAATAATAATACATAGTAAGAGTAACACAAGTCAGCACCACCCACAGACAGTATGCTGGATGTCACAACAATAGAATAATAATACATAGTAAGAGTAACACAAGTCAGCACCACCCACAGACAGTGTGTGCTGGATGTCACAACAATAGAATAATGATACATAGTAAGTGTAACACAAGTCAGCACCACCCACAGACAGTGTGTGGTGGATGTCACAACAATAGAATAATAATACATAGTAAGAGTAACACAAGTCAGCACCACCCACAGACAGTGTGTGCTGGATGTCACAACAATAGAATAATGATACATAGTAAGAGTAACACAAGTCAGCATCACCCACAGACAGTATGTGCTGGATGTCACAACAATAGAATAATGATACATAGTAAGTGTAACACAAGTCAGCACCACCCACAGACAGTGTGCTGGATGTCACAACAATAGAATAATAATACATAGTAAGTGTAACACAAGTCAGCACCACCCACAGACAGTATGCTGGATGTCACAACAATAGAATAATGATACATAGTAAGAGTAACACAAGTCAGCATCACCCACAGACAGTGTGCTGGATGTCACAACAATAGAATAATGATACATAGTAAGTGTAACACAAGTCAGCACCACCCACAGACAGTGTGTGATGTCACAACAATAGAATAATAATACATAGTAAGAGTAACACAAGTCAGCACCACCCACAGACAGTGTGTGCTGGATGTCACAACAATAGAATAATAATACATAGTAAGAGTAACACAAGTCAGCACCACCCACAGACAGTGTGCTGGATGTCACAACAATAGAATAATGATACATAGTAAGTGTAACACAAGTCAGCACCACCCACAGACAGTGTGCTGGATGTCACAACAATAGAATAATATTACATAGTAAGAGTAACACAAGTCAGCACCACCCACAGACAGTGTGCTGGATGTCACAACAATAGAATAATAATACATAGTAAGGGTAACACAAGTCAGCACCACCCACAGACAGTATGTGCTGGATGTCACAACAATAGAATAATGATACATAGTAAGAGTAACACAAGTCAGCACCACCCACAGACAGTATGCTGGATGTCACAACAATAGAATAATGATACATAGTAAGAGTACCACAAGTCAGCACCACCCACAGACAGTATGTCCTGTCACAACAATAGAATAATGATACATAGTAAGAGTAACACAAGTCAGCACCACCCACAGACAGTATGCTGGATGTCACAACAATAGAATAATGATACATAGTAAGAGTAACACAAGTCAGCACCACCCACAGACAGTATGTGCTGGATGTCACAACAATAGAATAATGATACATAGTAAGGGTAACACAAGTCAGCACCACCCACAGACAGTGTGCTGGATGTCACAACAATAGAATAATAATACATAGTAAGAGTAACACAAGTCAGCACCACCCACAGACAGTGTGCTGGATGTCACAACAATAGAATAATAATACATAGTAAGAGTAACACAAGTCAGCACCACCCCCAGACAGTGTGCTGGATGTCACAACAATAGAATAATAATACATAGTAAGTGTAACACAAGTCAGCATAACCCACAGACAGTGTGCTGGATGTCACAACAATAGAATAATGATACATAGTAAGAGTAACACAAGTCAGCACCACCCACAGACAGTGTGCTGGATGTCACAACAATAGAATAATAATACATAGTAAGTGTAACACAAGTCAGCACCACCCACAGACAGTGTGCTGGATGTCACAACAATAGAATAATAATACATAGTAAGGGTAACACAAGTCAGCACCACCCACAGACAGTGTGTGCTGGATGTCACAACAATAGAATAATAATACATAGTAAGAGTAACACAAGTCAGCACCACCCACAGACAGTGTGTGCTGTCACAACAATAGAATAATGATACATAGTAAGGGTAACCCAAGTCAGCACCACCCACAGACAGTGTGCTGGATGTCACAACAATAGAATAATAATACATAGTAAGGGTACCACAAGTCAGCACCACCCACAGACAGTGTGCTGGATGTCACAACAATAGAATAATAATACATAGTAAGAGTAACACAAGTCAGCACCACCCACAGACAGTATGTGCTGGATGTCACAACAATAGAATAATAATACATAGTAAGGGTAACACAAGTCAGCACCACCCACAGACAGTATGCTGGATGTCACAACAATAGAATAATAATACATAGTAAGGGTAACACAAGTCAGCACCACCCACAGACAGTGTGCTGGATGTCACAACAATAGAATAATGATACATAGTAAGAGTACCACAAGTCAGCACCACCCACAGACAGTGTGCTGGATGTCACAACAATAGAATAATAATACATAGTAAGGGTAACACAAGTCAGCACCACCCACAGACAGTATGCTGGATGTCACAACAATAGAATAATAATACATAGTAAGGGTAACACAAGTCAGCACCACCCACAGACAGTGTGCTGGATGTCACAACAATAGAATAATAATACATAGTAAGAGTAACACAAGTCAGCATAACCCACAGACAGTGTGCTGGATGTCACAACAATAGAATAATAATACATAGTAAGAGTAACACAAGTCAGCACCACCCACAGACAGTGTGCTGGATGTCACAACAATAGAATAATAATACATAGTAAGAGTAACACAAGTCAGCATAACCCACAGACAGTGTGCTGGATGTCACAACAATAGAATAATAATACATAGTAAGGGTAACACAAGTCAGCATCATCCACAGACAGTGTGCTGGATGTCACAACAATAGAATAATAATACATAGTAAGTGTAACACAAGTCAGCATAACCCACAGACAGTATGTGCTGTCACAACAATAGAATAATAATACATAGTAAGGGTAACACAAGTCAGCACCACCCACAGACAGTATGCTGGATGTCACAACAATAGAATAATAATACATAGTAAGAGTACCACAAGTCAGCACCACCCACAGACAGTATGCTGGATGTCACAACAATAGAATAATAATACATAGTAAGGGTAACACAAGTCAGCACCACCCACAGACAGTGTGCTGGATGTCACAACAATAGAATAATAATACATAGTAAGAGTAACACAAGTCAGCACCACCCACAGACAGTATGCTGGATGTCACAACAATAGAATAATAATACATAGTAAGAGTAACACAAGTCAGCACCACCCACAGACAGTGTGCTGGATGTCACAACAATAGAATAATAATACATAGTAAGAGTAACACAAGTCAGCACCACCCACAGACAGTGTGCTGGATGTCACAACAATAGAATAATAATACATAGTAAGGGTAACCCAAGTCAGCATAACCCACAGACAGTGTGCTGGATGTCACAACAATAGAATAATAATACATAGTAAGAGTACCACAAGTCAGCACCACCCACAGACAGTGTGCTGGATGTCACAACAATAGAATAATATTACATAGTAAGAGTAACACAAGTCAGCACCACCCACAGACAGTGTGCTGGATGTCACAACAATAGAATAATAATACATAGTAAGAGTAACACAAGTCAGCACCACAGACAGTATGTGCTGGATGTCACAACAATAGAATAATGATACATAGTAAGGGTAACACAAGTCAGCACCACCCACAGACAGTGTGCTGGATGTCACAACAATAGAATAATGATACATAGTAAGTGTAACACAAGTCAGCACCACCCACAGACAGTGTGCTGGATGTCACAACAATAGAATAATAATACATAGTAAGAGTAACACAAGTCAGCATAACCCACAGACAGTGTGCTGGATGTCACAACAATAGAATAATAATACATAGTAAGAGTAACACAAGTCAGCACCACCCACAGACAGTGTGCTGGATGTCACAACAATAGAATAATAATACATAGTAAGAGTAACACAAGTCAGCATAACCCACAGACAGTGTGCTGGATGTCACAACAATAGAATAATAATACATAGTAAGGGTAACACAAGTCAGCATCATCCACAGACAGTGTGCTGGATGTCACAACAATAGAATAATAATACATAGTAAGTGTAACACAAGTCAGCATAACCCACAGACAGTATGTGCTGTCACAACAATAGAATAATAATACATAGTAAGGGTAACACAAGTCAGCACCACCCACAGACAGTATGCTGGATGTCACAACAATAGAATAATAATACATAGTAAGAGTACCACAAGTCAGCACCACCCACAGACAGTATGCTGGATGTCACAACAATAGAATAATAATACATAGTAAGGGTAACACAAGTCAGCACCACCCACAGACAGTGTGCTGGATGTCACAACAATAGAATAATAATACATAGTAAGAGTAACACAAGTCAGCACCACCCACAGACAGTATGCTGGATGTCACAACAATAGAATAATAATACATAGTAAGAGTAACACAAGTCAGCACCACCCACAGACAGTGTGCTGGATGTCACAACAATAGAATAATAATACATAGTAAGAGTAACACAAGTCAGCACCACCCACAGACAGTGTGCTGGATGTCACAACAATAGAATAATAATACATAGTAAGGGTAACCCAAGTCAGCATAACCCACAGACAGTGTGCTGGATGTCACAACAATAGAATAATAATACATAGTAAGAGTACCACAAGTCAGCACCACCCACAGACAGTGTGCTGGATGTCACAACAATAGAATAATATTACATAGTAAGAGTAACACAAGTCAGCACCACCCACAGACAGTGTGCTGGATGTCACAACAATAGAATAATAATACATAGTAAGAGTAACACAAGTCAGCACCACAGACAGTATGTGCTGGATGTCACAACAATAGAATAATGATACATAGTAAGAGTAACACAAGTCAGCACCACCCACAGACAGTGTGCTGGATGTCACAACAATAGAATAATAATACATAGTAAGTGTAACACAAGTCAGCACCACCCACAGACAGTGTGTGCTGTCACAACAATAGAATAATAATACATAGTAAGAGTAACACAAGTCAGCACCACCCACAGACAGTGTGCTGGATGTCACAACAATAGAATAATGATACATAGTAAGAGTACCACAAGTCAGCATAACCCACAGACAGTATGCTGGATGTCACAACAATAGAATAATAATACATAGTAAGAGTAACACAAGTCAGCACCACCCACAGACAGTATGTGCTGTCACAACAATAGAATAATAATACATAGTAAGAGTAACACAAGTCAGCACCACCCACAGACAGTGTGCTGGATGTCACAACAATAGAATAATAATACATAGTAAGAGTAACACAAGTCAGCACCACCCACAGACAGTGTGCTGGATGTCACAACAATAGAATAATAATACATAGTAAGGGTAACACAAGTCAGCACCACCCACAGACAGTGTGCTGGATGTCACAACAATAGAATAATAATACATAGTAAGAGTAACACAAGTCAGCACCACCCACAGACAGTGTGCTGGATGTCACAACAATAGAATAATAATACATAGTAAGAGTAACACAAGTCAGCACCACCCACAGACAGTGTGCTGGATGTCACAGCAATAGAATAATAATACATAGTAAGAGTACCACAAGTCAGCACCACCCACAGACAGTGTGCTGGATGTCACAACAATAGAATAATAATACATAGTAAGGGTAACACAAGTCAGCACCACCCACAGACAGTGTGCTGGATGTCACAACAATAGAATAATAATACATAGTAAGAGTAACACAAGTCAGCACCACCCACAGACAGTGTGCTGGATGTCACAACAATAGAATAATAATACATAGTAAGGGTAACACAAGTCAGCACCACCCACAGACAGTGTGCTGGATGTCACAACAATAGAATAATAATACATAGTAAGAGTAACACAAGTCAGCACCACCCACAGACAGTGTGCTGGATGTCACAACAATAGAATAATAATACATAGTAAGAGTAACACAAGTCAGCACCACCCACAGACAGTATGCTGGATGTCACAACAATAGAATAATGATACATAGTAAGAGTAACACAAGTCAGCATCATCCACAGACAGTGTGCTGGATGTCACAACAATAGAATAATAATACATAGTAAGTGTAACACAAGTCAGCACCACCCACAGACAGTATGTGCTGTCACAGCAATAGAATAATAATACATAGTAAGTGTAACACAAGTCAGCACCACCCACAGACAGTATGTGCTGTCACAGCAATAGAATAATAATACATAGTAAGGGTAACACAAGTCAGCACCACCCACAGACAGTGTGTGCTGGATGTCACAACAATAGAATAATAATACATAGTAAGTGTAACACAAGTCAGCACCACCCACAGACAGTGTGCTGGATGTCACAACAATAGAATAATAATACATAGTAAGTGTAACACAAGTCAGCACCACCCACAGACAGTATGCTGGATGTCACAACAATAGAATAATAATACATAGTAAGAGTAACACAAGTCAGCACCACCCACAGACAGTGTGTGCTGGATGTCACAACAATAGAATAATAATACATAGTAAGAGTAACACAAGTCAGCACCACCCACAGACAGTATGTGCTGTCACAACAATAGAATAATGATACATAGTAAGTGTAACACAAGTCAGCACCACCCACAGACAGTATGTGCTGGATGTCACAACAATAGAATAATAATACATAGTAAGAGTAACACAAGTCAGCACCACCCACAGACAGTATGTGCTGTCACAACAATAGAATAATGATACATAGTAAGTGTAACACAAGTCAGCACCACCCACAGACAGTATGCTGGATGTCACAACAATAGAATAATGATACATAGTAAGTGTAACACAAGTCAGCACCACCCACAGACAGTATGTGCTGTCACAACAATAGAATAATGATACATAGTAAGTGTAACACAAGTCAGCACCACCCACAGACAGTATGTGCTGTCACAGCAATAGAATAATAATACATAGTAAGTGTAACACAAGTCAGCACCACCCACAGACAGTATGTGCTGTCACAGCAATAGAATAATAATACATAGTAAGTGTACCACAAGTCAGCATAACCCACAGACAGTATGTGCTGTCACAACAATAGAATAATAATACATAGTAAGAGTAACACAAGTCAGCACCACCCACAGACAGTATGCTGGATGTCACAACAATAGAATAATAATACATAGTAAGGGTAACCCAAGTCAGCACCACCCACAGACAGTGTGCTGGATGTCACAACAATAGAATAATAATACATAGTAAGTGTAACACAAGTCAGCACCACCCACAGACAGTATGTGCTGGATGTCACAACAATAGAATAATGATACATAGTGAGAGTAACACAAGTCAGCACCACCCACAGACAGTGTGCTGGATGTCACAACAATAGAATAATAATACATAGTAAGGGTAACACAAGTCAGCACCACCCACAGACAGTGTGCTGGATGTCACAACAATAGAATAATAATACATAGTAAGAGTAACACAAGTCAGCACCACCCACAGACAGTATGTGCTGGATGTCACAACAATAGAATAATAATACATAGTAAGGGTAACACAAGTCAGCACCACCCACAGACAGTGTGCTGGATGTCACAACAATAGAATAATAATACATAGTAAGGGTAACCCAAGTCAGCATCACCCACAGACAGTGTGTGCTGGATGTCACAACAATAGAATAATGATACATAGTAAGTGTAACACAAGTCAGCACCACCCACAGACAGTGTGCTGGATGTCACAACAATAGAATAATAATACATAGTAAGAGTAACACAAGTCAGCATCATCCACAGACAGTGTGCTGGATGTCACAACAATAGAATAATAATACATAGTAAGAGTAACACAAGTCAGCACCACCCACAGACAGTATGTGCTGGATGTCACAACAATAGAATAATGATACATAGTAAGAGTAACACAAGTCAGCACCACCCACAGACAGTGTGTGCTGGATGTCACAACAATAGAATAATAATATAATACATAGTAAGGGTAACACAAGTCAGCATAACCCACAGACAGTGTGCTGGATGTCACAACAATAGAATAATAATACATAGTAAGGGTAACACAAGTCAGCACCACCCACAGACAGTGTGTGCTGTCACAACAATAGAATAATAATACATAGTAAGAGTAACACAAGTCAGCACCACAGACAGTATGTGCTGTCACAACAATAGAATAATAATACATAGTAAGAGTAACACAAGTCAGCACCACCCACAGACAGTATGCTGGATGTCACAACAATAGAATAATAATACATAGTGAGAGTAACACAAGTCAGCACCACCCACAGACAGTGTGTGCTGTCACAACAATAGAATAATAATACATAGTAAGGGTAACCCAAGTCAGCACCACCCACAGACAGTGTGCTGGATGTCACAACAATAGAATAATAATACATAGTAAGAGTAACACAAGTCAGCACCACCCACAGACAGTGTGCTGGATGTCACAACAATAGAATAATAATACATAGTAAGAGTAACACAAGTCAGCACCACCCACAGACAGTGTGCTGGATGTCACAACAATAGAATAATAATACATAGTAAGAGTAACACAAGTCAGCATCACCCACAGACAGTGTGCTGGATGTCACAACAATAGAATAATAATACATAGTAAGGGTAACCCAAGTCAGCATAACCCACAGACAGTGTGCTGGATGTCACAACAATAGAATAATAATACATAGTAAGGGTAACCCAAGTCAGCATAACCCACAGACAGTGTGCTGGATGTCACAACAATAGAATAATGATACATAGTAAGAGTAACACAAGTCAGCACCACCCACAGACAGTGTGCTGGATGTCACAACAATAGAATAATAATACATAGTAAGGGTAACCCAAGTCAGCATAACCCACAGACAGTGTGCTGGATGTCACAACAATAGAATAATAATACATAGTAAGAGTAACACAAGTCAGCACCACCCACAGACAGTGTGCTGGATGTCACAACAATAGAATAATAATACATAGTAAGGGTAACCCAAGTCAGCATAACCCACAGACAGTGTGCTGGATGTCACAACAATAGAATAATAATACATAGTAAGGGTAACCCAAGTCAGCATAACCCACAGACAGTGTGCTGGATGTCACAACAATAGAATAATGATACATAGTAAGAGTAACACAAGTCAGCACCACCCACAGACAGTATGCTGGATGTCACAACAATAGAATAATAATACATAGTAAGACTAACACAAGTCAGCATCATCCACAGACAGTGTGCTGGATGTCACAACAATAGAATAATGATACATAGTAAGAGTAACACAAGTCAGCACCACCCACAGACAGTATGCTGGATGTCACAACAATAGAATAATAATACATAGTAAGACTAACACAAGTCAGCATCATCCACAGACAGTGTGCTGGATGTCACAACAATAGAATAATGATACATAGTAAGAGTAACACAAGTCAGCACCACCCACAGACAGTATGTGCTGGATGTCACAACAATAGAATAATGATACATAGTAAGAGTAACACAAGTCAGCATCACCCACAGACAGTGTGTGGTGGATGTCACAACAATAGAATAATAATACATAGTAAGTGTAACACAAGTCAGCACCACCCACAGACAGTGTGCTGGATGTCACAACAATAGAATAATAATACATAGTAAGTGTAACACAAGTCAGCACCACCCACAGACAGTATGTGCTGGATGTCACAACAATAGAATAATGATACATAGTAAGTGTAACACAAGTCAGCACCACCCACAGACAGTGTGCTGGATGTCACAACAATAGAATAATAATACATAGTAAGTGTAACACAAGTCAGCACCACCCACAGACAGTATGTGCTGGATGTCACAACAATAGAATAATGATACATAGTAAGTGTAACACAAGTCAGCACCACCCACAGACAGTATGTCCTGTCACAACAATAGAATAATGATACATAGTAAGAGTAACACAAGTCAGCACCACCCACAGACAGTATGCTGGATGTCACAACAATAGAATAATAATACATAGTAAGTGTAACACAAGTCAGCACCACTCACAGACAGTATGTGCTGTCACAACAATAGAATAATAATACATAGTAAGTGTAACACAAGTCAGCACCACCCACAGACAGTGTGCTGGATGTCACAACAATAGAATAATGATACATAGTAAGGGTAACACAAGTCAGCACCACCCACAGACAGTGTGCTGGATGTCACAACAATAGAATAATAATACATAGTAAGGGTAACACAAGTCAGCACCACCCACAGACAGTGTGCTGGATGTCACAACAATAGAATAATAATACATAGTAAGGGTAACACAAGTCAGCACCACCCACAGACAGTGTGCTGGATGTCACAACAATAGAATAATAATACATAGTAAGAGTAACACAAGTCAGCACCACCCACAGACAGTGTGCTGGATGTCACAACAATAGAATAATAATACATAGTAAGGGTAACACAAGTCAGCACCACCCACAGACAGTGTGCTGGATGTCACAACAATAGAATAATGATACATAGTAAGGGTAACACAAGTCAGCACCACCCACAGACAGTGTGTGCTGTCACAACAATAGAATAATAATACATAGTAAGGGTACCACAAGTCAGCACCACCCACAGACAGTGTGTGCTGTCACAACAATAGAATAATAATACATAGTAAGGGTAACACAAGTCAGCACCACCCACAGACAGTGTGTGCTGGATGTCACAACAATAGAATAATAATACATAGTAAGAGTAACACAAGTCAGCACCACCCACAGACAGTGTGTGCTGGATGTCACAACAATAGAATAATAATACATAGTAAGTGTAACACAAGTCAGCACCACCCACAGACAGTGTGTGATGTCACAACAATAGAATAATAATACATAGTAAGGGTAACACAAGTCAGCACCACCCACAGACAGTGTGTGATGTCACAACAATAGAATAATGATACATAGTAAGAGTACCACAAGTCAGCACCACCCACAGACAGTATGTGCTGTCACAACAATAGAATAATAATACATAGTAAGAGTAACACAAGTCAGCACCACCCACAGACAGTGTGTGCTGGATGTCACAACAATAGAATAATAATACATAGTAAGTGTAACACAAGTCAGCACCACCCACAGACAGTGTGCTGGATGTCACAACAATAGAATAATAATACATAGTAAGAGTAACACAAGTCAGCACCACCCACAGACAGTATGTGCTGGATGTCACAACAATAGAATAATAATACATAGTAAGGGTACCACAAGTCAGCACCACCCACAGACAGTGTGTGCTGTCACAACAATAGAATAATAATACATAGTAAGAGTAACACAAGTCAGCACCACCCACAGACAGTGTGTGCTGTCACAACAATAGAATAATAATACATAGTAAGAGTAACACAAGTCAGCACCACCCACAGACAGTGTGTGCTGGATGTCACAACAATAGAATAATAATACATAGTAAGTGTAACACAAGTCAGCACCACCCACAGACAGTATGCTTGATGTCACAACAATAGAATAATAATACATAGTAAGTGTAACACAAGTCAGCACCACCCACAGACAGTGTGTGCTGTCACAACAATAGAATAATAATACATAGTAAGTGTAACACAAGTCAGCACCACCCACAGACAGTGTGCTGGATGTCACAACAATAGAATAATAATACATAGTAAGTGTAACACAAGTCAGCACCACCCACAGACAGTGTGCTGGATGTCACAACAATAGAATAATAATACATTGTAAGAGTAACACAAGTCAGCACCACCCACAGACAGTATATGCTGGATGTCACAACAATAGAATAATAATACATAGTAAGAGTAACACAAGTCAGCATCACCCACAGACAGTGTGCTGGATGTCACAACAATAGAATAATAATACATAGTAAGGGTAACACAAGTCAGCATAACCCACAGACAGTGTGCTGGATGTCACAACAATAGAATAATAATACATAGTAAGAGTAAGACAAGTCAGCACCACCCACAGACAGTGTGCTGGATGTCACAACAATAGAATAATGATACATAGTAAGAGTACCACAAGTCAGCACCACCCACAGACAGTGTGCTGGATGTCACAACAATAGAATAATAATACATAGTAAGAGTAACACAAGTCAGCACCACCCACAGACAGTGTGTGCTGTCACAACAATAGAATAATAATACATAGTAAGACTAACACAAGTCAGCACCACCCACAGACAGTGTGCTGAATGTCACAACAATAGAATAATAATACATAGTAAGAGTAACACAAGTCAGCACCACCCACAGACAGTGTGTGCTGGATGTCACAACAATAGAATAATAATACATAGTAAGGGTACCACAAGTCAGCACCATCCACAGACAGTGTGCTGGATGTCACAACAATAGAATAATAATACATAGTAAGAGTAACACAAGTCAGCACCATCCACAGACAGTGTGCTGGATGTCACAACAATAGAATAATAATACATAGTAAGAGTAACACAAGTCAGCATCACCCACAGACAGTGTGTGCTGTCACAACAATAGAATAATAATACATAGTAAGAGTAACACAAGTCAGCACCACCCACAGACAGTGTGTGCTGTCACAACAATAGAATAATAATACATAGTAAGACTAACACAAGTCAGCACCACCCACAGACAGTGTGTGCTGGATGTCACAACAATAGAATAATAATACATAGTAAGAGTAACACAAGTCAGCACCACCCACAGACAGTGTGTGCTGGATGTCACAACAATAGAATAATGATACATAGTAAGAGTAACACAAGTCAGCACCACCCACAGACAGTGTGTGCTGTCACAACAATAGAATAATGATACATAGTAAGGGTAACACAAGTCAGCACCACCCACAGACAGTGTGCTGGATGTCACAACAATAGAATAATAATACATAGTAAGGGTAACACAAGTCAGCACCACCCACAGACAGTGTGCTGGATGTCACAACAATAGAATAATAATACATAGTAAGGGTACCACAAGTCAGCACCACCCACAGACAGTGTGCTGGATGTCACAACAATAGAATAATAATACATAGTAAGGGTAACACAAGTCAGCACCACCCACAGACAGTGTGTGCTGGATGTCACAACAATAGAATAATAATACATAGTAAGGGTAACACAAGTCAGCACCACCCACAGACAGTGTGCTGGATGTCACAACAATAGAATAATAATACATAGTAAGGGTACCACAAGTCAGCACCACCCACAGACAGTGTGCTGTCACAACAATAGAATAATAATACATAGTAAGAGTAAGACAAGTCAGCACCACCCACAGACAGTGTGTGATGTCACAACAATAGAATAATAATACATAGTAAGTGTAACACAAGTCAGCACCACCCACAGACAGTGTGCTGGATGTCACAACAATAGAATAATAATACATAGTAAGGGTAACACAAGTCAGCACCACCCACAGACAGTGTGCTGGATGTCACAACAATAGAATAATGATACATAGTAAGTGTAACACAAGTCAGCACCACCCACAGACAGTGTGCTGGATGTTACAACAATAGAATAATAATACATAGTAAGAGTAACACAAGTCAGCACCACCCACAGACAGTGTGCTGGATGTCACAACAATAGAATAATAATACATAGTAAGAGTAACACAAGTCAGCACCACCCACAGACAGTGTGCTGGATGTCACAACAATAGAATAATAATACATAGTAAGGGTAACACAAGTCAGCACCACCCACAGACAGTGTGCTGGATGTCACAACAATAGAATAATAATACATAGTAAGGGTAACACAAGTCAGCACCACCCACAGACAGTGTGCTGGATGTCACAACAATAGAATAATGATACATAGTAAGGGTAACACAAGTCAGCATAACCCACAGACAGTGTGCTGGATGTCACAACAATAGAATAATAATACATAGTAAGGGTACCACAAGTCAGCACCACCCACAGACAGTGTGTGATGTCACAACAATAGAATAATAATACATAGTAAGAGTAACACAAGTCAGCACCACCCACAGACAGTATGTGCTGTCACAACAATAGAATAATAATACATAGTAAGAGTAACACAAGTCAGCATCACCCACAGACAGTGTGTGCTGGATGTCACAACAATAGAATAATAATACATAGTAAGGGTACCACAAGTCAGCACCACCCACAGACAGTATGCTGGATGTCACAACAATAGAATAATAATACATAGTAAGAGTAACACAAGTCAGCACCACCCACAGACAGTGTGCTGTCACAACAATAGAATAATAATACATAGTAAGAGTAACACAAGTCAGCACCACCCACAGACAGTATGCTGGATGTCACAACAATAGAATAATAATACATAGTAAGAGTAACACAAGTCTGCACCACCCACAGACAGTATGTGCTGTCACAACAATAGAATAATAATACATAGTAAGAGTAACACAAGTCAGCACCACCCACAGACAGTATGCTGGATGTCACAACAATAGAATAATAATACATAGTAAGAGTAACACAAGTCAGCACCACCCACAGACAGTATGCTGGATGTCACAACAATAGAATAATAATACATAGTAAGAGTAACACAAGTCAGCACCACCCACAGACAGTATGCTGGATGTCACAACAATAGAATAATAATACATAGTAAGAGTAACACAAGTCAGCACCACCCACAGACAGTGTGTGATGTCACAACAATAGAATAAAAATACATAGTAAGAGTAACACAAGTCAGCATCACCCACAGACAGTGTGCTGGATGTCACAACAATAGAATAATAATACATAGTAAGGGTAACACAAGTCAGCATAACCCACAGACAGTGTGTGCTGGATGTCACAACAATAGAATAATAATACATAGTAAGTGTACCACAAGTCAGCACCACCCACAGACAGTGTGCTGGATGTCACAACAATAGAATAATAATACATAGTAAGAGTAACACAAGTCAGCACCACCCACAGACAGTGTGCTGGATGTCACAACAATAGAATAATAATACATAGTAAGAGTAACACAAGTCAGCACCACCCACAGACAGTGTGTGCTGTCACAACAATAGAATAATAATACATAGTAAGAGTAACACAAGTCAGCACCACCCACAGACAGTATGTGCTGGATGTCACAACAATAGAATAATAATACATAGTAAGAGTAACACAAGTCAGCACCACCCACAGACAGTGTGCTGGATGTCACAACAATAGAATAATAATACATAGTAAGAGTAACACATGTTAGCATAACCCACAGACAGTATGTGCTGTCACAACAATAGAATAATGATACATAGTAAGAGTAAGACAAGTCAGCACCACCCACAGACAGTGTGCTGGATGTCACAACAATAGAATAATGATACATAGTAAGAGTAAGACAAGTCAGCATAACCCACAGACAGTGTGCTGGATGTCACAACAATAGAATAATAATACATAGTAAGAGTAAGACAAGTCAGCATAACCCACAGACAGTGTGCTGGATGTCACAACAATAGAATAATAATACATTGTAAGAGTAAGACAAGTCAGCACCACCCACAGACAGTGTGCTGGATGTCACAACAATAGAATAATAATACATAGTAAGAGTAAGACAAGTCAGCACCACCCACAGACAGTATGTGCTGTCACAACAATAGAATAATAATACATAGTGAGAGTAACACAAGTCAGCACCACCCACAGACAGTGTGCTGGATGTCACAACAATAGAATAATAATACATAGTAAGAGTACCACAAGTCAGCACCACCCACAGACAGTGTGCTGGATGTCACAACAATAGAATAATAATACATAGTAAGAGTAACACAAGTCAGCACCACCCACAGACAGTGTGCTGGATGTCACAACAATAGAATAATAATACATAGTAAGTTTAACACAAGTCTGCTTCACCCACAGACAGTGTGTGCTGTCACAACAATAGAATAATGATACATAGTAAGAGTAACACAAGTCAGCACCACCCACAGACAGTGTGTGCTGTCACAACAATAGAATAATAATACATAGTAAGAGTAACACAAGTCAGCACCACCCACAGACAGTGTGTGCTGGATGTCACAACAATAGAATAATGATACATAGTAAGAGTAACACAAGTCAGCACCACCCACAGACAGTGTGTGCTGTCACAACAATAGAATAATAATACATAGTAAGGGTAACACAAGTCAGCACCACCCACAGACAGTGTGCTGGATGTCACAACAATAGAATAATAATACATAGTAAGAGTAACACAAGTCAGCACCACCCACAGACAGTGTGTGCTGGATGTCACAACAATAGAATAATGATACATAGTAAGAGTAACACAAGTCAGCACCACCCACAGACAGTATGTGCTGGATGTCACAACAATAGAATAATAATACATAGTAAGAGTAACACAAGTCAGCACCACCCACAGACAGTGTGTGTTGGATGTCACAACAATAGAATAATAATACATAGTAAGAGTAACACAAGTCAGCACCACCCACAGACAGTGTGTGCTGTCACAACAATAGAATAATAATACATAGTAAGTGTAACACAAGTCAGCACCACCCACAGACAGTGTGCTGGATGTCACAACAATAGAATAATGATACATAGTAAGAGTAACACAAGTCAGCACCACCCACAGACAGTATGTGCTGGATGTCACAACAATAGAATAATAATACATAGTAAGAGTAACACAAGTCAGCACCACCCACAGACAGTGTGTGCTGTCACAACAATAGAATAATGATACATAGTAAGAGTAACACAAGTCAGCACCACCCACAGACAGTGTGCTGGATGTCACAACAATAGAATAATAATACATAGTAAGGGTACCACAAGTCAGCACCACCCACAGACAGTGTGCTGGATGTCACAACAATAGAATAATAATACATAGTAAGGGTAACACAAGTCAGCACCACCCACAGACAGTGTGTGCTGTCACAACAATAGAATAATGATACATAGTAAGAGTAACACAAGTCAGCACCACCCACAGACAGTGTGCTGGATGTCACAACAATAGAATAATAATACATAGTAAGGGTACCACAAGTCAGCACCACCCACAGACAGTGTGCTGGATGTCACAACAATAGAATAATAATACATAGTAAGAGTAACACAAGTCAGCACCACCCACAGACAGTGTGCTGGATGTCACAACAATAGAATAATAATACATAGTAAGAGTAACACAAGTCAGCACCACCCACAGACAGTATGTGCTGGATGTCACAACAATAGAATAATAATACATAGTAAGAGTAACACAAGTCAGCACCACCCACAGACAGTGTGCTGGATGTCACAACAATAGAATAATAATACATAGTAAGAGTAACACAAGTCAGCACCACCCACAGACAGTGTGTGATGTCACAACAATAGAATAATAATACATAGTAAGGGTAACACAAGTCAGCACCACCCACAGACAGTATGTGCTGGATGTCACAACAATAGAATAATAATACATAGTAAGAGTAACACAAGTCAGCACCACCCACAGACAGTGTGCTGGATGTCACAACAATAGAATAATAATACATAGTAAGGGTAACACAAGTCAGCACCACCCACAGACAGTGTGTGATGTCACAACAATAGAATAATAATACATAGTAAGGGTACCACAAGTCAGCACCACCCACAGACAGTATGTGATGTCACAACAATAGAATAATAATACATAGTAAGGGTAACACAAGTCAGCACCACCCACAGACAGTGTGCTGGATGTCACAACAATAGAATAATAATACATAGTAAGAGTAACACAAGTCAGCACCACCCACAGACAGTGTGCTGGATGTCACAACAATAGAATAATAATACATAGTAAGAGTAACACAAGTCAGCACCACCCACAGACAGTATGCTGGATGTCACAACAATAGAATAATAATACATAGTAAGTGTAACACAAGTCAGCACCACCCACAGACAGTGTGCTGGATGTCACAACAATAGAATAATAATACATAGTAAGGGTACCACAAGTCAGCACCACCCACAGACAGTGTGTGCTGTCACAACAATAGAATAATAATACATAGTAAGTGTAACACAAGTCAGCACCACCCACAGACAGTGTGCTGGATGTCACAACAATAGAATAATAATACATAGTAAGGGTACCACAAGTCAGCACCACCCACAGACAGTGTGCTGGATGTCACAACAATAGAATAATAATACATAGTAAGAGTAACACAAGTCAGCACCACCCACAGACAGTGTGCTGGATGTCACAACAATAGAATAATAATACATAGTAAGGGTAACACAAGTCAGCACCACCCACAGACAGTGTGTGATGTCACAACAATAGAATAATGATACATAGTAAGTGTAACACAAGTCAGCACCACCCACAGACAGTGTGTGATGTCACAACAATAGAATAATAATACATAGTAAGGGTACCACAAGTCAGCACCACCCACAGACAGTGTGTGATGTCACAACAATAGAATAATGATACATAGTAAGTGTAACACAAGTCAGCACCACCCACAGACAGTATGTGCTGTCACAACAATAGAATAATAATACATAGTAAGTGTAACACAAGTCAGCACCACCCACAGACAGTGTGCTGGATGTCACAACAATAGAATAATGATACATAGTAAGGGTAACACAAGTCAGCACCACCCACAGACAGTGTGCTGGATGTCACAACAATAGAATAATAATACATAGTAAGAGTAACACAAGTCAGCACCACCCACAGACAGTGTGCTGGATGTCACAACAATAGAATAATAATACATAGTAAGAGTAACACAAGTCAGCACCACCCACAGACAGTATGCTGGATGTTACAACAATAGAATAATAATACATAGTAAGTGTAACACAAGTCAGCACCACCCACAGACAGTGTGCTGGATGTCACAACAATAGAATAATGATACATAGTAAGAGTACCACAAGTCAGCACCACCCACAGACAGTGTGCTGGATGTCACAACAATAGAATAATAATACATAGTAAGTGTAACACAAGTCAGCACCACCCACAGACAGTGTGTGCTGGATGTTACAACATTAGAATAATAATACATAGTAAGAGTAAGACAAGTCAGCACCACTCACAGACAGTATGTGCTGTCACAACAATAGAATAATAATACATAGTAAGGGTAACACAAGTCAGCACCACCCACAGACAGTGTGCTGGATGTCACAACAATAGAATAATAATACATAGTAAGAGTACCACAAGTCAGCACCACCCACAGACAGTGTGCTGGATGTCACAACAATAGAATAATAATACATAGTAAGGGTAACCCAAGTCAGCATAACCCACAGACAGTGTGCTGGATGTCACAACAATAGAATAATAATACATAGTAAGGGTAACCCAAGTCAGCATAACCCACAGACAGTGTGCTGGATGTCACAACAATAGAATAATGATACATAGTAAGAGTAACACAAGTCAGCACCACCCACAGACAGTATGCTGGATGTCACAACAATAGAATAATAATACATAGTAAGACTAACACAAGTCAGCATCATCCACAGACAGTGTGCTGGATGTCACAACAATAGAATAATGATACATAGTAAGAGTAACACAAGTCAGCACCACCCACAGACAGTATGCTGGATGTCACAACAATAGAATAATAATACATAGTAAGACTAACACAAGTCAGCATCATCCACAGACAGTGTGCTGGATGTCACAACAATAGAATAATGATACATAGTAAGAGTAACACAAGTCAGCACCACCCACAGACAGTATGTGCTGGATGTCACAACAATAGAATAATGATACATAGTAAGAGTAACACAAGTCAGCATCACCCACAGACAGTGTGTGGTGGATGTCACAACAATAGAATAATAATACATAGTAAGTGTAACACAAGTCAGCACCACCCACAGACAGTGTGCTGGATGTCACAACAATAGAATAATAATACATAGTAAGTGTAACACAAGTCAGCACCACCCACAGACAGTATGTGCTGGATGTCACAACAATAGAATAATGATACATAGTAAGTGTAACACAAGTCAGCACCACCCACAGACAGTGTGCTGGATGTCACAACAATAGAATAATAATACATAGTAAGTGTAACACAAGTCAGCACCACCCACAGACAGTATGTGCTGGATGTCACAACAATAGAATAATGATACATAGTAAGTGTAACACAAGTCAGCACCACCCACAGACAGTATGTCCTGTCACAACAATAGAATAATGATACATAGTAAGAGTAACACAAGTCAGCACCACCCACAGACAGTATGCTGGATGTCACAACAATAGAATAATAATACATAGTAAGTGTAACACAAGTCAGCACCACCCACAGACAGTGTGCTGGATGTCACAACAATAGAATAATAATACATAGTAAGAGTACCACAAGTCAGCACCACCCACAGACAGTATGTGCTGTCACAACAATAGAATAATAATACATAGTAAGGGTAACACAAGTCAGCATCATCCACAGACAGTATGTGCTGGATGTCACAACAATAGAATAATAATACATAGTAAGTGTAACACAAGTCAGCACCACCCACAGACAGTGTGCTGGATGTCACAACAATAGAATAATAATACATAGTAAGAGTAACACAAGTCAGCACCACCCACAGACAGTATGTGCTGGATGTCACAACAATAGAATAATGATACATAGTAAGTGTAACACAAGTCAGCACCACCCACAGACAGTGTGTGCTGTCACAACAATAGAATAATAATACATAGTAAGAGTAACACAAGTCAGCACCACCCACAGACAGTATGCTGGATGTCACAACAATAGAATAATAATACATAGTAAGGGTAACACAAGTCAGCACCACCCACAGACAGTGTGCTGGATGTCACAACAATAGAATAATAATACATAGTAAGAGTAACACAAGTCAGCACCACCCACAGACAGTGTGCTGGATGTCACAACAATAGAATAATAATACATAGTAAGAGTAACACAAGTCAGCACCACCCACAGACAGTGTGTGCTGTCACAACAATAGAATAATAATACATAGTAAGGGTAACACAAGTCAGCACCACCCACAGACAGTGTGCTGGATGTCACAACAATAGAATAATAATACATAGTAAGGGTAACACAAGTCAGCACCACCCACAGACAGTGTGCTGGATGTCACAACAATAGAATAATAATACATAGTAAGAGTAACACAAGTCAGCATAACCCACAGACAGTGTGCTGGATGTCACAACAATAGAATAATGATACATAGTAAGAGTAACACAAGTCAGCCCACCCACAGACAGTGTGCTGGATGTCACAACAATAGAATAATAATACATAGTAAGAGTAACACAAGTCAGCATAACCCACAGCCAGTGTGTGCTGGATGTCACAACAATAGAATAATAATACATAGTAAGAGTAACACAAGTCAGCACCACCCACAGACAGTGTGCTGGATGTCACAACAATAGAATAATAATACATAGTAAGAGTAACACAAGTCAGCACCACCCGCAGACAGTGTGTGCTGTCACAACAATAGAATAATAATACATAGTAAGGGTAACACAAGTCAGCACCACCCACAGACAGTGTGCTGGATGTCACAACAATAGAATAATAATACATAGTAAGGGTAACACAAGTCAGCACCACCCACAGACAGTGTGCTGGATGTCACAACAATAGAATAATGATACATAGTAAGTGTAACACAAGTCAGCACCACCCACAGACAGTGTGTGCTGGATGTCACAACAATAGAATAATAATACATAGTAAGAGTAACACAAGTCAGCACCACCCACAGACAGTGTGTGCTGGATGTCACAACAATAGAATAATAATACATAGTAAGGGTAACACAAGTCAGCACCACCCACAGACAGTGTGCTGGATGTCACAACAATAGAATAATAATACATAGTAAGAGTAACACAAGTCAGCACCACCCACAGACAGTGTGCTGGATGTCACAACAATAGAATAATAATACATAGTAAGTGTAACACAAGTCAGCACCACCCACAGACAGTGTGTGCTGGATGTCACAACAATAGAATAATGATACATAGTAAGAGTAACACAAGTCAGCATAACCCACAGACAGTGTGCTGGATGTCACAACAATAGAATAATAATACATAGTAAGGGTAACACAAGTCAGCACCACCCACAGACAGTGTGCTGGATGTCACAACAATAGAATAATAATACATAGTAAGTGTAACACAAGTCAGCACCACCCACAGACAGTGTGCTGGATGTCACAACAATAGAATAATAATACATAGTAAGGGTAACACAAGTCAGCACCACCCACAGACAGTGTGCTGGATGTCACATCAATAGAATAATAATACATAGTAAGGGTAACACAAGTCAGCACCACCCACAGACAGTATGTGCTGGATGTCACATCAATAGAATAATAATACATAGTAAGGGTAACACAAGTCAGCACCACCCACAGACAGTATGTGCTGGATGTCACATCAATAGAATAATAATACATAGTAAGGGTAACACAAGTCAGCACCACCCACAGACAGTGTGTGCTGTCACAACAATAGAATAATGATACATAGTAAGGGTAACACAAGTCAGCACCACCCACAGACAGTATGTGCTGGATGTCACAACAATAGAATAATAATACATAGTAAGTGTAACACAAGTCAGCACCACCCACAGACAGTGTGCTGGATGTCACAACAATAGAATAATAATACATAGTAAGAGTAACACAAGTCAGCACCACCCACAGACAGTGTGCTGGATGTCACAACAATAGAATAATAATACATAGTAAGAGTAACACAAGTCAGCACCACCCACAGACAGTGTGCTGGATGTCACAACAATAGAATAATAATACATAGTAAGAGTAACACAAGTCAGCACCACCCACAGACAGTGTGTGCTGTCACAACAATAGAATAATAATACATAGTAAGAGTAACACAAGTCAGCACCACCCACAGACAGTGTGCTGAATGTCACAACAATAGAATAATAATACATAGTAAGTGTAACACAAGTCAGCACCACCCACAGACAGTGTGCTGGATGTCACAACAATAGAATAATGATACATAGTAAGAGTAACACAAGTCAGCACCACCCACAGACAGTGTGCTGGATGTCACAACAATAGAATAATAATACATAGTAAGAGTAACACAAGTCAGCACCACCCACAGACAGTGTGCTGGATGTCACAACAATAGAATAATAATACATAGTAAGAGTAACACAAGTCAGCACCACCCATAGACAGTGTGCTGGATGTCACAACAATAGAATAATGATACATAGTAAGAGTAACACAAGTCAGCACCACCCACAGACAGTGTGCTGGATGTCACAACAATAGAATAATGATACATAGTAAGAGTAACACAAGTCAGCACCACCCACAGACAGTGTGCTGGATGTCACAACAATAGAATAATAATACATAGTAAGAGTAACACAAGTCAGCACCACCCACAGACAGTGTGCTGGATGTCACAACAATAGAATAATAATACATAGTAAGAGTAACACAAGTCAGCACCACCCACAGACAGTGTGTGCTGTCACAACAATAGAATAATAATACATAGTAAGAGTAACACAAGTCAGCACCACCCACAGACAGTGTGCTGGATGTCACAACAATGGAATAATAATACATAGTAAGTGTAACACAAGTCAGCACCACCCACAGACAGTGTGTGCTGTCACAACAATAGAATAATAATACATAGTAAGAGTAACACAAGTCAGCACCACCCACAGACAGTGTGCTGGATGTCACAACAATAGAATAATAATACATAGTAAGGGTAACACAAGTCAGCATCACCCACAGACAGTGTGCTGGATGTCACAACAATAGAATAATAATACATAGTAAGAGTAACACAAGTCAGCACCACCCACAGACAGTGTGCTGGATGTCACAACAATAGAATAATAATACATAGTAAGAGTAACACAAGTCAGCATAACCCACAGACAGTGTGCTGGATGTCACAACAATAGAATAATAATACATAGTAAGAGTAACACAAGTCAGCACCATCCACAGACAGTGTGCTGGATGTCACAACAATAGACTAATAATACATAGTAAGAGTAACACAAGTCAGCACCACCCACAGACAGTATGTGCTGTCACAACAATAGAATAATAATACATAGTAAGAGTACCACAAGTCAGCACCACCCACAGACAGTGTGTGCTGGATGTCACAACAATAGAATAATAATACATAGTAAGAGTAACACAAGTCAGCACCACCCACAGACAGTGTGCTGGATGTCACAACAATAGAATAATAATACATAGTAAGTGTAACACAAGTCAGCACCACCCACAGACAGTATGTGCTGTCACAGCAATAGAATAATAATACATAGTAAGTGTAACACAAGTCAGCACCACCCACAGACAGTATGTGCTGTCACAGCAATAGAATAATAATACATAGTAAGGGTAACACAAGTCAGCACCACCCACAGACAGTGTGTGCTGGATGTCACAACAATAGAATAATAATACATAGTAAGTGTAACACAAGTCAGCACCACCCACAGACAGTGTGCTGGATGTCACAACAATAGAATAATAATACATAGTAAGTGTAACACAAGTCAGCACCACCCACAGACAGTATGTGCTGTCACAACAATAGAATAATGATACATAGTAAGTGTAACACAAGTCAGCACCACCCACAGACAGTATGCTGGATGTCACAACAATAGAATAATGATACATAGTAAGTGTAACACAAGTCAGCACCACCCACAGACAGTATGTGCTGTCACAACAATAGAATAATGATACATAGTAAGTGTAACACAAGTCAGCACCACCCACAGACAGTATGTGCTGTCACAGCAATAGAATAATAATACATAGTAAGTGTAACACAAGTCAGCACCACCCACAGACAGTATGTGCTGTCACAGCAATAGAATAATAATACATAGTAAGTGTAACACAAGTCAGCACCACCCACAGACAGTGTGCTGGATGTCACAACAATAGAATAATAATACATAGTAAGAGTAACACAAGTCAGCACCACCCACAGACAGTGTGCTGGATGTCACAACAATAGAATAATAATACATAGTAAGTGTAACACAAGTCAGCACCACCCACAGACAGTGTGTGCTGGATGTCACAACAATAGAATAATGATACATAGTAAGTGTAACACAAGTCAGCACCACCCACAGACAGTGTGCTGGATGTCACAACAATAGAATAATAATACATAGTAAGGGTAACCCAAGTCAGCACCACCCACAGACAGTGTGCTGGATGTCACAACAATAGAATAATAATACATAGTAAGTGTAACACAAGTCAGCACCACCCACAGACAGTATGTGCTGGATGTCACAACAATAGAATAATGATACATAGTGAGAGTAACACAAGTCAGCACCACCCACAGACAGTGTGCTGGATGTCACAACAATAGAATAATAATACATAGTAAGGGTAACACAAGTCAGCACCACCCACAGACAGTGTGCTGGATGTCACAACAATAGAATAATAATACATAGTAAGGGTAACCCAAGTCAGCATCACCCACAGACAGTGTGTGCTGGATGTCACAACAATAGAATAATGATACATAGTAAGTGTAACACAAGTCAGCACCACCCACAGACAGTGTGCTGGATGTCACAACAATAGAATAATAATACATAGTAAGAGTAACACAAGTCAGCATCATCCACAGACAGTGTGCTGGATGTCACAACAATAGAATAATAATACATAGTAAGAGTAACACAAGTCAGCACCACCCACAGACAGTGTGTGCTGTCACAACAATAGAATAATGATACATAGTAAGGGTAACACAAGTCAGCACCACCCACAGACAGTGTGCTGGATGTCACAACAATAGAATAATAATACATAGTAAGAGTAACACAAGTCAGCACCACCCACAGACAGTATGTGCTGGATGTCACAACAATAGAATAATGATACATAGTAAGAGTAACACAAGTCAGCACCACCCACAGACAGTGTGTGCTGGATGTCACAACAATAGAATAATAATATAATACATAGTAAGGGTAACACAAGTCAGCATAACCCACAGACAGTGTGCTGGATGTCACAACAATAGAATAATAATACATAGTAAGGGTAACACAAGTCAGCACCACCCACAGACAGTGTGTGCTGTCACAACAATAGAATAATAATACATAGTAAGAGTAACACAAGTCAGCACCACAGACAGTATGTGCTGTCACAACAATAGAATAATAATACATAGTAAGAGTAACACAAGTCAGCACCACCCACAGACAGTATGCTGGATGTCACAACAATAGAATAATAATACATAGTGAGAGTAACACAAGTCAGCACCACCCACAGACAGTGTGTGCTGTCACAACAATAGAATAATAATACATAGTAAGGGTAACCCAAGTCAGCATAACCCACAGACAGTGTGCTGGATGTCACAACAATAGAATAATAATACATAGTAAGAGTAACACAAGTCAGCACCACCCACAGACAGTGTGCTGGATGTCACAACAATAGAATAATAATACATAGTAAGGGTAACCCAAGTCAGCATAACCCACAGACAGTGTGCTGGATGTCACAACAATAGAATAATAATACATAGTAAGGGTAACCCAAGTCAGCATAACCCACAGACAGTGTGCTGGATGTCACAACAATAGAATAATGATACATAGTAAGAGTAACACAAGTCAGCACCACCCACAGACAGTGTGCTGGATGTCACAACAATAGAATAATAATACATAGTAAGGGTAACCCAAGTCAGCATAACCCACAGACAGTGTGCTGGATGTCACAACAATAGAATAATAATACATAGTAAGAGTAACACAAGTCAGCACCACCCACAGACAGTGTGCTGGATGTCACAACAATAGAATAATAATACATAGTAAGGGTAACCCAAGTCAGCATAACCCACAGACAGTGTGCTGGATGTCACAACAATAGAATAATAATACATAGTAAGGGTAACCCAAGTCAGCATAACCCACAGACAGTGTGCTGGATGTCACAACAATAGAATAATGATACATAGTAAGAGTAACACAAGTCAGCACCACCCACAGACAGTATGCTGGATGTCACAACAATAGAATAATAATACATAGTAAGACTAACACAAGTCAGCATCATCCACAGACAGTGTGCTGGATGTCACAACAATAGAATAATGATACATAGTAAGAGTAACACAAGTCAGCACCACCCACAGACAGTATGCTGGATGTCACAACAATAGAATAATAATACATAGTAAGACTAACACAAGTCAGCATCATCCACAGACAGTGTGCTGGATGTCACAACAATAGAATAATGATACATAGTAAGAGTAACACAAGTCAGCACCACCCACAGACAGTATGTGCTGGATGTCACAACAATAGAATAATGATACATAGTAAGAGTAACACAAGTCAGCATCACCCACAGACAGTGTGTGGTGGATGTCACAACAATAGAATAATAATACATAGTAAGTGTAACACAAGTCAGCACCACCCACAGACAGTGTGCTGGATGTCACAACAATAGAATAATAATACATAGTAAGTGTAACACAAGTCAGCACCACCCACAGACAGTATGTGCTGGATGTCACAACAATAGAATAATGATACATAGTAAGTGTAACACAAGTCAGCACCACCCACAGACAGTGTGCTGGATGTCACAACAATAGAATAATAATACATAGTAAGTGTAACACAAGTCAGCACCACCCACAGACAGTATGTGCTGGATGTCACAACAATAGAATAATGATACATAGTAAGTGTAACACAAGTCAGCACCACCCACAGACAGTATGTCCTGTCACAACAATAGAATAATGATACATAGTAAGAGTAACACAAGTCAGCACCACCCACAGACAGTATGCTGGATGTCACAACAATAGAATAATAATACATAGTAAGTGTAACACAAGTCAGCACCACCCACAGACAGTGTGCTGGATGTCACAACAATAGAATAATAATACATAGTAAGAGTACCACAAGTCAGCACCACCCACAGACAGTATGTGCTGTCACAACAATAGAATAATAATACATAGTAAGGGTAACACAAGTCAGCATCATCCACAGACAGTATGTGCTGGATGTCACAACAATAGAATAATAATACATAGTAAGTGTAACACAAGTCAGCACCACCCACAGACAGTGTGCTGGATGTCACAACAATAGAATAATAATACATAGTAAGAGTAACACAAGTCAGCACCACCCACAGACAGTATGTGCTGGATGTCACAACAATAGAATAATGATACATAGTAAGTGTAACACAAGTCAGCACCACCCACAGACAGTGTGTGCTGTCACAACAATAGAATAATAATACATAGTAAGAGTAACACAAGTCAGCACCACCCACAGACAGTATGCTGGATGTCACAACAATAGAATAATAATACATAGTAAGGGTAACACAAGTCAGCACCACCCACAGACAGTGTGCTGGATGTCACAACAATAGAATAATAATACATAGTAAGAGTAACACAAGTCAGCACCACCCACAGACAGTGTGCTGGATGTCACAACAATAGAATAATAATACATAGTAAGAGTAACACAAGTCAGCACCACCCACAGACAGTGTGTGCTGTCACAACAATAGAATAATAATACATAGTAAGGGTAACACAAGTCAGCACCACCCACAGACAGTGTGCTGGATGTCACAACAATAGAATAATAATACATAGTAAGGGTAACACAAGTCAGCACCACCCACAGACAGTGTGCTGGATGTCACAACAATAGAATAATAATACATAGTAAGGGTAACACAAGTCAGCACCACCCACAGACAGTGTGCTGGATGTCACAACAATAGAATAATAATACATAGTAAGAGTAACACAAGTCAGCATAACCCACAGCCAGTGTGTGCTGGATGTCACAACAATAGAATAATAATACATAGTAAGAGTAACACAAGTCAGCACCACCCACAGACAGTGTGCTGGATGTCACAACAATAGAATAATAATACATAGTAAGAGTAACACAAGTCAGCACCACCCGCAGACAGTGTGTGCTGTCACAACAATAGAATAATAATACATAGTAAGGGTAACACAAGTCAGCACCACCCACAGACAGTGTGCTGGATGTCACAACAATAGAATAATAATACATAGTAAGGGTAACACAAGTCAGCACCACCCACAGACAGTGTGCTGGATGTCACAACAATAGAATAATGATACATAGTAAGTGTAACACAAGTCAGCACCACCCACAGACAGTGTGTGCTGGATGTCACAACAATAGAATAATAATACATAGTAAGAGTAACACAAGTCAGCACCACCCACAGACAGTGTGTGCTGGATGTCACAACAATAGAATAATAATACATAGTAAGGGTAACACAAGTCAGCACCACCCACAGACAGTGTGCTGGATGTCACAACAATAGAATAATAATACATAGTAAGAGTAACACAAGTCAGCACCACCCACAGACAGTGTGCTGGATGTCACAACAATAGAATAATAATACATAGTAAGTGTAACACAAGTCAGCACCACCCACAGACAGTGTGTGCTGGATGTCACAACAATAGAATAATGATACATAGTAAGAGTAACACAAGTCAGCATAACCCACAGACAGTGTGCTGGATGTCACAACAATAGAATAATAATACATAGTAAGGGTAACACAAGTCAGCACCACCCACAGACAGTGTGCTGGATGTCACAACAATAGAATAATAATACATAGTAAGTGTAACACAAGTCAGCACCACCCACAGACAGTGTGCTGGATGTCACAACAATAGAATAATAATACATAGTAAGGGTAACACAAGTCAGCACCACCCACAGACAGTGTGCTGGATGTCACATCAATAGAATAATAATACATAGTAAGGGTAACACAAGTCAGCACCACCCACAGACAGTATGTGCTGGATGTCACATCAATAGAATAATAATACATAGTAAGGGTAACACAAGTCAGCACCACCCACAGACAGTGTGTGCTGTCACAACAATAGAATAATGATACATAGTAAGGGTAACACAAGTCAGCACCACCCACAGACAGTATGTGCTGGATGTCACAACAATAGAATAATAATACATAGTAAGTGTAACACAAGTCAGCACCACCCACAGACAGTGTGCTGGATGTCACAACAATAGAATAATAATACATAGTAAGAGTAACACAAGTCAGCACCACCCACAGACAGTGTGCTGGATGTCACAACAATAGAATAATAATACATAGTAAGAGTAACACAAGTCAGCACCACCCACAGACAGTGTGCTGGATGTCACAACAATAGAATAATAATACATAGTAAGAGTAACACAAGTCAGCACCACCCACAGACAGTGTGTGCTGTCACAACAATAGAATAATAATACATAGTAAGAGTAACACAAGTCAGCACCACCCACAGACAGTGTGCTGAATGTCACAACAATAGAATAATAATACATAGTAAGTGTAACACAAGTCAGCACCACCCACAGACAGTGTGCTGGATGTCACAACAATAGAATAATGATACATAGTAAGAGTAACACAAGTCAGCACCACCCACAGACAGTGTGCTGGATGTCACAACAATAGAATAATAATACATAGTAAGAGTAACACAAGTCAGCACCACCCACAGACAGTGTGCTGGATGTCACAACAATAGAATAATAATACATAGTAAGAGTAACACAAGTCAGCACCACCCATAGACAGTGTGCTGGATGTCACAACAATAGAATAATGATACATAGTAAGAGTAACACAAGTCAGCACCACCCACAGACAGTGTGCTGGATGTCACAACAATAGAATAATGATACATAGTAAGAGTAACACAAGTCAGCACCACCCACAGACAGTGTGCTGGATGTCACAACAATAGAATAATAATACATAGTAAGAGTAACACAAGTCAGCACCACCCACAGACAGTGTGCTGGATGTCACAACAATAGAATAATAATACATAGTAAGAGTAACACAAGTCAGCACCACCCACAGACAGTGTGTGCTGTCACAACAATAGAATAATAATACATAGTAAGAGTAACACAAGTCAGCACCACCCACAGACAGTGTGCTGGATGTCACAACAATAGAATAATAATACATAGTAAGTGTAACACAAGTCAGCACCACCCACAGACAGTGTGTGCTGTCACAACAATAGAATAATAATACATAGTAAGTGTAACACAAGTCAGCACCACCCACAGACAGTGTGTGCTGGATGTCACAACAATAGAATAATAATACATAGTAAGAGTAACACAAGTCAGCACCACCCACAGACAGTGTGTGCTGGATGTCACAACAATAGAATAATAATACATAGTAAGGGTAACACAAGTCAGCACCACCCACAGACAGTGTGCTGGATGTCACAACAATAGAATAATAATACATAGTAAGAGTAACACAAGTCAGCACCACCCACAGACAGTGTGCTGAATGTCACAACAATAGAATAATAATACATAGTAAGGGTAACACAAGTCAGCACCACCCACAGACAGTGTGCTGGATGTCACAACAATAGAATAATGATACATAGTAAGAGTAACACAAGTCAGCACCACCCACAGACAGTGTGCTGGATGTCACAACAATAGAATAATAATACATAGTAAGAGTAACACAAGTCAGCACCACCCACAGACAGTGTGCTGGATGTCACAACAATAGAATAATAATACATAGTAAGAGTAACACAAGTCAGCACCACCCACAGACAGTGTGCTGGATGTCACAACAATAGAATAATAATACATAGTAAGGGTAACACAAGTCAGCATCACCCACAGACAGTGTGCTGGATGTCACAACAATAGAATAATAATACATAGTAAGAGTAACACAAGTCAGCACCACCCACAGACAGTGTGCTGGATGTCACAACAATAGAATAATAATACATAGTAAGAGTAACACAAGTCAGCATAACCCACAGACAGTGTGCTGGATGTCACAACAATAGAATAATAATACATAGTAAGAGTAACACAAGTCAGCACCATCCACAGACAGTGTGCTGGATGTCACAACAATAGACTAATAATACATAGTAAGAGTAACACAAGTCAGCACCACCCACAGACAGTATGTGCTGTCACAACAATAGAATAATAATACATAGTAAGAGTACCACAAGTCAGCACCACCCACAGACAGTGTGTGCTGGATGTCACAACAATAGAATAATAATACATAGTAAGAGTAACACAAGTCAGCACCACCCACAGACAGTGTGCTGGATGTCACAACAATAGAATAATGATACATAGTAAGAGTAACACAAGTCAGCACCACCCACAGACAGTGTGCTGGATGTCACAACAATAGAATAATAATACATAGTAAGAGTAACACAAGTCAGCACCACCCACAGACAGTGTGTGCTGGATGTCACAACAATAGAATAATGATACATAGTAAGTGTAACACAAGTCAGGACCACAGACAGTATGCTGGATGTCACAGCAATAGAATAATAATACATAGTAAGAGTAACACAAGTCAGCACCACCCACAGACAGTATGTGCTGGATGTCACAGCAATAGAATAATAATACATAGTAAGAGTAACACAAGTCAGCACCACCCACAGACAGTGTGTGCTGGATGTCACAACAATAGAATAATAATACATAGTAAGGGTAACACAAGTCAGCACCACCCACAGACAGTGTGCTGGATGTCACAACAATAGAATAATAATACATAGTAAGAGTAACACAAGTCAGGACCACAGACAGTATGTGCTGTCACAACAATAGAATAATAATACATAGTAAGAGTAACACAAGTCAGCACCACCCACAGACAGTGTGCTGGATGTCACAACAATAGAATAATGATACATAGTAAGAGTAACACAAGTCAGCACCACCCACAGACAGTGTGTGCTGGATGTCACAACAATAGAATAATAATACATAGTAAGAGTAACACAAGTCAGCACCACCCACAGACAGTGTGTGCTGGATGTCACAACAATAGAATAATGATACATAGTAAGGGTAACACAAGTCAGCACCACCCACAGACAGTGTGTGCTGTCACAACAATAGAATAATGATACATAGTAAGGGTACCACAAGTCAGCATCACCCACAGACAGTGTGTGCTGTCACAACAATAGAATAATGATACATAGTAAGGGTACCACAAGTCAGCATCACCCACAGACAGTGTGTGCTGTCACAACAATAGAATAATAATACATAGTAAGGGTAAGACTTCCCTGGAATAATGCTTGCATCAACCAAGACAATAATTATTGACAGTTTTATCATAGAGAAAAAGGACAATGCATATGAGGCTCATAACACATAATAACTATTTAGTA
This sequence comes from Sthenelais limicola, assembly GCA_942159475.1. NCBI lineage: Eukaryota > Metazoa > Annelida > Polychaeta > Phyllodocida > Sigalionidae > Sthenelais > Sthenelais limicola. Next base: position 64,317,123 of record OW804102.1, on the reverse strand, counting down.
AGCATGCATACCAGAATAACAGCAATGAATCCTTTATTGTTCATCTTAATGACAACAACAGTGGATGCCCTGCATAACCAATATACAGTGGTATTTCCCTCAGTCTAATATTTAGTAAGAATATTAAGTAATCAGTAATACCAGTTATATCCTGTGATATATACACATCACAAGTACATGAATGCCTTTATTTGATAATAAAAACCAGGAAAGCACCCTTTGAAAGTATGTCAATGTCTACGTATCTTGGATGATTGAAGGTAATTCCAAATAGGGGTATCAGCCTTTTTACACTTTGTCCTCTGATTGAAGGGGGTTTCCAAACTAGAGTTTTTGTTATTTTGGTTGAAAAATGATCCCATTCTGATAACAGCCAGAACAAATGGTACCTTGTTGTATCATAATGGTATGTCAACCTATTTGTCTTTTTTCTTACTTACTACTCGACTGTACTCCTTTTGTACCTGCTCGAAGATGACAAATAAACAACTTCTTATCTTATCTTCTCTTATCCCAGAAAAGCACACTTTGAAAGTGAGGGCTAGATATCATTGTATATACTAAATTGTATTATTAAAGCTACACTCTCAGTTATGGGCAGTTTAAAACTTCTTGTATTGTTGGATTGTCTACTTTTTGTTTGTTTCTTTTCCAACCCATTTAAAAGCCATTTAGCCAAATATATTTTCTATGGTGCAAGGGTTCATAGAAGTGCACATTAATGTGATCTGTTTTAGGAAAATGAGTCATAAGTCGCAAAAAATGGATTTTGAGATATCACTATATTTGAAAAGAGGAGATCAAGCTGATTCCAATGAATGTAAACACTAGGACACCTAATAAGTATTTCTATATTTTAAGTTTGATATTTTAATTTTTGAAAAAAAAAAAGTTTCCAATATTTCTGGTGGTTAATAAACAGTTAAGTAACTAAATGTAGTCCATATGAGGACCTTTAAAACGAAAACATATATTACATACATTGTCCTGAAATTTGATACATCGATTGACATAGCTATAAATGATGAACCCTCCAAAAATTAAAACATTCCAAAAATGTGATCTTTTGAAAAAATCACTTTGAAAAATATCAATTTTGCGACTTATGACTCATTTTCCTGAAACACACCACATTTTATAATTCAGGGACATGCAAAGCTGCTTTTGTGTAGTGGCTTCACTTATTACCACTTACGTTTACTCAGCAAATTGCCTTCTAATTCTTGTATAAATTATGAACAGCAGCAGAATATTGTTGAATTCTGTCATAATATGTGAGGTGTTTTAGGAAAATGAGTCATAAGTCGCAAAAAATAGATTTTGAGATACCATTATATCTGAAAAGATGAGATCAAGCCGATTCCAATGATAGTAAACAGTCTAATCATCTAATAAGTATTTCTAGGTTTTAAGTTTGATATTTTCGTTTTTGAAAAGAAAAGTTTCCAATATGTTTGGGGCTCAATAAACAGTAAAGTAACTAAATGTAGTCCATATGACGACCTTTAAAACAAAAGGATATATTACATAGATTGTCCTGAAATTTGAAATATAGATTGATATAGCTATAAGTGATGAACCCTTCAAGAATTAGAACATTCCAATAATATGATCTTATAAAAAAACACTTTAAAAAATATCAATTTTGCGACTTATGACTCATTTTCATGAAACACACCACATATGAGTAATATTTGGTTTTTAATTATAGCTGAGATGCAGCTTTAATTGTACATAAGTAAAGTAAAATAGATACATACATCAACCTACTGTAAGAAGAGGGCACTACCTGCCCCTCCTAGTATACACTGAGAGCATTACTGAAGCATTACATACACTTCTGCCAAGCCACCTACTGGTGTCCTCCTTCACCTTTAGTTTGAGAAGATCCTGTCCCTGGCGTCTAAATTCAGCAAACCTTTGAACATTTTGACACCTTAATTACTGCCACCTTGCTACTCTGTTTCACTACTTAATTCACTACACAATGTCCAAATATTCAAATATTTCTGCTAATTACTTCACATTAAATTTTAATATGTGTTTTTCCTATATGTAACAACAAAGTACAACTTGCAGCAGACAAAGGGCCACAATGCATAGCAGTAAAAATCAGCATTAGAGAGGGAGCTAGGAATCTGATATAGTTGTTAAAGTAGTTAGATCATGCATCTGCTCATTAGTACTGAATTTACTGAAAGTGAAATTAATATTCTCAGCATGGCTGGGGGCTATGCACCGTCATTATTGTGCCTGTTTCCCCTTCTAAGAAACAATCAATTCTATTTCAATTCAGAAGAGGGCTGACCCATTTCCGGTGTAATTTATTTCATATTTATTATGTGTACTGTTTTCAGGAAAAAACAATATACCTTAGAATATGATTTAAATACCAGCCTGAAAACCTCTGGATTTCGTCCCTGCCACCTTCACTTCAACCTCACCCGTCAGCCACAACAGACCTCTCTGACAATTTTTCCCACCCACCTACACCTTTTTTCACTCATTCACATTCATTAATCACCATTATCTTATTCATTGAATCAAATTAAATCATTTCTTATTCAATTTCCATCAAATTTATTTTAGAATATCTCTATCTTAATCTACTAACAACTTTTATATAGTTAAAAACAAATTTTTATCAATGAACTTGAAATGTCCCAAGCCTGCTTGTCAGTCTTCAATTTATTATTTCTTGAAAAAAAGTTCAATTCATTCTCAATGAATAATGCTTACTTACTAGACCTATCACTTTTTCTCTGTTGCCGACCGAGCATAACGCTCGCAACACATTTTACACATGTGTTACACATCTCGCACTATATAAACCTAAGAAACTCTGCTGTTGTTATGCACACACCCTGATGAAGGCCCCAGTATGCACCATTAGAACCATGCCTGCCTTACTTTCAGCTTCCATGCTCTTCTCACCTAAAGATAAAATATCATTTTACAGTGAACATTGTCACATTAATAAGGGAGTAAAATAAGTGGATGGGGCACAATGCTTGTACTTCTTAAATGGAAAATATTAATAGCAATTAAATTACTGCATTACCAGTGGGGCCATCTATAGGATTACTCCTGTGCATTCCTCACTGAATACTTAAGTGTTTTTTTATGTTATATTGACCAGTCTTGACTATCTTGAACTTGGGTTTGAACGTGGCATATTATATCAGCAAAATGTAGAATTGTAGTTCTCCCCCAGTGGTTGTAGACTTTGTGATGTGTTTCAGGAAAATGAGTCATAAGTCGCAAACAATATATTTTGAGATATCATTATATTTAAAAAGATGAGGTCAAGCCGATTCCAATGATAGTAAACAGTCTAATAAAATAATCAGTATTTCTAGATTTTAAGTTTGATATTTTCGTTTTTGAAAAAAAAGTTTCCAATATTTCTGGGGGTCACTAAACAATAAAGTAACTAAATGTAGTCCATATGAGGACCTTTAAAACGAAAGGATATATTACATAGATTGTCCTGAAATTTGATACATCGATTGACATAACTACAAGTGACAAACTCTTCAAGGATCAGAACATTCCAATGATGTGATCTTGTGAAAAAAATACTTTGAAAAATATCAATTTTGCGACTTATGACTCATTTTCCTGAAACACATCACATTTTGTTCTATGATGGACACAGCAGTACTGATCTTTATTCAAGTAATACAATACATGGTGGTATTTAATACAACACTATTTCTGTGGTCATCTGCTAGGGCCATGTATTACCAATGAATATGTAACAATATCATGTTACAATTTAAGCACAAAACATGGAGCAATGGGACAGCCCGGAGAGAATGACAAAGCAGTTGAGAAATGCCATATGTTACTTATCATGGTATGATTAATTCTTGCTTAAATGGAGCTAGGTGTTCAATTTCTCCCCTGTGTCATATTTCTTTGAGGTGTCCCCTATACTTTCAGGGCTCATTCATTTGAGTTCACATTCAAATGCTATCCTATAGTCTCCCAACAGCTCACACAATCATTCCGTTTATAGGATATTAGAACTTGTAATTGTAGGTGCAAGAAAATAAAATATTCTATGAATGAATACACAATTAAGGCTAAATAAGGGATCTTCTAACACAATATAGTACATGAAACACAAAATGTTGATTGTACTGTAATTGATTAGTGATAACTTACTTTCTTTTTACTTTCTTGTATTTAAAGGTTAACACTTCAGCTCACCTTATACCTGATACCATAAATATTATAATCATACTACAATCAAAACTCTGTGTAGCTCCTGTCCCTGCCCCTGCCCTGTGACATAATGTTTTTTCACAAAATGAAATATTTAAAGAGAAATGAAACAATACTCACCGATTTGTCAAAGCAACAGTGGAACATGAAAATGAAGACGCCCTGCAGGATAATAGAAAATAGAAAGTGAATTTGAAATCAATATCTCTGTATTTGGCATTAGTTATCATCTGTAAATGTGGTTTGTTTCAGGAAAATGAGTCATAAGTCGCAAAATTCATGATTTTAAAAGTCATTTAGTCACGAGATCTCCTTTTTGGAATGTTTTCATTTTTTGGGTATCTAGTCAGATAGGTCTTATGAATACATGGATCAAATTTCAGGATATTGTATTCAATATACTCATGCGTTCCTAAGATCATCCTATGGAGTACATTTACCTACTTTACCAGTAATTGTTCACCCAACAATATTGAAAACTTTTTTTTTCAGAAATAAAAATATCAAACTTGAAATATAGAAATACTTATTTAATGCCCTTCATGTTTACTATCATTGGAATCGGCTTGATCTCCTCTTTTAAAATATTATGATATCTCAAAATCTATATTTTGCGACTTATGACTCATTTTCCTGAAACACAACACAAATGTGCCCATGATACATACACCTGATGTATCTGGTACACTTCCTCTTCTTATATGACTATAAGTAGTGCAAGGGAAGGCATGCGTTTGTGGATTGAACATAAAGTCAATGGATTGTATCTACAAAATGTTAATTCAGCAAACGAAAGTATAAATCCCTTTCCTAGTGTAGCTATAATCTTTTATAACTCTTTTTGTCAGCCTCAACAGGGAACGTATAGGTATATGGCTTTCAGAATAAAATCCTTAAATATTGATTAAGCAAACAATGTGTGAAACACTAGTACACAAAAAACATAAGGCACCCTGATTGGTCCGTTTCATGTTTTTTTCCGGGACAGATGTACTGAAAATTAGGCAGGAGTAGTAGTCAACAAAAAGCAATAATAAGAAATCATTCCTATGTCTTCGGGACAGGTTCAGCTCTTATTGAGGTCTGCTTAATTTCCGTATTAAGGATTTAGAGCTGTGCTAGAAATAGGCAGGTAAACACCATTCAACAATTAGATAGCTCAACTGCTAGTGGAAAGTGAGCTATGTTAGACATAGCCTAGGAATATAAAATCTACAGAGTGGAAAGCTCACCTGTAGAGTGTTGAGAACAGTGAAGACATACTGCAGCCAGGCAGTGTGCTTGCTCACGGCCAGTACACCAAATATCCAGCCCACACCCATGATGGGGCACAGCACCAGCATGCTCCACACATTGGTCCTGTCCAAACAAAAGTAAATTATTTTTTAAGTAATCAATACAAAACTAATAGAAACTGACTTCACAGTAGGATCTTAAATGGATGTATAGAAAGACTTTGCTAGGTTAAAATCCCGCGCACACAGGGCCGATTAAAAAAATGGCCCGATTTGGGGTGTACCGATCAATCGGGACTGAAATCCTCCCGGTGTGCGCAAATCATATTTGGCATCAAAACGTTCCCGCGGCCAAGTCGCGCGTTGCCGATGCGACCCTAGTTAAACTTTACTATATATAGAATTGCAGCCAATGTTAGGCGTGAATGCGCGACCTTGAAGGTAGAATGGTAGCGGGTGTACAACCGCACATTGCCGCCTGTTTTGCCGCGGAAATCAGATTTATTTTCAACGCTTGTTTCTGTACTCCTGCTGTTGCAGCGATACAAGTTTGAATGATAGTTTAAATTAACAGAAATGTCATTATTGTGGAGTGATTATACTATATCATCCTATTTTGGCATCTCATCAATTTATTAAGGAATTTATTACTAAATCATATTTAGTATATATACCTCCATGGTTTATTTCATCATTTTTGCCGCTCATTTATACTTTCCTGAGTCAATGAGGTAAGCGTCTAACATAGGCCTACTTGTGCCAAACTAGCAACAGGGGAGTTAGTTTGTTAATGAAGGTTAGGGTCGCCCAAGCTACCCCACAGTTTCACATAAACAATAATGGGGGTGTTACAATCCAGGGTTTAATAACGAGCGTTGCAACAACAAACAGTATAATTGCACAAATAACTCAGTATAATGTTTTTAAAAATGGAGAATATTTATGCGCATAGATGCCCCATAACGATAATTTGGGGTGTTGAAAAATAATAGATTTTGCAAATGCAAACCAGTAAATCATGACGCCACCTGGTGGAAATAGTCTGCGGCAAGATGAGCCAGGTTTTAACTTGACATTTTTTCACATAGTTATACAAATCACTAAAACCGGGTGATGTATTTATTGTACACTGTTGGTATTTAAAAAAAATAAAAGTACACCTTGTCAGCTGTCTAAAACAGTTTTCATATTCAAGATAATGTTGAGATAATTATCCACAAAGAGATATACCTATAACATAAGTACAGTAATATTATTATTATTATCATATTATAGTATTGTTGCATAGCCAAAATACAAAACCAGACACATTTCAAATGTGTCAGCACAATAAACCCACAACTACCCTGTCATGAACAACTATATTTATATCTGGCACTTCACACTCACTAACATGACACTTCACTCATCAGCACAGAGCGTTCCGGCCGCGCAAACGATTCAAATCAAAAACAGCAAGCCTGCAGATGGCTACTGGTCAGTGGTGGAGGTAATAGGGGAAGCAGTTGTCAGCAAACGCAGAGCGTTCCGGCCGCGTAAACGTTTTAATACAAAAGAGCGTGCATGCATTTCAGTGCCAGGGGTAGGGGGACAGCCCAGCGGCCAAGAGTGGTGCACGCAGTGGTAGACACTGCCTGCATATCGGCCGCTGAGGTTTCCTATTTGGTCGCGCTACCCTGCTGGCCTTGTGTTTGCCGGGCTAGGAGCTGTTTGCATAAAATCGGGCGTATTTTTTGGCCCACACAGAGCCGATTTCAGTCCTGACTTCTCCCCAAACTGAAATCGGCTGTACTTGGCCCACACATACCCGATTTGACGCCCGATTTGATTTGAAATCAGGGATGATTTATTGTCTGCCATGGTTTCTGAACATTTAGATAAAAGTATACCTTCCTTCATTCTTTCGTTCACTGTGTCATTACAGATTATGCGATTCCTTTCATTTTTGTTTTATTATGAAGAAAACAGATTTCTCTTCCACTTTTTTATACATATCTCCATTATTTAAAATCTGATAGTATCTCAAAATCAATCTTTGCGATCCATGACTCTCTTCCTGTGACACATCACATTTGTCTACAAAAAATGTTTACAAAAAAATGTCGGCCCGTGCAGAGGGAGAATTGAGCTGTATAAAAGTGAAAAAATTGTTTTGATAGTCCAGGAATTAGTGAAGTTATAGTCTTTCAAAGTCACCTGCCTATTTACTTCAAACATTTTTGGACAAATCGGGAGGTTTGTCCCGACGATCCATTGTATTGGATCGTCGGGAGAGCATTCCCGATTAGTCGGGAAGGCCCCCCGATTTCATGAATTCTCCAATTCTGTAAAATGAAATCCTATGTCCTGAAATCGGATCTGGAATCCTGAAATCGGGTCTGAAATCGGCAATGTCTGGGTGGAAATTGGCCAAATCGGGCCAAACAGAGCCATAAAAAGTCCACCGATTAGGCCCCCCGACTAGTTGTGGATTCGCCCGACTACTGAATACATCCCCGATTTCAAAATGCAATCCTGGAACTCATCGGGAGCCCAAATCGGGCCCCAAATCGGCCCTGTGTGCGTGGGGTTTAATACTCATACTATATGAATATATGCAAAATGAGAAGAATTAAAACATTATATAGTTCTAACCTGAGGGCATTAGCAGCTGTCTTGGCAGCCTGCCCCTGGGACTGCATTCTATGGTTGGACAGAGCACTTGTCACTAGAATCACCACCAGGATGATAGCATTCACCTGACAACAAAATGAAACAAATTAGAAAATCTTTCTATCCTCAATTCCCAACTCAAACTAACACCTTTCTCATACTTCTTACATGGCTTTGTCTAACCATGGCTTAAATGGTCAACACAGAATATACTAAATAAAAACACAATGGACAGATGTCCTTCTCTTTTTGATATTCACCACAGATTTTATTCTTTTCTGACATATATTTTAGTATAATTTGATTTAGTTCTAGACTTATAGCATTGTAATTTTTATCATGTGGAGAACCAACATTACTTACTATTATGACAAAGATGACAGGGCCAACAAAGGCATAGATGACGCCATTCTCCACTGCCAACCAGCAACTACAAATAAAGAGATAAGTTAAGATAAGTTCAGAATTACAAGGCTGGCAGCCAACTTAAGAAACAACAATGGCGCATTAACGTTATTATGAACACAATAATTTTAGGAAAGGTTAATGGAATATATTATGTTTGTTAGGTTGGGCTTGGTTGTGCCAGATCAGAGCAGTTCTCCCTGCACTGATTTGGTGCCACTGTCCGGGTGAATTATGATTTGTTATGCCTTGTACAAATTGAATGCTAATGGAAAGTTAAAGTATGAAGGCAACATACAAAGACATCTCTGAGTGATACCTGTGTTTTTTCAACTGTTCTGATAAATATTTTGTAATTGGCCTTTAATACAATAAAAAATAAATGTCAAACAGTTAGACTGGGATACTGATGGTTTGATTTTAGATTGCATTTCCTGCAATGAACATTTATAAAGTAAATTAGGTCACACCAATGGGTTTGTTAACAATATATCAAAAATTATTATTTGGAGGCAACTCAGCTGAAAACAACTTCCTTCAATTCAATTTTAACACAATATCTTGCAGCCCTATGCATTTCAGTCGTGCTTTGGCATTATTAGGAGGTCATGGGAAAACTAATTAATTCATGTTTTTAATTCTACTATCTAAACCACAACTTACTGATCAACACTTCTATATCCATCCACACCAGCAATGCCAAGAGTTGTGCCGACTATCAGCAGAGGCACACCTGCAAAGTTTGACAAAGAAAAATGTTTCAAATTTTGTATGATAAGGTTAGCACCCTTATATTTAGAACCATATTATACTTTAGAAGTGCAGTGCAAAATGATTGCCACTTTGTAGACACTATCACTTCTAAATAGCTTTACACACAAGAAGGTTTAAAAAGTAAGATATTACTACATCTGCTTCATTTTATATTCAACCTCGTTGTCACAAAATTATTGCTGCAGCGGGCACCATCAAGTGAACAATTTACACATGGCTCTGATATATTTTAATCTATTCTCTTTATTCATAGGGCCCATGTGTCTGTCACTCCAACAATTGGACATTACAGTAACCACTATGCAATGCAAAGCAATTTGGTCATTTCTTCCCACTAAAATAGTTTACTTATCAACTATTGATTACACCATTCTAAGAATACAGATTAATGTAGTTACCAATTGCAAGGAGGAGAAGGAACTTGAGCTGCCTGCTGCTGTCTGGTTGCATCATCTGTGATGTGATAAGCAGCTTGGCGAAGAGGAAGATGCTGAACATGATCATGATCCCAAATGTGGTGAGGAAGAGGAAATGCAGGGCAGCAGCCACAACCAGACATACAACCTGTTCATGGACAAACATGTGTATGTAGTCAAACCTTTCATTCAGGTAAATATGATGAGTGGCATTTAACATGTAAACATGAAATTACAAAATTATGGATATGGTGTGCCAGGTGCCAACCAAGCACTAGTAAGTGACTAAACCTTAATGTATGAATGAGTCAAAGTGTCCTATCATCAACCGTATTAGTATGAGTTGTGTTTCTCACTGATGCTGACAACAATAAAGTATTAAATAAATAACTACATGTTGATGGATGATTTAGTTGTCTAACATCAAATTAGTCAACATATACTGGATACAAGTTATCAAGATGTTACTGCATTTATAACAAACATGATTCCCTCTATTATAGCAATACTTGCCTCATAGTCGACCAGTTCTACACATGTAACAAAGATGATATCTGCCAGGGCGAGTACCATGCAAAGAGTGACCAGCATCACAGGCCGCGTCATGTTCTCATTCAACACAAACTTCAGCTTACTGCAAAATATAGCAACTTTAGACTCTCTGTGGCTTTAGTTGAATACAGGAGAGTATTTGTGAGCTAAATGTCTTTCAAAATCAATGAGCCAAATCAAATTAGTCATGTGAGAACCTGTATTGGAAATTCCTAATATATGTGTAACTACATACTTGCTATAAGATTGAGCACTTACCTCCAGCTGAATGCATAGACAAAGAGAGTGGCCAGGAGAGAAAGCACTGATAGGCCGCAACAAATATAGCTGATGTATGTCAGAAACTTGCTTTGCTGAAAACATAAAAACATACAGTTAGTCTTCTGGAAGAAGATGAGGGCAAAGAGTAAGCAAAGATATAAACATGCTATACATATCGGTTCATCAAAACATGAGATTTTGTCATTATAATGAAATACCATATTGGTCCATTATTTACCTAATATTCCTATTTGTTTTAGTAGCTGTTACATATTAAATTCAACAATTTTGAATGCATCTATTTAATTTCCCCTAAGTAGGTAACCTGTAGTTATGTGGTCACACCTGATCTAATCCACCAAATGGACATAGCTCTACTACACAGAATGCTGGTTCATCCTCGAGCATTTAAATCTCATTTGAGCTGAAAATATCAGGATGTTAATTAAAGCACAATGTTTTCACTCAATGTATAGCCTCTTACCTTTGCATGCGGAGAGACAAGGATGGCAAAGTTTGTCAGGTGATCACACTCACAGACAACCTGTGATGCTTTAGAGAAAGCTGTGCTGCAACCATGTGTAGACCAGTGCCCCCTGAACGTAAATATGCATATCATTAAATATCCAAAATGAGCAAAGAACACTTGAAATAAATTGTTAATTTGAATTTCATGAGTGTATGTTTCCTCCTTTTGAGAGATGTTTTTATGATGACACCATATTCCTTAATTTGTAAAATTACTTTTACATGTAGTAGTGTAGAATATTAACCTCTGTATGCCTTTGTCATAAGTATATCTTTACACTTACATGTTAGAATTGCTTTCATTTGGTGGGAATTCCCAGAAACCGCAATCATACTCTCCATCAGCAGTTGGCTGAAAATTGTTAGAGACAATAATTTAACTTCTAATGCTACATCTTTTCTGCTTGGAGACTTTGTAATTGTGATCAAGGACAGAATATTAACAATTAATCAGAGTAATTTTTAAAATCACATTAATTAAAAATCTGACAAACAAGGAAGTTCAAATAGAGTGGGCAAAGATGAATCCATTAATCACAACAAAGAATAGTATTTTGAAACAATGGGTACATATGTCAGAGAAATACATGATAATATTCAAAACGGGAAAACAAGTCACTGAAGGTTAGCTGAATGGTGGCCGCAACTGCTATGTTTGTATGGAGTGTTGGTAGGGAGTCAGGCTACACTTTATTTATATCTGTCTTCATCCTTGAGATGTTTTGAAGGACTGTAAATCCCTGGTATCCACCATGCCCTGGTTATCAATATTTCAATAATTCAATCAGGAATTGTCCTTAATGAGATAAAAAGCTAGACGTGCTTCAAACATTCATGCATACACTTACATTTGCCTGTGTCACATCAAAGTAGAGCTGAACCTTGGTCTTAAATGACTGCTTGGCCGTGTTGTTTACCACATGGACAGATAGTATGTGTGAAGATATTGTCTCTTCACTGTAAAACAGTGTATGCACATGTAAATAAATGTAATGAAAAAAAAAGTGATTCTCAAAAAACATCAAGCTGCATCTGAATTGATATCTGTTGTAAGGTGGAATATGTTTCTGGAGGAAGATGCAGCCAAATGTTATGAGAAATAAAAGAAAGAAGAAGTCCTCAAAATATGTGTTCGCATCTATTGACTGAACAATCACTATGTGAAAATTTGTCAATAAAATTTAATTAAAAGAATTGCAGCAACCTGACATCCCTGCTTCTTACACCATCTGCAGTGTTATAGTCTCCTTAATGAATGTTTAATTCTTACTTGTTTGAGGGTAGAATGGAACTCAATGTCTTGTACTGGGTTGTTGAGATAGTTATACCATCTGCATTCATATCTATTTAGATAAAATACGGATATGAAATACAGGTAGTTTCTGGTATAAAATTAAGCTCTCATTCAATATTATTAATTTTCAGTCATAATGAGAGCTTTTATCTTAGACGAGCCTGATTTGAATACTTGAATTATGGATTACCTGCTGAAATTTGTGCTAAAGTGTCATTGGAGATAACAATCCTATCCAGTATATCATTGGGATTATCTTCAATCTTGGGGTAAATGATATGTCCATTACCACTTGTCCATTCCTTGGATATGAACACTGGAAATAACACTACATAGAGTATCCAATGCATACAGATTTGTGGCTGACTGCAATATCAAAGCTTGTGGATGCATTATGACAGTGATATTGGTACCAGCCTACATTCATCACTTTTCTCGCATGTAGGCTTGACCTCCTACCAATAAATGACTGCGTAACCAGATTTGTTGTATCACCTGCACAGGTTTCTGTGATATATCAACCAAAGAAGTGCTAAATATTGCACATAAAACATTTTATAGGCTAACCCTTTAGGAAATACATACCAATTTTCCTGCTGAGTAGAAAACCTAAATAGTTTTGCAAGCCACCTAGCCAGTTGCCACACAGGAACAATTTACTCCCATGGAAAACTACCCTCATGGGAGCACTATATGTACAATTTCAGAGCATTTTGGCAATTTTATATAATATACCAGGCCTACTGCAATGATGAGGGGTAAATTCATTGAACTCTTGTTTAAGTCACACACACATTACTCAGCTAAAAGCCGACCCCACAAATCAGAGTGACAGAGGTATTCAGGCAAGCTAATGCTAGCCCCAGGAAAAGCGATGTGTTGAAGTGACAACAGTCTACGGACATGAGCAGGTATAACTCACCAATGTTCTCAGTAAATACATCAAGGTCAGAGGATTTCCCTTTTGCTATGGCATTAGAGTAGTGTTCAAAAACAGCCATTATTGACACTGCTTTGAAAGGTTCTTTCTGAAAGATATAAAAGTACAGTAGAGGGTAGGGGGCTCGTTGTATATCGGGGAGGCTGGCTTAACTAATTGATGTAATTGATGAGAGAGCATATTAAACTTGATTGTTGTTTTATTTGTTTGTTGTTTATCTGCTTTCGGGCGACTTGCCCTTCTTCAGGAGATTGATGATATAAAAGTGTTACTAATTTATAAGATTGCTCTCCAGAAGAGAAACACAAAGCTAAAAGTTTATGTGGAAAGGAACCACCATGTGTTCATCTAATAAAGGTTTTATTATTATATTAAAGATATTCAATAAGCACAAAATGTAGCAAATCTCCAACATTAAATAACTCATTGCCTGCCATGAATCTTTGTGCACTGGCAATGTTTATTGAGTATCAAGGACTTACATCCCACTACAAAGTACAAATACTCATCTATTAGACATTATTATTGTATCTTCCAGTTAGGTAGAATGAAAGTCAATGGATGGGTGAACATCACCAATAACTGAACTTACATCCAGGAGTTTTGACCATCCCTCTTTGTTGTCAGCATTAGTAAGCATACTGCAAACACCCGCCGCACCCTGTTGGGAAGGTAATGAATACATTAGAAGCTTAATTACTTCTCCTTGTGTTATGTTGAGGTCCCTTATGTTGAGGTCCCTTTTTAACTGGAGAAGGTGGTTGTCAATAGACAAATGAATGAAGGCTGAAGTTTTAAAGTATAAGTTTTGTATTGCATCTGAAGTAAGGTGCAAAAGTCAAATTGTGTAAGTATAAAATGTCCAACAGATAGTCAACAGAAATGACAGTATTGTAGCTAGTCACTTATACTAACTGAATACCTCCACAGCCTTTGCTCACCAACTCCAGAGTATGTCCCTCTCTTACACACATGTTATGTAACATTACGTAACATTGTGTAACCTCATCATATTTATATTATTATTAATTATCACCTATTATCACATTACTTAAAATCGCTAATTATACTTAACTAGCTAGGACTGTGCAAGTCTACTTATACATGCTATGCCAGGGATATTACGTAAGGGCTCCGCCCCCTCATGATTATGCATGTAACCTCCTGGAGGAGCCTGTATCTGAGATTACCATTAAACAGTTGCTTCGTTCTTCTCATGAAGATCAGACATTCGTTAGTCTTCTTCTATTAGATCTTTTGGCAGACAACCCGCTCGATCTTGGACATAGAGATTTTTCTCACAAAAAGCGAGCTCATTTGCAATTTAAAACATGTTTTTGAGCTATGGAAGAGGGTGCGAATACGCCTGAGTTGGCCTTGTTCGACAAGATTAAACGATCTGTTGAGCGTTTAGCAGCGTTACCACAGGCAATAGTCACGAGAGGACAAAGACGAGAGAATCGAGGAAAAATCTTGAACCAGCAGCCGAGGCAATTGGACTTTAATGAAGACCCATACGAGGTGCCTCAGGACATGGAAAATGTACCAGATGTGAATGCAAGATTAAATCCAGGAGCAATTCCATTACCTCCACCACCAGTTCGTGAAAATCAGCAAGAGGAGGTAGTGAATAACGATATTAATGTGGACTTAATTGACGAAATAATCAACAGAAACGTACAGCAGTTGGCTGGAAATAATATTGGACACGAGCAGCAAATAGAGAACGTGTCAGACGAAGAGGAGCAGCTCGTTGAAGACGAGCAAGATCATCAAGAACGAGTTGAACTTTCCACAGGCCCCAGTGTTTAATGTAAATGGACCTAGACCCCCTGTGATAAATAATACCCCCCATTACGTACAGCAACAAATCCCACTTAGGAGAGATCCATATCAAAACTGGTGGGATATGGCGAATAGACAGGGAGGTATAGGGGATGTCCAGGCAAATCACCATGGCTTGCCTTCCCCAAGGAATGTGCAGGACGATGGAAATGCTGGTATTCACGAACAATTTTATACCCCCTATCAGTATGTTCCACCTCAAGGACAGTATCAACAATATGGTGAAAATGTTATTCAACAAGGACAAAATTTTGTGCAGCAACAGGCACAAAATGCAGTTCCACAGCAGCCTCAGAATGTTGTTAATCAGCCACAGCAAAACCGAGTCCCAGACCCCAATATTAATGTTCATCAAGCTCCCCAGCCAAGGAACATTGATCAGAGGAACCAAAGAGGACAACAACGACAGGGAAGGGGAAGGAATACCCCTCCACACAGACAAGTGCCTAGGCAAAATCAGCCTAGGAATCAGACCCCAACTCGTCAACAACAGAATTTTCATCTACCAAATGTACAACAAGGTATGTACAGACCCCCACCTCCACCCTATGTTCAGCATCTTGTAGACCTGGTAGACGAAATAAAGCAGATGAGATTGGACCAGACTGCTTTTCTGGATGTGTCCCTAAGAAGGCAGGCAGAGGCTACTGGCCTCACTTCGACAGCAGCATAGTCGAAACAATATAGGAAGCCCCCCTTAGTATTCGACAAGCCCACAGCTATGAGACCTGTGAATGAATTCTTCGACGAATTTGAGGCATTTACAGTGCCTATTCGCGAAGATAACCAGCTTATGGTAACCGCTTTAGTCCAATATTTGTCGGGGAGGGCTAAAACCTTCTACAACCAAATAGTCGGTGTATATGGCGATACGTTGCTATATAATCGCATTAAAACCGATTTTATTGCTAAATTCAGCGAGCTTCCCTTGGCTGAGGTATTGAGAGATTATTCTCATAGGAAGCAGGGCAGGCACGAGAAGGTTATAGATTATGATAACGATATGTTAACCTTGCTGTCCAAGGCAAATGTTCCCTTACATGTACAGATCAGATTTTATGTCACAAATCTGAGACCAGAATTGGCTGGAAGAGTGGCTTCTGAGTTTCCAATCACTCTAGATCAAGCCTCAAAAATAGCAGCGAAACATGAGGGGATGATAGCTTCTGACAGAGCCCCCAGCCATATGCCTATGGAAGAAGCAGTACACATGATGTTTTCGAAGAAAGAAAAGAAATATACAAAGAAGTATAGCGAGGATAGTGATCGTAAGAGAGAGCAGTATCACAGATCTCGAGCTGACAAGTATAGAGAGGCTAGGAAAAATCAGGAAACGAAGGGAGAAAAGCCTCAGAAATACAGATCAAAGCACAAGGAATATGATAGCTCTGACTATTACGACAGTAGCAGAGAGAGGTCATCCAGTCGCCACAGCAATTTTAGCAACAGAAGCTCCAGCAGGGAGAAAAGTGGCGATGAGAAAAAATATTACAAGAAAGACAAATATTTCAGGAGCAATACCAAAGATAAATCTGTGTCTTTTAACAAGGACAAAAAGCATAGATCAAAATCGCCAAAGGGAGGTGAGGCAAAATGGAGAGATGTCACCCCCCATAGATCATCCTCTGAAGAGAGTGATGATTTAAACAAATAGGCTGTGTCTGGGAGGGCGACCGACATAGCATAAATGAAATTGTTGACGAAATAAGCAATCCCATGGACATTTCCAAGGAACAAGGATGTGTTTCTCCTAGTGAATCGGTAACAGAAAAGGACAGAATATCCAGAATTAGAATAGGCAAGTTTCGCTGGTACAAAGAAAAACATTATTTCTTCCACCAACACAGACAAGGACGACGACAATTGCCAGGCAGTGCTAAAGCTGAGGAAAGCCAAAAATAAAGGTGAGAAAGTTTCGGTCACTGCTCCAATTGATAAAGGTTGCATAGAAATCGAGGTAAAAGATTTGAATATGCCAGTTCTTGTTGATACAGGTGCCACTATTTCTTGTGTTAGTTCTGCATTTTTCAGAAAAATCCGAGGTAAAATACCAAACGGAAAGGTTTTACGCTGTAATATTAAAATATTTGTTGCAGATGGAGGAGCACATCATTGTTATAAGAAAATCGAATTAAATTTCATGATAGAGGGCCAACAATTCACTCATAGATTTATCGTTCTTCCTGCATTAACCAGAGGCCTGCCATGGGGATACCTTATGGTCACCCCATGCTGAGCAAGTTCACTGACCAAAATGTATAACTTTAAGTGTTTTAACCCCAAGGACCATCTCTTGATGTTACTTTTAACTAAAACATGATCAGTAAGATAACTCAAGAAATAAAGATGATACATTATAATACAAAATACCAGCATGCTTTGAAAAATAGTGTCTTTTCCCCAATACACAAAGAAGTCATTGATTTAAATGTAATACAAAAGGTAATGAAATAAGTGGCTATAGAAATACTGGCAGTTCAGGATGGGGACGCACAGGAGAAATTATATAAATACAGAGAGTCAAAATTAATCAAGTGTTCACCAGTGCCTTAATTAACTAGTTGGAAAATGGCCTTTAAAGTTTGGCTCCCCAGCCCTGTGATGTCAAAACCAGGTCATGGATATTTACTGCTGAGCTGTGGTGTTCTCAATTTATATCAATATTAAATAAATAATATTCCACATAACTATGACTAACTATATGTTGAAGACCTATAGTGATATATGTACATGACTGGAAGTGACCCATGCCTCTGACCTTGGCGGGAGTCACCTAGACGACTGGTACAAGCTACCATATTGCTTCTGGTTGTTGACACACACAGACCAAGAATGAATATGATTTTTTTTCCCCTATTCCTTATTGTTTAATAAAGGCCGGTTTTGGGCTGCCACCTAAGTCGCAACCACCTTGTTCTTTTCTATGAAGGATGAAGATATATAAATATGTCATTCTTACCTGTACTTCCTCAGGATGAGGGGCTGATGTGTGTACTGTAGACAACACGTTCAGGGCATCCAGAGCAGCGTTGATGTTCCCCGGTGCTACAGACCCGGCCTGGGTCTGGTTCTGGATGACCTGCTCCAGCTCACTCACCAAGGAGCTACTCTTATTCACACTCACACCAATACCGTCCTCCATGTCCTTTATCTGTGCAGGTAAGAATTCATTCAATTTTTCATATTAAAGCTACACGCTCAGCCAAGGTTGGTCAAATACTAATGTTATTCTACTTTTTGTTTATTTCCCCCTCCCCATCTTAAACTCATTTGACCAAAATTTTCCTGGTTGTTTTGCTACAGACCTTTGAAAACTTCATCACTGGTGGCAAGTCTCTCCCTGTGATTAGTTGTTAAATTCTTGTTTTAACATATATATACAACAGCAGAAAATCTAGTTGTATATGTCATAATATGAGGAAATTTGGTTTCACCATAATAGCTGATAATGCAGTTTTAAGTGATTGACAGTGGTGTTGGGTGGCCTAAGTTTGTTTGGTTCATTGCTGTAAGTTAGACACAAAATATTTGGTCTAGTTTACATTCATAAATGTGTTGCCTTATGGTTTCATGCAAAATCTGAACTGAATCCATCGTGGCATTCTCTGTAACAGCTGTGCACCATGGCATATTGTCATCAATTACACCCTCTGATATTCTCTCCACTTCAAATTTCAATCAAAACCTTTTTCTTCTCAATAAGCCAAGTTTAGCTTGATGTTTCATATTTATAAAGTGGTCTTGCTCATTGTAAGTAATAGTTGATATCAAATAATTGAAGAATAGTTGAAGAGTTGTCATCAAAAACGATTTATATATATAAAAATCCAGGAAGTGGGTAAGGACCTCTGCTATTGCAGGTCTTCCAAACGACCTCTGTTAAATAATAAGATAATATAACAAAACTGAGTCTCAAATTCCATTGCCAAAGAAACAAAATATATTGCTGTGATAAACTGTACCTGGTTGAGGATATTGGCAATGTCTTCATCTACACAGAATGAGTCATCAATGTCTCCCCAGACGCCTCCCTCATGGCACAGTCTGGTCATCATTCCTGGGTAGAGGAAATTAATAGCATAGAATAAATAGAATAATCCATGCATGATTAGCACAGGTGGGGAAGACTGGCTACCATAAGTAAGACTATTGACCACAGTGTCCCTATTCACTGTGGTGATGGGCAGCACATATATAAAAACAGAAAGACCAGTAAACCAATTAACCATTAGTTTGGTAGTTTAAATTAAATTCTGAAAAAGCTAAAACAGTTATTCTATTGTATTATTGTATTGTCTGTGAAAAATATAATTCAAATGATTAAATCATTTAGGTCAATGGTTTCTTGTATGAGATAGTGGGACTTCCTGGGTGCTAACCTGTGGTACCTTTTAAAGGAATAAAAGAATATTCTTAGAAGCAACTCTTATAAGAAGACACATGAGCAAAAAGGACATTCATGGCCATAATCTATATAAATATATAGCACATTTGTATGGGTATGAATGTAATGTAATAATGATGGCGCCTACAACTTGATATTGCTCTACAACTGCATTTGATATCTCATTTCTCCATATCAATAAGTGAGCCATGCACCCGACCCTATCACTTCTTATCACATCAATACAAATGTCCTGCTAATGGCATTAGGAAAGGTACTACCTGAGGATGAGTTACAGGAAGCCTCTGTCTTGCCACCCTCAACTGTATCTGGCCACACATGTCCTGCAACATGTTCCATTGGGCATACAGGTGTTTCTGTTGGTAGAGCAATTAAATCATGCATGAAACTCGACATCTGTGAATATTGGGGAGATTTCACTCATCTATACAAGCACATCATTGTCATAGAGTGTAGAAACTAAGTTAGAGAGAAACAGTATAGTGGGACATGTTACAAATAAGGGTGGTTCTAAGGAGGTGAAACTCATGAGTTACTTAATTGATTTATTTTATATATGGGATTGTGGGAGTTCAAACACAACATAAATGTTTGAACTATCTTTAGAGCAAATATAATATTCATGAACAATAAACAAATATGTGTAAGTGAAATGCAGAAAGGTTAAGTTGCATTTCAAAATTCTATTATTTTATATACAGGATAGTGGGAGTTATTTCTTGAGCAAACATGGTATTCAGAAACAATAAAGAAATGTGAATGTGAAATGGAGACAGATTAAGCTGCATTTCAAAATGTCTAATGTTTTCAGTAAAGAATTTTTAATTTGAAGCATATATTGTGTGATCAAAACACAAATTGATTTGTTTTGTTTGTTTTGTTTGTGTTTTCTTTCTCTAGAGCCTGGATGAGTTGGCTATCCTGCTCATAAGTTGGTTTCAACCCAGTATTTACGATGTCCCTGTGTCCACGCCCACAAGACTATCCCTACATGTACAGAATTATACCTACCAGTGGAGTATGTTGAGACTTTGGTTGAGGCATCACTCATGCCGGCCAGGTTCTCTGACAGACATTTGATGGTAACATCTTCAATGATGTTGTACAGCCTGATGTGGCTCTCACACAGGCCTCCCCCAAAGCAATTGGTGTTCATGTTCATGTCTGGAATAATGAATCTTTAATAATCTTGTGAATATTATTTTGAATAAATACCTGATAAGCTCTGTGGTGTCAAATATATCTAATTTAATCATGGTTACAATATTGGCTTTAGCGTTTTGTAGCAGGATCAGAAACTCTTCCTCCCATACCTTGTACATATTCTAGTGAATAGATTTACCTGTAACAATGACTTTCCAACAATTAGTGCAGCAGACTTACCTGGGAAGGACACAGGTGTAAGTTCATTGTCATCTTCATACCAGGTGATGATAGCAGGTAGATGTTCATCAGGGTGACCAGTGCTGACCACAGTGGACGTACAGGTAAGGTTGAGGCTGCCTCCATACGGTATGGCCCTGCTATTGTATGGCAGGCGTACATTAGGCCTGGACAGGATACGCAGGGAGACATTCTGTACAGCTGGATGGTGCTGTCCTGGTATTGCAAGCTGGCACTGCAGGCTCCCTTTAGGAATAAAGTTTAATCCCTTTTTTATGAAAAGCAGTAAATGCAAACTACCTTGTCCTCAGTCAGTAAGTAAGAATGATAAAAAGGCCACAGGCACAAAAGGCCCAGTCATTGTAGGCAAGCATCCAAATAGACAAACTCAAATCCTTCCCTTGCTACCACACATAAATGTACTGACATCAAACTGGCTTGAAAATGTATCAATACACCTCAAACATATGACCAATTATGATTATGTAGACACCCAATCTTTATACACAAGGATTAACTGAAAATGTTAGCTTAGTCTAAAACTAAACATTTTGAGCAAATATGTAAGATAAATTGGATAATTGAATAATTTTAGGAGTAAATATAAATGTTCTATGTAAAACTCACCGCTGTGCGTTGGCTTAATGTTTGCCCATGAGAGTAGAGAGCTATAGTTAGCCCCAGAGTGTGTGTTGTATATCTCTATTGTAGCACTGTTCACCAGAGTCTCATCATCCAGCAGCCAGGTCAGTGAGGAGCCAGGAATCTGCTGATACAGACTGAAGTGACAGTTGGCCTGCACATCTTCTCCTTGCATTGGGTATTGGTTTACCAGCATGTCCTGGTGCTCAACTGCCACTGCAACAATTTAAGATTTGTATTAGACTAATACTAATAGTAGCTGGATTAAAATCATTTTGCAAACTTAGCAAATGTCATACACATGTTTATAGATATTCTGATCCTCATTCATCCATAGTTTCCATATTTGATTAAGATTGCTTGGACCTTATTCAAAATTAAAAATTAAAAATATACATTTTCTGGGTTTAATGGTTTCTTAGCACCATTGTAACAATCAACATAGATCTATGTAAAATAGGATGCATGGTACTCACAGACAAGGATATCTATGTCACAGATGAAGTTGGGATCAAAGTCTTGTTGTCCACGGCAGTACATTTTGTGTGCTCCAAGGCTTAGGTTTGTGAACTTGTAATGCACAGTTTCATTGTAGTGATAGCTTCTACCATTTATATAGTAGACACTGAGAAAAAAATAAAAAGATTTTTTTCATCTGATGTTTCATCCCATTTCTAAAGCCTTTTTCCTATTTTCTGATTCCAACCCTTTATTTTAGAGCCTGGTTTTTGAGTGCATGTACACCAGAATAGGTTTGGAAAACACATTATAGAAGCAAATCAAAACAAATATAATTTTATTGATACACTTACCTGTAGGCACTCCCATCATCTAACTGTGTACCATTTGCAGCATATAGTCCTATATTTGTGATGTTCTCCCCATGAACTTCAACTGTACAGCCCACATTGGCTACCTCACCAACACCAACTTCAGCGTGGAAGCACTGCCATGATTCTAGTGGAATAAAGGTATTATATTACACACACTGCCATAATTCTAGTGATGTAAATATATCACATCACACACACTGCAATGATTAATATAAAACAAGATATTATATTGCACACACTGGGATAATGTTAGTGATATAAAGATATCATAATACACACACTGCGACAAGTCTAGTGCAGAACTAGATCATTGATGGTAGAACATAAAAGAAATCATATTATATAAAAATCATATCAGTAACTTGTCACACATTGTTAATAAATACCTGAATAACAATATGCTGAAAAAGTAACTCTCCTACATTTAACCTTGCAATATGATCCATTAGTACAAGACTAATTGACTTGTCTCTCTATTTGTCAGTCTATAAAAACAGTTCTGTATTTGAAAATGATTATTGTGGTCCAAAAGATACGACTGACAAGAATCTGTTTAATCAAAGATATTATAATCAAGTTTTACAAACCTTTAATGGATACAGCTCCATGATAGCGATCATTATACTCTGAGGTACATGTTGTAAACCGATCATAGTACCCAGCGTCACTGGCAGTGATGTTGCTCATTGTCAGGTAGCTTGATATAACATCACCACTTCTTTCATACTCTACTGTCAGCCTTGGCCATTCATCTCCACATCCATGGTATGTGGCATTTGCAACACAAACATCAAGGTAATGCCCATCATCATTCATGTACTTAAGGAAAGAAGGGGTTAATTTTAATGATTTATAGGCACCGGTGACAACTGTACAGTGAAAAACAAGATTAGCGAAATGTATCTTTGCATTTTTCTGTTAAAGATTAGGGAAGCTAGAATCTATCTACTGTGAATGGTTTATTCCAATTACAGTATTCACGTACCTGGCGTCGATAGTTCCATTGCACAGTGCAATTAGGATCATTGCTCGATACACTGTCATAGTGTACATACTTGTGTTGACCAATTGGTAAGATTGCATAACTTCTAGCTGGAAAGTATAAATTAGGTATTATGACTAGGGTAACTGCTATACCATTGACGGGTGAAAAGCAAAACATTTAAACAGCTGTAATTTATTAGTATTTTACTTTTATTTACAGATGTTAATTTGTGTAGTAACCAACCATGAGATGATTTATTGTGTTACTGGAAATGCCTAGTGTTTACACTATAGTAACTATACTAAAGTACATATTAGTTGATGAATGTATAAATGAGGAAAGTCACTCAGATGACATTTTAATAAACATTGGTTATTGCAGACTACATCATCCAGAGATGCAAGCAATGGAAAGTCGGAACCAGACTCTCTCATCCATCCTCAAATGACATTCAAAGAAGTAGTACATTTAAACAGGTTAGATGACACATGAAAAATCATTGGATATTGCAAACAGACATGGTAGCCTTGCATCCCTCAATGTCATCTTGTATAAGAAACATTTGGAGACATTTGGAGACTCTGGAGACAGGAAGAACTTGCTGGAAAAAGCCTTTAACTGAACTGGTAAACTCAAGGTCTCCATGTAAGAAACCAACATTTCTGCTCAGGGGGTGTCAGTGACACTTAACACATGCCACATTTTTATACATGTTGTATACAACAAATGATAGAAGACTTTTCCCTTATCCAAGGAATCTGTATACCCACCAGTGGAATAAATGGTGATGTGGCAGGAGAGATATTCACTTGTTCCAGCCGGGTTCTCTGACTGACAACTGATGGACACAGGAGCAGTGACGTTGTACAGGTTGATGTGGCTCTCACACAGGCCACTGGCATCCTCACAGCTTGTGTTCATGGTCATATCTGAAATACATACACACTCTTTACTAGAAATACCAAAGTATGCAAAATACTGACTAACAGCAGGAATAATATCACACATAGCATCACAGTATTCCATTGATTGAATGATACATTGCGACCCCCTCCATGGTTGTATTCATCCAGTCATGGGGTCAAATCCTGCCCGATTTCAGAGAGTGCCTTGAGTCACAGGTATAACAGGCAATAACAGGGAGTGGACCAATTGTAAAGTTTGTTCAAGTATACATTATTATTCACTGACGTCACGGCACCGGCACCGGCTCGCCATACTGTGGGTCAAGCTTTGTCAATGTTTGCTGGACATGTGCTCTCTTAGCCTTGAAAATGCTGTTTTCCAGCCGTTTTCACCTCTGAAAGTTTAAACGAATGTAATATAAAGTATGCTGATAGGTTTGATTGTAATTTTTTAGTGTGTTATGATTGAATAATGAGTATAATCGCCATTATCAAACATTTGAAATGGAAAAGCCTGTTGATCTGGTGTTTCCCACTCTGTCTGTAGCCACACAGTATGGCTGCCAGTGAGGACGGTTGCTGACTGGGGTGACGTCATGTGAATACTATGTATATTTGTACTATTCTAGCGTATTAGACATCACCAATACTACCACTGAGTGGCAACCATAAGCATCACTGCTATAACTGGGAAGATGATCACTGGCAGGTTTCAGTAGGTGATACCAACCTACCAAGTAACACTACCATAACCACCCTTGATACAACAGCCTACAGATGAATATACCATCCCCGCACAGCATTATGTTATGTTATGTATCTGGCCGATTCTCATGAAACCAAAAGGGTATTGCAGGAAAAGTCCTTGAAATGAAATGAAATTTCTAGTATAGGTGCCCCATATCCTACTCTTCTATACCCTGAAACTGCGTTTCTTAGATATGAAAATTATTGAAAATATACCCTAAAATATATTGCTTCACGGACGGTGATGGTCATAGAAATATTTGTTGTCATCTCATTCAGTTATAAAAAAATAAAATGATTATCATTTCACAGGATTCCAAAGAAGAAAGCAAGCCCTTTCAAGTGGTATATAGGGAACAAAGCTACATCCATGGGATCATTTAGAAAATCAATGAAGAAGTACTGTCATGGACAGTGACGGGGGCCGTCATGGACGGTGGCAGACAAAAAACTTCCCCGTTTTGGAAACATAGATCCTTAGAATAATTAGCAATAGCAATCATTTTTTTCTTCCTGTTTCGATACACCCATGTGTCCATCTTTCATGAAGCTAACTAAGACTATCTATTGCATGATTTTTTAGTATATAACACCCTATTATCAGCGTCATGGACGGTGACAGCCATATTGGATTATAAATTTCTCTCTTTCTCTGTGAACCTAATTACTAATTTCAGTGCATAAATCTTTCATGGATTATTCTTCATGAAACTCTTGGTACATATGGATAAATAAACAAACATTTCCATGTAATCTTAATTCATTGTAGGAATGATATATTTAATATTTGGGTAGGAAGGTATATTTTCAGCATATTAATGGCTCTAAACAAAACACACATGTAATGCTGTTAAACAAGTAAAGGATCAATATAGCCACACGTCTCACGTTTTAATGTTCTGACCACATTATCCCACATTCCCCTGATATTGTGTCACACAGTCAGAAAGGATTTAGAGATCAAACACAAAGAGAACTGAACCTTAATATTGGATAGGATGAAATTAGTAGAGGATTTTCAAATTTTAATTTTTAAAGATCACATACTCCAGTGTACAGTGTACTTACCTAACCATGAGGATCCAGGTACAATAGGGCTGCCATCAGCATACCAGGTGATGCTAGCAGGTAGATGTTCATCAGGGTGACCAGTGCTGACCACAGTGGATGTACAGGTGAGGTTGAGGCTGCCTCCATAGGGTATGTCCCTGCTGCTGTAGGTCAGATCTATGGCAGGCTTAGCAAGGACATGGAAGGACTCAGTCTGTAGTGCTGCATGCACCTGTCCATTGATTATGAGCTGGCACGTCAGCCTCCCTGTCAGAAATAGTAAGTTTTATACATGATGAAATTAAAAGAAGCAGTTTTACCTCATGCTTTGGAAGTTTCTCATCTTCATACATTATTTTTCCTTTATTCCGATAAGATGTAATAGTATTGCAGACGTGTAGGATTTCAGTTCGGAACCGAGAGGGAAGAGGCCTGAATCAATTTTATTCAGGTTATGTACACTGTAGTCAATCAAGAATAGATAACCCCATTTGTATCTCCTGCCTTGAACAATCATCCATCACAATATATCGAACAGCCAATCAGTATAAAGTTTAAATAAAATACACAACAGAGAACACTCTCATTTAGCCAATCCTAACTTGACACTCATTAGTAGCTTCATTCACTGGCCTGATACCTACTTCCCTCACCCTCCCCACTTTAATCAGACCCCTAGTCAACTGGATCTCCCTCCCTCTCCTCCTGCAGGTAATAACTTTGATCAGTGTTGGAATTGGGTTGGTAGGATTAGGTAGTTCGGGCAGTGGCGGGAAATGGATGGTCTTGCCCAATGATGGAAGGATGCTTTCAAAAAATAGGATAACTATACTGTTAGGTCCTAACTTTACAGTGTTGATTTCCAGTCCACATACTCTCATTAACCCACAATCTGATTAAGTCAGATTTCAAAAGAGGAATGAAGGGGAAAAGCAGTCATCTAGTGTCAACAGTTTATTCTCCCCAAATCAGAACCTGCTGACGAAGTGAAATCACAGGCCTGCATCGCCTCTGAGTCGACCTGCCTTTCAAATATAGATGTAAGGATGTGTATACAATTAACAGGTTACATCAACATGAGATCAAAATTCTATGAATCAAAAAACATTATAATGGTGATTATTAATTGATATGTTTGTATAATCCATGATGAGAGCTAACATAATGTATCATAAAAAGTACATTATAAAATGTGCAATTTATCTCCATGCATGTTAGTAGCTCTAAATAGTGTTGACATTTCGTTGAGAAATTTCACAAATTAAATTTGCTGTAAAAAACATGTAGATGTACTATGTAAGACTTACCACTGTGGCTTGGATCAATCTTTTCCCACAAGAGATTTGAGCCGTGGACATAACCAGAGTGTGTGTTGTTTAGCTTTATTTTGTCATTGTTCACCAGAGTCTCATCATTCAGAAGCCAGGTCACTGTGAAGCCAGGAACCTGCCTGTACAGTCTGAAGCTACAGTCGGCCCGGACATCTTCACCTTGTTTGGGGAATTTTTCTACCAATTGTATGCTTTCTTTTTCCACACCATCTGAAACAATTTAAGATTCATATTAGACCAATAAAGGTCCAATCACGTACTCTACATACGTCAAACGTATACGTGTTCAGGGGTCAGGCCTATTCATCAGTATCAATTTTGTTTTGTTTTAAATTGTTTTATTCCGCTAGACATTATGATGCAATTTCATTTTTCTCAGTTCTAGCTGTTCAATTAATAGAATAAAGAAGAACATTTGTATAAAACAGCGCCAACTCAACTATAGAGAGTTACCACATTGATACAAAGAATGATTTGTTTCAGTATCATGTATAGCCTAAGAAATATATCCAAGAATGCATGCAGTAGTGTTATTACTAACACAGGGGACTCTGTCCAACTGGTTAAAAGAAACATAATTATTATTATTATTATACAACTTTTATTCAGTAAACATATACATAATATGAAATAAAGAATAGGACCATTGATCCCTCTCCAATGGAGATCTTCCTGGTAGCCCTTTAACAAAAGATTTGAATACATAAAGAAGATTGTAATAAACGTGATTCATAAAATGAACAATGTTTATGAGTTTTTTTCGACGATAGATTTAGAAGTATGGCGTTTTAGTCCATATTAGGGCTTATAAGGTTTGATGTTTCATACTTTTTCTTTATCATGTGTCTTGTGTCTTGTTCTGTTTTCAGATCCTCTTCTTTTCCTGTTGTATTGTTAATACTTGAATAACTTGAAATTTTATCACCTCACAGTAATACTATGAGGCTTAATAACATGACATAAATTGATAAATTACAATACACCTGACTGCCACTACTGGCCCTGTACTGGGTGATACTGTAGGACTTTGTAAAGCAATCACTAGTTTACATGTGCTAGCATAAGCAAATTGTATAATGTTTAAATGATAGGTTCAGAGCATGAAATTCCCGCCTGTACTGGTAGGGACTGAATTAAAAGGCAGTCTTGCGAATATGGTTGCATAATTAAATAATCTTAACAATAATGAATCCCTTGTCCCCACATCCCACCCAAATGTGGTTGTTACCGTTGTATCGGCCTTAGTCGTGGCAACTTACATGTCCACTCGCCCCCTCCCATTTTCCCAATTTCAGTACCTGATTTGTCTACTGGTGACCTATTACTTCAACCATACATAAATAAAATTATCGCACCTTTGTACATAATCTCTAGTAATACAATTCAATACATTTTATGGACATGAGGAGTTTACAGCCTCCTTTTTCAGATATTGGTCACATTCCTTGGTGTAGCAGTTTTTTAACCAATTTCGAAAGGCTTCCCTTGTTTTTATCTGTCTAGTATCTTGTGATAAACCATTCCACACTGTGGGCATTTTGTAAATATAAAATCTTTTGAAATTCTCGTTATTGGGTTTGGGAACTTTCAGTTTTTTCCCTACACTCAACCCTCTCAAATTGACTTTTCTATCGTCTATGTTTTCAGGTGCCAAAGAACGCCTAAAGGGTAGTTCGAGGATATGTCCTTGTCTCCTGGTAGAGAGTGAAGGCATATGTGTAGTTTCATGGATATCTTTAGTAGTCAGGTAGATTGGTGCAAGAATTGTTCAAATTGGTATGAAAGCATGAAATTTGGTACAGTGATAGATTTTGGTATGCTGATTAATTTTGGATATTGACCCATTCTGAAATATTGTTTTCTTGGGTTCTGTTGCCATGGTAACATTTTTTCAGTGAAATTTTGTCCATTCCCTGGAAATGCTAAATTCTAACCAATAATTTGATATGGTATACCCACATAAAGTAGTCTATGGAATAGTTCTCTAATTTTTCTAACTATTTCAGCTAATCATATGGTTGCTAGGCTATGTATGGTTGCTTAACAACTGATAATATACTGAAATTTCTCCAAAATGGCTCATTTTATGTATATTTTATGGTATAAAGCAATTATTTATGTTCTAAAATATAACATTTATTTAATGATAACATTTTCAGTGATATGCTTCAGCTTTTAGAATTTCCAAGATGGCTGCCAAATGGTTCTAAGATCCAAAATGGCTGATCAAAAGACCCTTTGGGCCCACTTCCTAGTTGACTTGACTTTAGTTTGCAAGCTCATTCATTGTTCATATCAGTATGTACTTCAACCAATTCTGAACATTAGAATAGATCTGAGAACCTGAAATTTGGTGCAGAGATACATTTTAATATGATAATTAATTTTTTATATTGACCCATTCTGAAAAGAATTATTCTCTTGGCTTCTGTTGCCATGGTAACATTTTTAACTAAAATTTCATCAATTTTCCTGGAAAAACTGATTTCTAACAGATAATCATTACCAATATACCAAAATAAAGCAGTTATGCAATAGTTCTCTAAATTAGGTAACTATTTCAGGCAATTCCATGGTTGCTAGGCTATTTATGGTTGCTAAGCAACTGAAAATATGCTGAAATTGATCTGAAATGACTCATTTAAAGCATATTTTCTGGGTAAAATCTATTTTTAATGTACTAAAATGTCATATTTCTTTGATAATCACAATTTCGATGATATGCATCAACATTTAGAATTTCCAAGATGGCTGCCAAATGGTTCTAAAGTCCAAAATGGCAGATCAAAAGACCAGTTGGCCTATTTCCTAGACATGAGCATGTTCATGGTACATTCAATTCAACACATTCTGACCATTGAAGTGACTCTCTTTCCTGTTCTGGACTAGATTCATAAGTAACATCAGTTACAAAAGCTCCTATTTTCAAAGCAAATTGGAGAGCTAAAAGTAAAAAAAGATCATGATTGGACTATGGCGCTTTGTTTTAGTTCTTGGGGGCATTTTCAAAGCAGTCCTTGAATACCCCCAATGTGTGTTATTAACTATCTTAGCCACTTTAAAATAGATCTGAGAACCTGAATTTTGGTACATAAATTATATTAAAATAAATTATGGCATATATTATGAACTTTTTTCTCTCTTGATATAGCTATAAGAGGCTATTGAGGCTATTGAAGGTCTGGCATAGACTATTGCTAGGTAACCATATATCAAACTGGAACAGGGAACTGGGGGAATAACCAGCTGCCTTCCACTGGAGTGTAGGAGCAGTGTTCTCTAATGAGTTGCACATGCACACAGAGAGGTTAACTCCACACTCCCTGATTACCAAATATGTGATGTGGCCTATCCATACTATATTAATTGTGGATTTATGACAATGGACCCTGTACACAAATCCTTGAAAGACTTTTTACTTGCTGCATGTACAGGGCTCTAACTTTCACAGTGGTTTCCATTGGTATCAAGAAAAGTTACCTGGCTATTGGTTTCCCCAAAATCACTTTTTTCAAGGGAGGTGATTTTGAAGATTTTCAACAACCAATTTTGCGGCAGTTACCTTGCTGGGATGATTCAATATCTGTTTTCTTGTTTTGTCGGTGTATGAGAATGTGTGGAGGGAAGGCAGGGCAGTCCTCAAGGCCTCCTTAAGTGTATGGGTTTTCTTTTCCCTTTATTGGGAAGGGGGAAGGGGAGGGAAGACAGAAAGGGGGAGATGGGGAAGGAGGGGGGGAAGGAGTGTGAGGGGACACTATTTGTTTATTTTCCCCATCCCTGGAGTCTATATTAATAATTGCTAGCTGTGATAGTTACTATTAAATTCCGTTTCATTTGATGGGTAGGGGACAGAGAATATGTCATAATTTAAAAAGATGTGCATACTGAGACATTTTTATCTGCCAGTCAGCATGGTGTTGAGGTCACCTCCTTGTACAGGTATGCTCAAAATCCAATATGGCTGCCACCAGGAAGCAAAATGTCCTATTTTAGCTCCTTAGCTCTAGACGGCCGGCATCTATCCGCCTATGTTTACATAGCGTAGCTTGAAAATTGAACGTTTCAAACGATGCCCGATAAATTGGGTCCTTCGCTTCATACTTACGCCCGCCGAGGGATCTATGTTTCTTTCCCATAAAACTGCGCTATTGTTACGCTCTATCGACATCATTGATAGTAATCTACAACTTGGACAGAAGGAATTGCTTCATATGGCCCTATTTTAAAAACGAACAAAAATTGTGGTTAACGCCTTACATACCGTGTCATGGGGGCTCACGAATAGTATCGATGACCCGTCCGATCGCCCTCCACACTCACTCACCCACTACTGCTACAAGCGGACATGACCAACGCTTGTCAACAGAAGAATCAACAGCTTTGTGGGGAAGGGGGGTGGGTGGAGGCTAGACGGTCAAATAGACTATAGAGAGAGGTGACAATAATCTTACTAAACTAACCAGCCAAGCAGTTACCATACACAAATTCTCGTGCGGATACTCCCCTGGATCTTAAAAAGGACCTAAATGAAAGCATCTCACAGAGCAAGCACATTTGATTTATTTGCTTTTGTAAACATCAACCATATAACATTGTTCTTTAGGATGAGCCCACACTGTGACAACTAGAAGGAAGAGTAAATATTGAAGCTAAAATTCCATGTTAGTCAATATAGTAAAGTAAAGTTGGTTGGGAGTATGTTACTCCCAGGATCTAGCTGCACATGGTGGGTTCTCCATGTCCAACAGGGCATAGCAGATCAGTTACAATGAAATAAGTAATTAGTTGCTGGCCTCTATGAGTGGCGGAAAAAAAAGTGGTATTTGATGTTACTAACAATGATTGATCTTTAGAACGTATACCTAAAATGTATGTATTTGATGACTATAAATATTCTACCAATATTGATAGGATTATTTCCCCAAAGGCTGCTTGAAAAGGAAAAACTGCTCACCAAGGGTGGTGAGACTTAGAGTCTCAGCCACAATTCAAGCGGGAGAAGATTTTCATTTGTCAAAATAAAGGAAATATATTTAGTTTTGTCACTCAGGTACTTCAGTGGAACACAACTGATTTGAATTACCACCTCATCACAACAAAAGATAACCTTGAACTACTCAGCAATAAACCAACTACCCATGCAGGCTTGACCTCATGCCAGTCAGAAAAAGCTAACTCCTGCCTGCCAGTCAGTATTTCACAGTCTCAGGACTGTGGATAGTGATCAGTCAGACCCAAAGGTTAGTTTTGAATCAGGAAAACCATACAAATAAATTATAATCCACCATTTTGCACACATGTATGTTGGGACCTCAACATTGCCTTGAGCCTCCTTTCCTCTATGCATTCTCAGAGTGCAACACACTATTTACAATGTTAAGAGGTGTTATGCCATAACCCAAGAGTTTCCCAGGGGGTAAGTCATGATCAGTAGGTTGTTTTGCTGCATATTTAGGCCCTAAAATAAATTATTTTTGTTTCCAGTCACGTCATGGTAGAAATTTGGGTTGGTTGGTCAGGAATCCATTTTTATTTATTTTTATTTTATTTTTGGTAGCAGTGATGGAGACTTATCATATGTATCCAACCTTGCCATGGTGTAAAAAGAGTCATTGCCACATGTGCCAGAATGAATTTGATCACATTTTACGAGATTTATTTAAATTGATAATTAATTCCATTCAATTGGTGCTAATTAATGCCCTAAAAAATGCTTCAGTCAGTTGCAATGTTTTCAGGTCGGTCAGGGACTGAACATAAAGTTAATTCTATTTTAGGCCTAGTGGTAGTAGCCAACCATAGTCCAACCCTGCCCACCTCCAAAGACATACACCAGCACACACCATGTACATTTGATTTGATTCTTGTAGGTGCAGTGATGTCATGTCATATATCTGTATACCCACAGGAAGTATGGGAATTTCAAGTACCAAGAACTTTTTTCTAGTCGGAGTAGAGGTACATATAAGGACATTTTCTGAAACAGTTTTAATGTTCTTTCCAATGGTGGTAATATCTTGGCCTTGTGGGGGGTACTTTTGGAGATGAAAATGAGTCGGAAATGTATGTTCTTCTGACCTGTATACCATATGTGCTTCCAGTCATTTTAAAGAATTCTGTTCCCAGAATTTGATTCCACTTGGGTGCTGTCCGTCTGGCACACTTTATCTCCAGCACTGCAGTGTGTTCATCTACAGTCAGATCTGGTGTGTGGACTCAGTGAATGATGTAGGAAACCTACATCTTCCAACCCAGAATACTTGCTAATCAACATGCTAAATCCAGCTGAAAACAATTTTCCGCCAAACCCAAGATTGCAGACCCCAGTGAATGGGATTGGGAATGAAGTGTCAGACCCAAAGAAGTTACCATATAGGAGAGATCTAACAGATGTCATCCTGGCATGCTCACTGATTCCTCACTATCTCCTTATACCCTTATGATCAATCATAACACCATGTTGAATTGCAAATAAATGGTCACAATATGCACAATACCTATTATTCCCTCTCCATTACCAATCAAATCAATTGGAATTCCATATCAATTCTCCCCAAGTGGTTCCACATGGTGGATTGTACCCATATTTACATTACCATATCCACTAGACTTTAAATCATCACTATTCAGGGAGTTAGACCTGCTGACCCTGCCCCCTTTGTAGACAAATAAAGGATATATGATTGCCTAGGAATTGTATATGCTAGGTGTCTTCAATATTTTAAAAGCAACATTCAATGCAGAAAAATGCCATAGCAACAGTAACCAAGGAACAATATTTGAGTATGGGTCTACTCTTAGAATGACCAAGGTCCTCAGATGTATTTGAACTTAAATTATTTACAACAAATGAACTCACAAACCAAATTCAAGTCAAGAGTGAGTCACCAAAATTGTGATTATCAAATAAATTTGTGGGCATGAAAA
The DNA here is from genome assembly GCA_942159475.1 of Sthenelais limicola. Taxonomy (NCBI): domain Eukaryota; kingdom Metazoa; phylum Annelida; class Polychaeta; order Phyllodocida; family Sigalionidae; genus Sthenelais; species Sthenelais limicola. The sequence continues at coordinate 64,282,783 of OW804102.1, read as the reverse complement.
GTACCAGAAAATATACATAAAATAAGTCATCTCAGATCAATTTCAGAATATTTTCAGTTGCATAGCAAGCCTACATAAGCCTAGCAACCATGGAATTGCCTGAAATAGTTACATAAATAAGAAAACTATTGCATAGACTACTTTATACGGGTATATTATTACATATTATTTGTTAGAAATCAGTATTACCAGGGAATGGCCAAAATGTCACTAAACATGTTACTATGGAAACAGAAGCCAAGAGAATAATTTTTTCAGAATGGGTCTATATCAAAAATTAATAAGCATAACAAAATCTACCTCTGTACCAAATTTCAGGCTCTCAGATCTATTTTGATGTTCAGAATTTGTTGTATTACACATATACCATGAATTAGCTTGCAAATCAAAGTCAAGTCAACTAGTCAACTAGCAAAACTGGTATCTCGATCAGCCATTTTGGACTTTAGAACCATTTGGCAGCCATCTTGGAAATTCTAAATGTTGATGCATATCACCGAAATTGTGATTATCAAAGAAATATCACATTTTAGTACATTAAAAATAGATTTTACCCAGAAAATATGCTTTAAATGAGTCATTTCAGATCAATTTCAGCATATTTTCAGTTGCTTAGCAACCATAAATAGCCTAGCAACCATGGAATTGCCTGAAATAGTTACCTAATTTAGAGAACTATTGCATAACTGCTTTATTTTGGTATATTGGTAATGATTATCTGTTAGAAATCAGTTTTTCCAGGAAAATTGATGAAATTTTAGTTAAAAATATGTTACCATGGCAACAGAAGCCAAGAGAATAATTCTTTTCAGAATGGGTCAATATAAAAAATTAATTATCATATTAAAATGTATCTCTGTACCAAATTTCAGGTTCTCAGATCTATTCTAATGTTCAGAATTGGTTGAAGTACATACTGATATGAACAATGAATGAGCTTGCAAACTAAAGTCAAGTCAACTAGGAAGTGGGCCCGAAGGGTCTTTTGATCAGCCATTTTGGATCTTAGAACCATTTGGCAGCCATCTTGGAAATTCTAAAAGCTGAAGCATATCACTGAAAATGTTATCATTAAATAAATGTTATATTTTAGAACATAAATAATTGCCTTACCCCATAAAATATACATAAAATGAGCCATTTTGGAGAAATTTCAGTATATTATCAGTTGCTAAGCAACCATACATAGCCTAGCAACCATATGATTAGCTGAAATAGTTAGAAAAATTAGAAAACTATTCCATAGACTACTTTATGTGGGTATACCATATCAAATTATTGGTTAGAATTCATCATTTCCAGGGAATGGCCAACATTTCACTGAAAAAATGTTACCATGGCAACAGAACCCAAGAAAACAATATTTCAGAATGGGTCAATATCCAAAATTAATCAGCATACCAAAATCTATCACTGTACCAAATTTCATGCTTTCATACCAATTTGAACAATTCTTGCATTTTTTTGCACCAATCTACCTGACTATAGAACATGTAAATTTAGGCAATCTCAGTGCAATTTTTAACACAGAGTTTTGTAAAGATTGTTATCGATCTAGATATTTTTTTGGAGTAGTCTGGTAAAATATGTCCCCATAATCTATATGGGGAAGTATTGTGGTTTTAAATATTAATAGCTAGGTTTTGATTTCACAGATTCCATAAACTTTCGACATAGATTTGAGTTTAATTTGGATGGCATGAATTTTTTTCTCCATGAATGTTTTTTGAAATTTAACTTTCTGTCTATTACAACTCCCAGGAACTTATAACACTCTACCACATCTAAATCATTTTGACCAATGCTATAATTACATACATCTATTTTTTCTAGTCTCCAACAAACAGTCATTGATTTGCACTTCTTGGTGTTAAGCGATATTTTATTCAACTCACACCACTTAACAACTCTATTTAAATCTTCCTGCAATCCCGGATTTGAGTTGGAGTCTTTAGCTCTGATACCATATAGAACCGTATCATCCGTGAAGTGCTGGATTTTACTATGTTTTATAACCTTGTGTAAATCATTGACATAAATTATGAACAATAGGGGCCCCAAGGCTTTTCCTTAATAATGGTATTAATGTAAATGTAACGCCTCATTAACTGCCTACATTACGTTGTCTGGGAAAGGGGCTTGGAAGATAAACAAGAGACAGTACTCAGAGTGCGAAATAAGCATGTAAAACCGCCAAGTTACCTGCCCTCCTTGGTGGGAGAATGAAAATGAGCTACACATGAATTGATAGGTCGTCATGAGTCTAGTCTCTCATCATGTCAGCACTGTGCTACTCAGCTAGGCCTACCCCCTTCCCCACTTGGGACTTTTTACCTTCTCAGTAAATCATTGTTTGATTGACAGCTTGCCACCCCACACTATAGAGGGGCCTGTAGACCGACCGGTTGGTCATTAGTAGCCAACTCCTCCCTTACCCCGACAGAACGGGCCCCCATGAAAAGCTCACTCAGTGTATATCAGTGCGATGTTCCAACCCTCCCCTGCCCATCTTACTATAGCTGACACTTGACTTCCGGCTATAGCGTGTAGCCATACTCGGCCGTCATCACCGTCCACTTTTCTAAGAGAAATATAGAAAGCTATGCATCTAGACACATTGGTGCTAGTGGCAGACCAAGGGATTGCCTAATTCTCCCCATTGACAACAGGCCGCGCCACCGTGAATCAGAGGCTACAAATTAGTCTAGAAAAGTAGCCTTGACGACCAGCCCCCCTACTGCTATCTGTAGGGATAGCTTTGCTATGCTACTAAAACATGTGACAGGGGCGCTTTCCGAACGCAGAGCGACTATGTATCAACACTGTCTTCCGAAAGCCTTTTCTCATGCTTTTTTTTTTCGGGAACTTTCTCACCGATCCCAGAAGCTAGAGTGAGTCAAGGGTAGCAAGGTCCAAACGGGAACATAAGTCATTTACTGATAAAATACAAAGTTATCGCTTACCAAATATTCGAAGCAAGTGCTGTCAACCATAACAAAATAAGAAAACAAATAGATGGGAAGCTATAAGGTTCATGGCACAGCGGCAGGGAAGCATCATGGAACAGCCAAGAGCTGTCACGTGATCTACAGCTATGATGTCATAGCGAGAAAACCCCCATGCATGGCCATGGTCCAGGAGAAAAACAATGACGGAATTTGGCTGTCATATTCAAGGTAGAAATCAGCAACTATTACATTAAAAAGGTAACGAAATATACATTCTTTTGTTAAAGTCTTAGGTCTGCTGGTCGTTGGGTTGGTTGAACCCATACGACCTGAGCAGACAAACTCAAAGCAAAACGTCTGCAGGCGAGAACGGTGGAAGCCATGCCTTCAAGCAGCTAGAAATAGTTTAGTAATCGGGATTCCTGGCTGGTTTGCGAGGGCCGTTTTCGCGACGATGCTTCATTTGTATATATAAAAACAATATTAGGCGTTCAGATCTTGAGAAATATAACCAAACTATTAAACTATTTTTCATAGCCAAAACGTCTGGGTCAATAGTGTCTTTACTGAACTATAAATGCACATATTGTCATTTCCCAAGGCAGCTTCCAATGCTTAACCCTTCTTCCTTGTGCTCGTCCGTACTCATGTAAACTTCTGGTAACTTTGGTAACACGCTTGTAATGACGTCATAGCAGCGGGGATTCCACCACACAGCCATAACACCTTAAAATCTACTCTCTCATCAATTTCCATCCCAAGGAATTTGTATTCGGTTACATTTTCTAATTCTTGATCACCAATCTGGTAATTGACTATGTTATAAGTGTCTAATAAGTGTCTAGTGATCTAATTGTTTAATTCTTACATTTTTTTATATTCAACGATATTTTATTTACGGCACACCATTGGACAATATTATTTAAATCTGTTTGTAACTCTTCACTTTTACTTCTTCCTAGCGATCTTTCTCTATACAAAACTGTGTCATCTGTGAATAGCTGTATATGACACTTCTCTACTACTCTATATAAATCGTTGATATAATCAATAAACAACAGCAGCCCCAAACTGGTACCCTGAGGTACCCCACAGGTTATTCCCCACTAAAACTCTCTGTGTTCGCTCATTAAGATAATTATCAAACCACCTATGAGCATTTTCTTTAACCCCATATTTCTTTAATTTTGATAATAAGATACTGTGATTAACGGTATCGAATGCTTTTTTAAAGTCCAAAAATATTAAATCTGTTGCTTTTTTATCATTCAAATTTGAGTAGACTCTACCTAATAATCGATCAAGAGCGTTATTTATAGATCTGCCCCCCTAAAGCCAAACTGACAATCACATAACATATTATTTCCTTCTAAATACTGAGAAAGTTGTTTCTGAACACAAATCTCCAAAATCTTGGCAGGTAGTTTTATGCATGAGATAGGTCTGTAGTTTCCAGGACTACCCCTATCCCCTTCTTTAAACAGCGGCGTGACATTGGCTTGCTTAAAGTCTCTTGGGATATCGGAACCCTGTAGGTCTGTAATGAACATCATTATATTGGAACCCTGTAGGTTTGTAATGCCATGTTCATAATTATGTTAGGCTAGACAAGTCAAATGCTTAGCCTCAGGTCGGGCGACTCTCTATGCTTGAAAAAGCTAGGCCTGGATTCTTAGTGACTGTTTATTAATCTATATACTATATTCAATGCTATGTGTATACTGTAACCATATATCATTTGAACGGGACAACACACAACCCTCCCTCACGAAGGCTACCACACAACTGACTGGCTAGTCCACCAACATTTATTTATTTAAACCTTTTTAAACCTAATTGAAGAAGATAGATTCATAATTAATGAAGCCAGCTGGCAGCCCCTATGTACCCCCTTGGTGCCTTGCAACCTTACTATTGTTTGTATGTAAAATGTAAAAAAAAACACACCAGAAACTGGAACCATATTTAGTATGACATGATGGTTATGTTGTCCACCCCTCCCACCAATGGGGTTGCTTGCCAACCTTCATATCACAAGGATAGTAGTTTGAGTATGGTATAAGAAAATGAAAAAAACATCTTGAAAACATTAAAAGTTAAGACAACTCTACCTTGAAATAAACGCAATTCAAACAAAATTAAATGAATACCTGTCTGAAGAAATGATGTACATATACCTCCAACATGTTCCTAGACCTTAAACATATCTTTGTCCAAATTATTTTGCCTCCTTTTAATACTTCCCTGCCCCAGGAAAATATTTCTTTTTAACTTTTCCTGAACGATTCTTCCAGAGAGAGGTAAAAGTCCTATCCCTATTCTCATTCCAATGTAGAATTGACCAAACAAAATTTCAACCAACTTTTTTTTCGGCCAAAATTTTTTTCGATCAACTTTTTTATATTCACCCAGTTGATAAGAATTTTTTGGTAAATATTCTGCATTTTCATTTGAAGAAAGACATAATTTAAGTAACTATGACATGACATTGCTCACAAATAATTGATCCTGAGAAGTCGTTTCCTTTGGAAACTCAGGTTATAAACATAAAGTTAAACTGATTATAAAGTTAAATAGAAAAATTGTTGATTAAATCGCGCACAAATAATTGATCCTGAGAAGTTGTTTCCTTTGGAAACGCAGAATACATTAAGTTAAACTGATTATAAAGTTAAATAGACAAATAGTTGATTAAATCACGCACAAATAATTGATCCTGAGAAGTTGTTTCCTTTGGAAACGCAGAATATATATGTGCAGTATTTATTTTCAATACAAATATAAATTGGTGTAGCTGCACCTGTATGTATGGTGGCGGGAATCGCCCTGGTTACTACATAGTTTACCTGCTACATGAGACCCCTCGGGACTGGTCACTCTCTACTGACCACTCGGACGGAGCACTTGATATGACTTGATCAAGGCTACAGGTTTCTAAAAAATCTCGTGGGAGATTACTTGGCTACATGCTAAAGAACTGCACCAGGTGCGGACGCAGACACCTTTATCCGTTTGGTGGTTCGTGTAAGGGCAAAATGACCTCTGATTTGCCGGGAGTGGATAGAGCGGATGAATCTTACCTGCAGAAGCTTGAGGACGCATACACTAATTCGGTGAAAGAGCAGGACGATCTTGAGAGGAAGGTACAGTCTCTCTGTGATTCTGGTGTCAAGAAAGAGCCTGGTTCACATTCCGATGGGCTGGCTACTGGCACTAAAGATCCTGTTTTGTCCATGTTGGATAGTATTTCCAAGCGCCTGGAGAAACTGGAAACTAGCGGTGGTTCCTCAGGCAGCGGCGGCGGTGGCGCCTCGTCCCTGTCAGGTGCCGGTGGTGGGCCTGACTCGGTGGCGGATCTTATGAATGGCCAGCTTACTACGGCTTTGTCCAAGCTTGCTGGCACAGACAACATCAAAGGTAACAAATTGCGTCCAGAATTGTATTCTATTGCTGATTTGAAGAAGCCGGACCACTCGAAACTGGATTTTGTTAGCCTTGTTGACGGTATGACGAAGGTCTTGGTACATTTGGGCGACACTAATGATGACCGTAGAGACTCATACATTGCTCACCTTTCTTTCACTACTGAGATGCATATTACTCGTAAATTTGCTGAGAGGGGTGCTATTATGTATGATAAATATGTTGTGGACCGGGTGGTTGACGGTAAATGCACTGATTTCAATCCTCTCAGCCACAGCTTGGGTGTATCCATTTGTTTTGCTTCGAATGTGGGCTCGCTTCCGGAAGAAGACAAGGGAGGTCTCAATAAGAAGAATAGGAATAAGGCTCGCAAGGATTCTCAAGTTCCAAATGACTTGCGTCCAGAATATATATACATTAAGTTAAACTGATTATAAAGTTAAATAGACAAATAGTTGATTAAATCATTGATTAACTTAATAAACTTATCATTTGTTATGGGCTGGATTATGAAATTGAATAGACCAAAGAGTGAGAGAATTAAAGGGAGTGTGTTTTATAAAGGTCTGGTGTTGTGGAATAGCCTGCCAGAAGCAACGGGGACTGAAAATGATATAGCCACCTTTGTGTGGAAGATAAAGGATTGGGCGAAGATGAGAGTAAATTGTATTATATATGGATTTTATGGATTAAAGTGCAAATTTGTGGGTTTTGTTTGTGTGTGGGCGGGTAAATATCTGCAAGTACCCACCAAGTTGGCAGGTGGAGAAAAAAGGTAATTTCACACTCTGGTACTGTAAGGCTTTGATTATAGGCATTTATTGAGAATCAAAATAAAGTACTTTATTCTCATTTTCTATGAAGAAATGTTTTTTTTTAGCAAAATAACAGCTATTTGGGGCATTCTGGGGATTTTGAGGAAAGTCAGAGCCAACAGATGTTTATTCTTAGGCCTATAAATTGCAACAAAAATGTCATGCAAGTTGAAATTATTTGTTATTGAAATTGCATATATAATGCATGTATTTCAAACGTCATAATAATGATCTATGTAGGATAGAAAGTATAGGAGTGAGTGAGATTGGTTGCTTTACCCCCTTATCAACACATTTGATATGGTTATATCAAGGGTGGGAGAGCTGAGAGTGAGGCAGTTTATGATCATACCCTGGAAATAGAGATAGAGAAGAAGGGAGAGAGAGACAGAGAAAAGAGACAGAAAGGCATTTTATGCTCATACCCAGGACCAAGAATGTATAGGACTACAGTTTAAGTTCTTTACAGAGTATTTGAAATATTTCACTAATGTTATGCAAATATTAATGTTGTCAGCTGGGTACAATGTTAAATATGGTTCCTAAACCGCTGAATATTACATCATTTTGGTTGCCTTTAAGAGCTATGGAAATAGTTTCGAAATGATTCCAAGATATATTATTAAGCAATATTGATGATGTACATATTGAATTGAATTGAAAAATACTTTATTTGTCCGAGATCATACAGAGTTTAGACAAATAGGTGACCAGGCTTCTGCATAAAATCCAGGTCTTCCAGTCGCCACCTCATAATAGAAAGACATCTATACTAAGAGAGAGACTCAGTCTGACTGGCTAAAAGACAAATATTAATTAAGGAATAATTTCCGAGGTTTTTTCTGCTCGCGGTGTCTATAGCGTCAGGGAGTTCGAGGGCGAAGCCCGAGAATTCCCTGACGCTATAGACACCGCGAGCAGAAAAATCCGAGGAAATTATTGCTTTTAGAAGAGAATTGATGAGATTTCCTTAATGTTAGAGCAAAAAAGATAGACAAACCTTCTTTATTCCGTCCAAAAACATCCAAAAACATCCAAAATATCATGCAAAAGCCATGCGAGTCGTGAGCCTTTCTATGAGACCGGAAGTGATTTCCCTATTTTACTGAAAACGATGCTTTGGATAGCAAGCAGCGGAACCTTGCGAAAACACGGTGGCTGGCTGAACGTAAAGATTAGCGAATACGCACCTCTGATTGGCTGTTTCTCCGCTAAGCCCCGCCCCCTTCACTCGGCCAGCCGTCGTGGTATCATGCAGTTTCCGACTAACGCGGCAAGCATCGGACACTTCTGGTTCTCGAATGCCGTGTTGCGTGTCTCTAGGGACTTAAAAAAGAAATAAATAAAAGATTTGAATCGGTAGAAAGGATTTAAATACTGTTTGAGCCCGATAGCGAAGATTTAGTCGACGGGAATCAAGCAATAAATGAATGGCGAGTTCAGAAGCTATACGTGCGACCGGAAGAGATGTGGAGACCCTTCGGCATACCCACTCATGTGCAGTTTCACTTGGCGTTGCATTGTGTACGGTGGCCTATATAGCGCACGGAGGATTTCATTCGAAAGTGACCCGCACGTCAACAAACGAAGCATCTACGAATGCCGTGTCCGTGTGTCTAGGGACTTAAAAAAGAAATAAATAAAAGATTTGAATCGGTAGATATGTTTTAAATATGGTTTGAGCACGATAGCGAAGTTTTCCTCAATGGAAATCAAGTAATAAGTAAATGACGATTTCAGAAGCCATACGTGTGCTTACGTTACGTAGACCGGAAGAGATCTGAAGCAAAATTCAGCCGCAATATCTCCACCAGCTACATAGGGTAGTGGTTAGACTGCACGACTTCTGCGGGGAACGTTGAGGGTTCGAGCCTCGTCGGGTCCTTTAGCTTTTTTTTTTTCATTCTCTACTTGACTGGGTTGGGTTGATCTATGGAGACGAAAGTATTGATCTATGGAGACGGAAGTATTGATCTATGGAGACGGAAGTCTTGATCTATGATCTATGGAGACGGAAGTCTTGATCTATGGAGACGGAAGTCTTGATCTATGGAGACGGAAGTCTTGATACTGATCTATAGGGAGTCTTGAGACTGAACTATAGGCTTGATACTGATCTATAGGGACGGATCTATGGGGACGGAAGTGGTTTAGAGGGAATCTATAGAGAAAAAAAACCTCCCAGAATCTCATCAGATCGATTCTAACAGGGTATAATGCAAGTTAAACTTAATTATAATTAAGTTTATAGCTGTGACTCTATGCCTGAAGGATTTCGTTTATGTAAAACAAATATTTCATGTACTGTTGAGTCTTTTCTTCATAAGTAACTCTTAAAGCCACACTCTCGAAATGCTATAACACCGATGTGTGTATTGTCCCCCAATGGCTGCGCACCTTAGCGCCGTCACCAATAACACAGGACTTCCCCTATAAAATGGGATTGTGGTATATATATATAAAGGAGTTGAATGATACTTAGTTTGTATAGAGGTCCCTCAATACTTCTATAATTTGCCGAGTGATACTTGAATTCTAGCGCCGGTGGCGGAAGTTGCTAGGAACCCAGCCACTCGACCATGGTTTGAAATGGTTGTGATAAAGGGAGCTGAAAATCTCTTCCTTGCTTTGTGGAGTACTATTATTAAGGTTTGGTTAATTTTACACCTACCTTAAAAATTTTGTGTTCATCTGATGCACAAGATCAAGCATTGCACTGGTTGTGGAAGGTTACATTTATAATCTTTTGGCAATTCTTGTACAGTCGCGATGGTGTCGGTGTTGGAAGGTGTGGACAAGGGTAACCCAGAGTATGAGAGCAGGCTGGAAGACACATATACAGAGTCTATTTGTGATCAACAGACCTTGAAGAAACAGTTGGAGGCTCTCAAGGCGGGTAGGACCCCTTCTTCAAATGGTTCAAGTGGTGACCGGAAACCAGATCCTGTTTTATCCATGCTGGATGTCATTTCTAAGCGCCTGGATGCCTTAGAAGACCCAATTCAACAACAGGCCACTCACTAAAGCCCTAGAAACTCGCCGGCACTGATGATGAGAAAGGTAAGGCTTCGAAGCCTGAGACTTATTCATTGTCCGATAATAAAAAGCCTGGTCACTCGAAGCTTGATTATCTTAGCCTCATACAACTTGAATGCTGTCTCCGATCGACGTGTTGCCTCATATATCACCCACCTGTCATTCATCGCCAAGATGCATGGTACTAAGAAGTTTACTGAATGTGCTTCTGTTGCCTACGACAAGTACGTAGTTGATAGAGTTGTGGATGCTAAGGCTTCAGACTTCAGCCCTGAGAAACACAGTTTGGGCGTTTCTACTTTTTATTCTTCCAACGTCCTAGTCTCTAACCCCAAAGTGGGTGACAAGTCTGCCAAGAAAAAGCTCCGCCAAGAGTCTGACTTACCTGTGCCAACCGATTTCCCGGAGGATGTGTACTTTTATTATAACTATAGGCAGTGTAATAATGCAAAATGTCCTAAATCCCATGTCTGCCGCAAATGTTCGGGGAAACATCGAGCTCAGGGCTGCGGCGAATCAACACAGAAGTCCAAATGAAGTCTGGTGGCCGGTGTGCTTTGTCATGCAACACAGACAAACATCCAAGATGGCGTACCTGGACACCTATCTCAACCAAACAGGGCTTCGGTCAGTCACTTTTTCGGGTATTTTTGATGATTTAAGTGAAGTTGACTCAGCAAATGATGTAATACTAGAGGTATCATGCCAAAATGAATCTGGTGTATGCTCTATATTGGATTGTTCTGTAGTTGATTCAACTTATGCATGTGTTAAAGTCTCTGACGCGTCTTGTAATGCTTTTTCATCTACCGACTCTGTCATTGACTCTCATGTAGGGGGGGTTGTTGGTGTTTTCAAACCGTCCGATGTATCTTATGATGTCGGTCTTGCATATATAGAATCACTTACCTTAATTTATGATGGAGAGAATGGTTTTGATCGCTACTCCAATTATTCACCTGTTGCTGTTGTTAAATGCTTACCTGTATGTTTCTCCAAATCGTATGATCATTACATTGGTGATAGATTAACAAATTGGAATTTACAAGCTTGGTTACATGAACTTTCGCATGAGAATGATTTGCCTTTACATGATTATATTTATGATGGTGTTCTCAACGGGTTTACCATTGTTGATGTAGACAACGATATGGCTAGTTATGAATTATCATAGCCTTGGGGCCATCCCTAAGTCTAACGGTAAATGGCGCCCTATAAGGGGTCATTCAAAAATTACGTAATGCTTTTTCCCTCAAAATTTACACCCCCCCCCTGCGTTACGCCCCGCAATGTTATAGAATTGGACCGTCTGACCCCCCCTTGAGCGTTACATAATTTTTGAATGACTCCTAACCGACTGCAGACAACCGTTAGGCCTCTCTATTAATAATTACAGGTCTACAACCGTGCAAAGGTTTTGTTACAAGACCGTGGACAACGTTATTGAGTTGATCGGTCTGGGTTCTTATATGGCGGCATTGGATGTGTCCGCAGCATATAGGACCGTCGCAGTGAGGGCTGATCAATGGTGCTACCAAGGGATCAAGTGGGTAGTGGATGATCAAGTATGTTATTTGATGGACACCAGGTTATGTTACGGGCGGAGGTGTGCACCCTACATCTATACTCAGGTCTTGAATTTCACGGTACGCTGTGTACACCGCAGAGGTCCCTACCACTGTATTAACTATATGGGATTGTGGTATATATATATAAAGGATGTGAATGATACTCACAGACAATGATATCTATGGCACAGATAAGGCTGGGGTCATATTTTGTTATATCTGCACGACAGAATATCTTGTGTGCTCCAGCACTGAGGTCTGTCAAACTGTAGCGCACAGTCTCATTGTAGTGGTACATTCCACCATTGATCTTGTTCCAGCTGAAGTAGAATTAAATGCAAAGCATTATATTAAGCAATATTTTGTGGTTATTCCGTTTGGTTTAAATGTAGCAGAAACTTTTTGAAAACCAAAAAAAAATGTAGCAGAAACTGTTGTTCCATGCATTACAAAGATAATTCATCTAAGGTATTTCCAGAAATGGCCTGGTGCACCATAAATCCTGGTCAATCTGAAGTAGGATTAAATGCAAAGGATTATCTTAAGGTTATTCTGCTTCGTTCATTCTGGCAGAACGTATCCAGTTGGTTCAATATATCACAGTAGAGGGAAGGGGGCTCGCTGTATATCGGGGAGGCTGGCTTAAATAGTTGATGTAATTGATGAAAGAGCATAATGAACTTGATTGTTATTTTATTTGGTTTCTCGAGCTTTCGGGTGACTTGCCCTTCTTCAGGAGTTGATGATCAATATATCACAAAATATAGGTCTGAGGTAAAAGAAACAGGTGACAAACATAAAAACAATAATAATGATGCTCCCAATAAAACAAAATATAACATTTAGTTTAAATGGAGGCAGCAATAAAGAAGATTGGTAATTATAAGGCAGAACCAGAATTCTTAAACATTTGATATTTGCTCTAAGCCAACAATTTTCTTATTTATTTTCTAATCTAAGCCAACAATTTTCTTATTTATTTAATCTAACAATTAAATTGAAAACTGGCAAATTCCCAAGGACTTTAAGTAAGCAAATCTTACTACTCTTTTTAAAGGGGGAAATAGAAATCAAGCAGGAAACTACAGACCAATATCTGTCATCAACCTTCCTGCACAAATTTTTTGAATAAATATTGTATCAAAAGCCATCCAAGTTATCTAGAAAGACATGAACTTGTATGTAAAAACCAATTCGGGTTCAGGAAAGGGAAATCTATAAATAATTCCCATGACTAATTGTTAGAAAGAGTTTATAATAGTATCGATAACACAAAAAACAGTAGATTTAATCTTTCTCGACTTTAAAAAAACATTTGATACTGTAAATCATAAACTATTATCACAAAAATTGAACAAATTAGGAATCAACCAAAAATCTTTCCAGTGGTTTGGACATTATCTAGATGATAGACAACAAAGAGTCAATATTGGCAAGCATCTCTCTTCCTTGAAACCAGCTACCTTTGGGGTCCCTCAAGGCACCTCATTAGGACCATTAATGTCCATTGTTTATATTAATGTTTTATGTGATGTTATTGAAAATAGTTGTATTCAATTTTTCGCTGATGACACTGTAATTCATGAGGAAAAAGAGCTCGACTCAACTATTATAAACAGTCTTCATTATGAACTTAATAGAATTGAGAAGTGGTGGGTTACAAAAAAAATTTCTCTTGACATCAATAAATCCAAATCTGTAACGATTAGTGCCAAAACACGGCCAAATGATATCTTGAATTATGTAATTAATTATTCCTGTACTGTTAAGATGGACATTGATTAATACTTCTTTTATATAATCAATCAATCGTCTCCTCAGATATTGGAGCTACGTTTACAACTTAAGATATATTTATATATAGCAAGTGGTAGGGTATGATTTAAAATACATGACAAAGAAACTACAACTTCTGGTTTTTGCATGATATCGTCAGGAATATTCACATGATTTTTGCGATTCACTGAATCTGCCATGAAAAATGCAACAATCCGAACCCTACTTTTGAGTTCCGAAAATGAATATCAACAATTCCAGCTTCAAAAATCCTCCTAAAATAGTTTATTTGTACAATAACGTAAAAAAATATCTGTTTGTCTTGTAGAAAGAACATAATGAATCTATATGTAGAACAAATTTGTAATAATTATGTAGACAAAATACTTGTATGTATATATGATGTTTTTCGGGATTCCATTTGAATATTTGATGTATCTTTTTGATAGGTATGTAATAATGTTAGTTACAAGTAGAGAATAGTAAACACAGGAAAGACATTTGAACAACAGACAGTGAACAATGGTATTAATTAGGAATAACTAATTGAGACAATGGACCGAATCCAGATAACTTTTGGAAATGAACAATGACAAACGTTGATTATATGAACCATACTTATATGTTCTAGTAAACAAAAACTGTTATGTATGTATTTTCTAAAAGAACAAAAACTTTATACATGATCAATATATGTGTAGGAAATGATCTCTCAGGAAGACCTGCTTAGGCAGAGAGTTGAATCCAATTTCGGAATGTTATTTTTCTGTTCTGGATAAAATGCAATATATAATAGTCAACCCCAGGCATACCCTGTGTATGCCAATAGATGTTGTGTCCTCTGTTTTATATAAATTGCAAAGGTTGTTTAGGCGAATATGTATTCATATAATAAACAAACTACTCTAGTTTGAAATGAAACCAAGAAAAATTATCTGCCACCGCTTTCTACTTATTAATGAAACAGTAAAAACACATACCCTCTATCCACTCTACCAAGTCATGAAAGTTTATGTTAAAATCTATAAAGAAAGCATGTTCGCTGAGGGATTTTACTTTTTCCATATTCAGTAATAGAATTATTTTATCAAGAACTCCGCCTCTCTTTTAATGCAGCAATGTAATGATTTGAGAATCTTGAAACATTTGGTGATACACTTACCTGTAGCCGCTCCCATCATCTAACTTTCGATCATTTCCATCATATATTCCTAGGTCCATTCCTTTTCTATCATCACCAACCCACCCATGAGCTTCAACTGTGCAGCCCACATTAGCTGCCTCACCAATACCAACAACAATTTGGGGGCACTGCGGTGATTCTGGTGATATAAAGATATATTAAAGGCAAACGCTACTATTCACTGCCACGCCCCCCTTTTCCATATATACCAAATATACGGGCATTTTACGTACTATTGCTTTAGCACTGCAGTCTATGAGGAAACGGCCCATTTTTTCATGTTTTATAGTATAAAACAAACAATTAATGGCTACCCCTACTGTCCCAAAACTTTCTACACATATAGTGCAGGTTATATACTACATATTGAAAGGGAAAAAAATATATGTCATCGAGTTAGATTTTTTTTTATAGCTGTCTGAAATAGACATGTTTGGGGAACTGAGCTAACTGTGGGTACCCTCAGTTGTACCCATTTAGTATGCAAGTCTATTGGGAAGTGCTGCATTTTTCTTTCACGGTTTTGGGAATAAAACAAAAATGAAAACTCCTAATGTCCCAAAATTTTCTACACATATATATAAATAAACCATAATGTTGTTTTTTTTAGATTTTCACCTCTGATATTTTGAAAGATGTAGGCAAATACAAATCAGTCAAGTAGATTCCAACAAAAAAATAATATTTCTCTTCCAAAAGGGGGTCAATTTAGTGAGCGTCATTTCCCTAGCCCCTGATTATTGGAAAATGCCTTTGTTAGACAGTAACTGACAATACTCTGGAAATATTGCACATTTTTTCATAATTTTTTTTGTGTGCTATAGGTATTTAAATCCATGTTATGAACAGTACAAATTAACAAACTCACCAAAATTACATATTTACCAAATATGTGTTATAAAAAAGGGGCTAGGGAAATGATGCTAAGTTTTGGAATAATTTGATGGATGGCCTGAGGAGGAAGAAATTGCCCAATAAATGGAAAAAATGAAAGGGGCGCATATCTAGGCATAAATAATTGAATAAAAAGAAAATGTACCAGGGAATCAAACTTCAAAGAGGCAAAATGAACTTCTGAGTTATTTTAATCTTTAATTTTTGATAAAATATAGGGCAAAAAGCAGGTTTTTCTATTTTCAACTGATAAGTATTAGTGTCAAACCTATGAAAGTATATATGGAATGAAAGCTGGTGTCGAGACGAATCCAATGATATATACAAATTAAGTATTCAATATATATTAATTGAACTATATAAAGAAAACCCCAATTTCTGCAATATAGCACAAATGAAAAAACCCACCCATATAGTGCAGGTAATATTCTACACATATATAGGGATATATATATCATCACAATAAAAAAATAATTGTAGCTGTTTGAAATAGACATGTTTAGGAAACATAGAACACATTGAAACAGCAGATTTTATGGTTGTCATGCCATGTTTCAAAGCCCCATAATTCTGAAACTAGCACGGTGACCCATTATTTTTTTTTCAGTTTTATGAACACACATACTTCAAGAACCATATACTAAAGAATCAGAAAAATGACATTTAATTTCGATGAGAGAGAAAAAAAATGTTTTTATTAAATTAGTGAAAAAAAATGTGTTTTTTCGAGTTTTTAATTTAAAATTTGCATTTCATATTTTTTTGTTTTCAGAATAAAAATAACCATGCATTCTATAAAAAAGCATGTTCCTTGAATTCCTGCCTGCTGCAGTGCTGACAACGCTGGCATTTACCTTTAAATCTGGGCAAGAATCTAAAGCAAGAATTGATCTGCTGCTAAAGCTGTTTCATATCTACCAGATAAGGAATTATGTAAGGCATTTGTGGTTTTCACTTACCCGGTGGTGATAATCCCAATTTATAGATGATGAATGATCATTGCATATAAAGCTGCCGGTGTGTGTGTAAGAGACACCAGTAGGCAATATTGCATACGTTTCTGAAAACAACAACACAAATCATCACCACATTCCTTTGTGTTTATAGTATTTATATTGTACTACTCGGCCTGGCTCAGATAACAGGGCAGATTGACAGCATTCTGACAAACACATGCCATGCAGTCCCGTCGATCATTTTCTTAAGGTCCTACGTTAGACACTTCAATAGATGTAAAGTGGTGAGGGAGAGGAAGATGGACATGACAGGTGGGTCAAAATGGGTAATGGATGTCAGGGCCCCTTGCCTCACGAAATATCAGAAGAAGAATAATAGCTGAATAGATGTTTTATAGGATTACTGGCTTAACGGTCTAGGACCTCGCAACATCATTGGGCAGAGGTTATGAGTATTACTAGTCTCCACCTACACCAATTATCAAGGTACATGATAAACTATAAAGCACTGTGACTGGAACGAAGTGTTGTTAATAGTGACTTATGACCTAGATGGATTTATTTGTTCTATTTAGGGAATTGGGGTAGGGGAGAAAAGAATAATAACCTAAATAAAAAAAACCTTCAGCCTTGCCTCACGATATTTTGATAACAGTGCACCAGCAGCCCCTGAATGTCAGTCATTGACCTCAGGATTATGCACCAAACAGTGCACCAGCAGCCCCTTCAATGTTAGTTATTAACCTCAGGATTATGCACCAAACAGTGCACCAGCAGCCCCTTCAATGTTAGTTATTAACCTCAGGATTATGCACCAAACAGTGCACCAGCAGCCCCTTCAATGTTAGATATTATCCTCAGGATTATGCACCAAACAGTGCACAAGCAGCCGCTTCAATGTTCGTTATTAACCTCAGGGTTATGCACCAAACAGTGCGCCAGCAGCCCCTTCAATGTTAGTTATTAACCTCAGGATTATGCACCAAACAGTGCACCAGCAGCCCCTTCAATGTTAGTTAATAACCTCAGGATTATGCACCAAACAGTGCACCAGCTGCCCCTTCAATGTTAGTTATTAACCTCAGGATTATGCACCAAACATTGCACCAGCAGCCCCTTCAATGTTAGTTATTAACCTCAGGATTATGCACCAAACAGTGCACCAGCAGCCGCTTCAATGTTCATTATTAACCTCAGGGTTATGCACCAAACAGTGCGCCAGCAGCCCCTTCAATGTTAGTTATTAACCTCAGGATTATGCACCAAACAGTGCACCAGCAGCCCCTTCAATGTTAGTTATTAACCTCAGTATTATACACCAAACAGTGCACCAGCAGCCCTTCAATGTTGGTCATTAACCTTAGTGCACCATCAGTGGTATTTAATTAATCCTTTAATATTTCCACTCAATGGTGAAGACAAAACCACATCAACATACATCAGGCTCTGAGCAACAAAGATAATTTTGCATTAAGTTTACTTACTTTTCTGGCCACATACATTGCTGCATGTTATTGCTAGGCACACTACCCACAGCAGCAGTGGTCTACCAGTCACCATTGTGACACAGTGTGATTATCTTCCTAATCCTACTCCAGTGAAGTCTTCATTCCATGCTTGACATCAATAACCTTTGTTACATTGTGGAGAAAACAGAACAATATGTTGGTTTTTGGTTTGGCTAAGATTGTTGGATTATTTGTCTATCCTGTAGACCCTATTAGGGCTGCCCTTTCCTTATTGGTGCACAACCAGATTTTACAGGAGTCTATAAGAAGGCGGTGCCACCTAACGGTGCATGTATTGAACAAACAGGAATTTAAGGTGAGGTGTGTGGATATATAATTATGGGAACGTGTCTTCCTTTAGGTCCTTGTGCCTGATGCTGGTGGCATATACAAATGCAAGGCATCCAATTATATTAATATGTCATACATATGACTCATTCTCACCAAATATTTTTTTTTCATTTAGCAGCCTATAACTTAAACTATAGGTAATTGCACTAAATAAGGCCCATGACATGGACACTTGTAGGAATATAAAATTCTACCCTTTAATTCGGAATGTGTTAATTAAAATTTGGTATATTTATAATTTTAGAGCCAGACCTGAAATTTAAATTGTTTTTTTAAAATTCAAATCACGGATGTAACCATAGCAACCAACTAAGCATGCCTATTCTCCATTATTGGTAATGCCATCACTCTGACCATATTTTGGGCTATATTCGCCATTTAACTAGTATTCCAATTGTGTTTACATTAGCTTAATTTGCTTTCATTTCTTCCTAGAGCCAATTATTTGAGAATTTGATATCTACAGTACATAATGTTATCAATGGAATTTGGACATCAGCCTTATAAAATAATCTGGGTTGTCTATCATTCTGATTATAGGACAAGATGTTTGCTCGTCCCTGATGTCTCCCAAAACCATGCCAAAATTGGTCATTTTTTACCATTTCAACCCTTGACTCATACTCTTTTTATTCCTTGTCACAATATCGGAATCACACATGTAATATATCAACAGATGCAGAAATTTGTTTACCCCAACTTACAGAGATAAAATTAGTTTTCATTAATTATTCCTGAAATGGGAGAGATTTAATTGCCACAAGGTCCTTATGTTTTTACAATTTTTCAGAAACAGTTGCCATGGCAACTTGACCATAAAACATAATTTCTAAGAAGTGACAGTTGTACTAAACTGTTCCCCACATTGTAAGCTCTGATAATATGTATACTTTTTCAGAACTCGTATAAAAAAAATAAAAAGCTATCAGGGTTCAATTGGAGGGATGTCTGGAAACATAATGTTTATGGGCCCTATTTAGTGGTTCGGGCTATAGCTTCAGATTTTTAAGGCAAACATATTATCTAGATAATTCAATCCTACCGGCTCTCAGACCAATCAAGCTAATTGAGATGTGTTTCAGGAAAAGGAGTCACAAGTCGCTAAAATGCTTATTTCTATACTTCAAATTTGATATTTTTATTTTTTTGAAAAAAGCTCTTTTAATATTTTCGGGTGGACAATAACTAGTAAAGCAACTTAATGTACTCACAACCAAGAACCTTTCAAAGAACCTTAGAACTAACAGACTCGTAAAAATTTAAGAATCACATTAATATAACGATACAATGTGCAATGTACTTCAGATCAGAACAACTTAATTCTTTAATACTCACATGAAAGAATTGATAAAAGGACACTTTTCCGATTATATATTTTATCTCTTGTATTTAATCTTGATGTTGATAACCGCAAAGATATTTGTATTATGTGTCTGAGAATAAACCAGGTGTCCAAAACAAAAGAAAGAAGATATGGTATGAGGGATGCAGAGAGAAGAGGCAGAAAGAGAAGAGAGAAGAGCGAGAAGAGCGAGCGTGAAGACTGAGGGGAGCAACAGAGCCGAGGGAGAAGAAGAGAGATGGAAAGAGAAGAGGGGAGAAATAAGGGGCAGGTTGGGAGGGAGGGGAAGAGAGCAGAGAGAAAGGAGGAGAATGAACAAGGAGCATGAAGCATCCACTTGCTAGATCCCATTAAGACTAACTAATGACAATGGTGTCCAACCAGTACATAAAACAGAAGCACCTTCTTACCCTGTGTGGCCTGACTGAGGAAAGCAAAAGTAGTTACCGCTGGATGTGTAACCTAGAGGTGTAGAATAAGCACTGCCACATGGAAGTTTAATAAGCTACATGGAAGTTTAATAAGAACTATTTGCTCTCTTGTTAGCTCACAGTGAGTCAATATATGAACAATTTTACGTTTTTTGCACATATTTATTGAAATTTTTAATAGAATTTATAACATGCTCAGACATTCTTTTGTTGTGCCCTGAGATAATACAAGACATTATTAAAAAATTATAGAGAGAGCGAGGATGGATAAATAAACAATCAAAGTACTACAAAATCATTGATCATTTACAATCAAGTAATAAGTGAGTAATTTAATATGATGAAATAGGTCCAGACTAATTTACTAAGCAGTACATCAAACAAGTGTGGGAGGGTGTTGGTCACCTCCAAACATACCAGCACATATTAATAGAATGATTCATGAAGGTAAAGTCAATCAAATGATTACAATACAGCATGGCCAAAGTATTGTCAATGTCAGATTGCCGGATGCAGTAATAGCAGTTACATATGTATTTACAATATTATTAGGATGTAATTTAGCAAATAATTCAGCTGCAGGTAATCAACATGTCACACACTTGTGCTGTTTGTCAGGAAGTCAATACATTGTAGACAATAGGAAATGTTCCAGGAGGAGGGGAAGTGATCTTGGTGACCAGGGTGGGAGGGGGTTAGCTGGGCTGCCCACCAGTGACCAGGGTGGGAGGGGGTTAGCTGACCTGCCCACCAGTGACCTGGGTGGGAGGGGGTTAGCTGACCTGCCCACCAGTGACCAGGGTGGGAGGGGGTTAGCTGAACTGCCCACCAGTGACCAGGGTGGGAGGGGGTTAGCTGAGCTGCCCACCAGTGACCAGGGTGGGAGGGGGTTAGCTGGGCTGCCCACCAGTGACCAGGGTGGGAGGGGGTTAGCTGACCTGCCCACCAGTGACCAGGGTGGGAGGGGGTTAGCTGACCTGCCTGCCAGTGACCAGGGTGGGAGGGGGTTAGCTGACCTGCCCACCAGTGCCCCCTAGGTGAGAGAGCTGGTACTGAGTGAGCCCCTCCTCCAGGGCATGACCTCCCTTACTTTAAGGCTGAGTATGAGTTGTCATAACTATTTAATCACCATTTATACCATTATTAATTACCATAACCTTTGAATGAATAATTATAACCAGTACCAGGAATTTCCATGAACATTGCTTTATGGGTTTTGATTGATAAAACCTGAATAATTAACCAATGTACTTACCACCCTCCCTCCCCTCCTGGACTAATAGTAAGAGGAGGTGGCGGAGGAGGATGGGGAGGAAGAGGAGGAGGTGAAGGAGGTGGAGGAGGAGGTGGAGGTGGAGGTGGAGGGGGTGGTGGTGGAGGAGGTGGAGGAGGAGGTGGTGGGGGAAGAGGTGGAGATGGAGGAGGTGGAGGAAGAGGCGGTGGGGGAAGAGGAGGAGGTGGAGGAGGAGGTGGAGGAGGTGCAGGTGGAGGAGAAGGAGCTTGAAGGGGTGGAGGAGGAGGAGGTGGAAGAGGAGGTGGAGGTGGTGGTGGAGGAGGTGGTGTTGGAGGACGTGGAGGAGGAGCTGGTGGAGGAGGTGCAGGTGGTGAAGGTGCAGGTGGATGTGTCAGAGGTGGTGGAGGTGTCAGAGGTGGTGTTGGTGTCGGAGGTGGAGGAGGAGGAGCAGGTGGAAGAGGAGCAGGTGGAGGTGGAGGAGGTGGTGGAGGTGGAGGATGTGGAGGTGGAGGTGGAAGATGAGGTGGTGTTGGAGGAGGAGGTGAAGGAGGAGGTGGAGGGGGTGGTGGTGGAGGAGGTGCAGGAGGAGGAGGAGGTGGTGGTGGACGAGGAGACGGTGGAGGAGGTGGTAGTGGAGGAGGAGGTGGAGGAGGCGGTGGTGGATAAGGAGTAGGAGGAAGAGGAGGAGGTGGAGGAGAAGGAGGTGGTGGAGGGGCAGAGAACAGACCAATTGATGGTTGATGGATGGGGTTGGAGATTTACTGTTCTGGACGTGGAAATATCACATACTACAACATGAACAATATTAATGCACATAAACCAGGCCTTAGGATATGAATTGCACATTTATTCAGTTCAATTCAGATATTTCTGACGATAGTTAATTACATTAGTCTTTAGGTATGCTGGGCAGAGTGTGGGGGGCAGAGAGGGGAGAAGTGTTGTAGAAAAACTACAAACTCATCCCCCCCATAACTTATGGTGGGTCAGGGACAAGCCCTAGTAAGTGTCATGGTGGTGCCATGACAGGAAGTGACGTCACAACCATAGGCCTAGCATTGGAAGAAAAGGTTTTCACTATTAGTTGTTCATCACAAAAGTCAGGAACAATTCCTGAAATCCAAACTTCAGGGTAACACAGAAGTTAGTTTATGTTATGAGAGCTGGAGGTGTTTGTTTAATATTGAGTTATACTTCCATGTTATGATTAACACCTGTAGTACCACCAGGCTGATAAGCTTTGAGTGCCATATGTGATGTGTTCCAGGAAAATGAGTCACAACTCGCAATATTGATATTTTTCGAAGTGTTTTTTTTTCACAAGATCTCTTTATCAAAATGTTCTGATTTTTAGAGGGTTTAGCACTTATAATCATATAAACCTATGCAACAAATTTCAGGAAATTGTCTTAGATAAATTCTTGCATTTTGAAGGCCTTTATATGGAGTATATTTAGTTAATTTACTGGTAATTACCCATCCAGGGGAGTATCTGCGTGAGAATTTGTGTACGGTAACTGCTTGGTTGGTTAGTTGAGTAAGATTATGTTCATCTCTTTGTATTTGTTATATCGTTTGGAATAATCAAAGCTTTTAAAATTATGGTTTCAGCGACTGCAGAGCCGGGGGGACCCAGCTAAACTTCGCTACGCCACAACAAGGGTTTTCAGGACTTGGTGTTTTGCTTGACGACACCTGCAGGCGACCTTATGGAACACCATAAGAAGCCTGCAGACATTTAGATTTTAGGATTAGATTCTCTAGTTTTCGTTAGCTTTTTAATGGAATAAATTATAATCTCAGAGTTTGTACCTTGAGGAGTTTAAGGAGTGGCAGTGCTTCACTGTTTTTCTGATCAGAGAGGCTTCCCCACTCTGCGCTAGGACTGCCAGTAGTCACATCTGATTGGCTCAGAGTGGCAGTGGCTCGTCCATGCTGCTTCCCTGCTCGCTGTTCCAATATCCTTTGGTTTTGGCGGCCACCTTAAAGGCTTTGAATTCTCCTCGCTTCGAATGAGTGGTTAGCAAGAACTTTTTAACTATTGCACAAATCAAAACATTTTTCAGGACCATACTTAATTATTCTTTGCTAGCCAGCAGGTAGGGAACGGTAGACTTAAGGTTTGACCTTTATGGTGGCGTGAGAGTCCACATATTTCGGGGAAGCCTTTGGCTTTTTTTTAAAAAAAGCGTGGAGTCACATTTCGCCCAGAAACATTGCAAACTTTTTTTCAAATATAAAAATTTCAAACTTAAAATATAGAAATATTTATATTAGGTGCCCTGCTGTTGATATCATTAGAATTGGCTTGATATCCTCTTTTCAAATTTGATTATATCTCAAAATCTATATTTTGCAACTCATATTTTCCCAAAATGGATCACAATTATTTGATTTGCTCAGCCCCAGGAGGAGAACAAATTGGTTTCTATTGCTGCAAGTGATGGCATAAACAGCCCCACCTAGTGACCAACTCACAACACTAACACCTTCTCACCCCTAGTGTCCACATGCTCACAACTGTCCCTTTCCCCGCTCCTCTGATCAATCTTAATACTTCACAGTTTGTTACCCTCATACCATTAATAAACATGTCTCTTCTTTTACAATCTTTATAACCGGTTGGATTGGATAATTCCTTAATAACAACATAGTTCTTTATGGGGAGAAGGTGGGAGAAAATATTTGAAACAATGTGATAACTTGCTATTAGTATCACTATGGATAATGTACTGATCTATGCTCAGACTCCTCATCTGTATATCTCCTGTTAGAGCAACGGTATAAAAAAGATCTGAAATATGTGCTTAGTCAATTTCGTGATCTTTTTTTATTCATATTGTGACCCCCGCCCCCCCCCCCTTATAGTTGGGTCGGCAAAAAACACAATGTTAAAGTATTACAGCCGGCAAGGATCGGCCGGCCAGTCGTGGTAATGTGAATGGGCCTTTGATCTATGTCATTTCTGTTGAAAATGGGTCATATGAACCGTAAATTTGATGTTCCGATGAACTCCTTCTGTAGTCGAATATAACATTATTTTCTAGTTAACAAGAGAAAGAACCACAACACATAAAATAACATCAAAGGATAAATGGAATCAAAATAATTTTATTGGTTTAAATTGAAAAAGAAGTGATGTAAAATCTGTATGTACACTTCTCCTTGTTGACTTTGTCTGCCTTGGAAATAAAGACCTGGTGTTGAGGAAAAAACATAGTTCTTTATGGCCTTTGTAACAGTATCATATAGCATCCCTACATGATGGTCGAAATTTAGTCTTAAGTATTTGGTTCTGGCATTGATTATTCTTTTCCAACAATCCTTAATATTTCAATTGACACACTGACTAAGTCTAAGGTTAAAACATACAATTCTTTGAATTTTCGTTATACATTTGCATTGTTTAGTTATATTCTTCATTCTTTTAGGCCAAGAAAAAAATAGGTGTGTTTCCGATTTACCCCCCCCCCCTACCTAGAAAAACCTTACCCTACCTAATTTTTTTTTTACCATATCAGATTTCTTTTTTCAAAATATCTTACTTTTTTGGATTTTTTGACAAAAAAAGCTTATAATAGCAGGAAAACGGGTTTTCCTAACCCGAAACTGTCAAAAAGCACATTTCCCATGTTTAAAACAACTATTGTTATGAAATAGACATTTTTTTCAGTTCCTGGGAGGTGGTTTTAAAGAAAAAAAATTAAAAAAAATAAATAAAAAAAGTTTCCCCCCCTACCTAGTTTTCAGCCAGATAAATCGGAAACACACCTATATTTTTGTTTGGCCTTAGAAGTCAGCAGGGGTATCAAAACACATAGTGAAAGACTACTTCATAATAGACAGCTACACTCTCAGCTAGGCTAAATCAGTACAAAACAAATGAATATAACTTTTTGTTCTGTTCTTTTTAAACTTATCCATAAATCTTTTGACCAAAACTTTGAAGGATTGTTCAGGTTGTTTTTGCTAAGGGACATTAATTTCCAAGATTCGGTTCTTATCGTATATATGCTCTAGAATTTCTGGCAATTATTATGCATGATATAATTATACTGCCAGTCCTGGTGGTGCCCTATATTAAACCCTCCATCCCGTTCAGATTTTCAAAACAGATTGCTAGAACCAATGCAATACTGAATATACTCGAATTTACCTAGTATTGGCCAAATTGCAGCCTAATTTAGCAGAATTTACTAAATGTGTACAGCTGCCGATTGTATATTTTTCTGACGATCTGACCCATCTTTAGCTATAAGATCTCAAATGTATGTGTAGAAATTTGGGGAAAAAACCTTTACAATTTAAGCTCTGTTTTACAAGCGACTGAACAAAATAAACAAAGTTGGTGAAGGTTTGTTTGTGTTCATTTATCATGTAATAAGGGATGATCCCTGAATTTCTTGCGAAAATATGTGATCCGTTTTAGAAAAATGAGTCGCAAAATATGGATTTTGAGATATCACCATATTCAAAAACAGGAGGTCAAGCTGATTCCAATGATACTAAACACTAGGACAGCTCATAAGTATTTATATATTTTAAGTTTGATATTTTTATTTTTGAAAAAAAGAATTTTTCGCCATGTTTCTGGATGGGTAATTACCAGTAAACTAACTAAATATACTCCGTACAAATGCCTTCAAAACGCAACGATATATGTATTACAATGTCCCGAAATTTGTTACATCCATATAATATAAAGCTAGAGCGATTTCTAGGAAAGGAGGTAGAAAAGAAATGGTAGAAAGAAGGTTTTCTTTGTCCGGAATGTTCTCGGAATTTGTTGAATTACAAACTACACTGTTAATGCGCTGTTTACAAAATTGTACTCAAAACCGTCCATTTTAGGACACCTGGGTTTACAAAACCGTTTACAACACATTCCTGAGGACGCATTATGCTATGGAGACACTGCTGCTACTCACTGTGCCGTGACCTCAACTGATCTAAACGTTCTGAAGGACGATTTTATTTGGGTAAAACAGTTGGCGCAACGGTGCCGTCCAGCCAGTGCCAGACAAGCTAGCGTGACCATTAGTGCATGACGGCCAATGAGCGCAGAGCATAGAGCGCGTGCTGTGTGATATACCAAACAAAAAGTGGACTTGTGATCACAAAACAAAAAGCTAATTTGCCAACAGGACTAAATGAGGATACCAGGCCCTATTAAAAGGGCAGTCCTGAAACAGAATTACGTACAAGTGTCATAAGTAAACAAAGCATATTTCGGATTTTGCGGGAGTTTCAGAGGATATAAAAAGCCCTGAGCTCAGCCATATAGCCATTCAAGCGGTCGTTTGGAGGGTGAAACAGGCTCCGTCTATTCACATTGGGGTTTAATTGGTCAAAGCATCCTGTGCCTAGTCAAAGCGTACTACATACTATAGATATACTATATAATTTTGTAAGGCATATATAGGCGAGAGATAGCCAAACATATGTACTGAATATTATAGGCTATATAATTGATTAAATCGCTACACCACAGTCCTGCCCACTCTCAAGGGTAGGCCTACAGGGGCAGGCTACCCCTACCGATTCACCTCAAGGGGAGGCGGCAGGGATAAAGGGGAGAGAGTATAATTATTATCTTTGATATGTTCAGGTCTTTTTCCTGGAACATTACCTTCCACAGAAAAACATTTCACCCTCATTTTCGGCCTGACTACAAGTATTTTTTTCTTGAATATATAGGCCTAGGCCTATAGGTAATAATTTCTTGAACCATAGGTAGGCTAATATCAAGGAATTGTTAACTTCCACCTTTCTCTTCAATGACAATGATAGTCCTAATCATAATGTTACCCGTTTCCACCCCTTCTAGCTGTTGCTCTTATTATATCACATAAATTAAATCAAATAAATCGTCGGCGTAATTTAATTTAGCGGCTGCTACAAATATTCAAACTCATAAGTTACCCCCGCCCAGAGCTAATTATAAATATAGAGCCTATGTTTTACTGATATTGGGAAAAGGATGAATTACAAGAAAATGTTTTTGTCTGAATTATTTCTCTATAAGCCAGTCCCTAGCAAAAGCAGGAATTGAATTAAAATGGAAAGTAAATTATGTTTTCCAGTTTCAGTCGGCGTTTTATGTGAAAACTCTATAGGAATTCATCCTTGTACTCTAGTTGTTTAATTAGATTTATAGGCCTACATTCATGTACATTCATCTCCTAATATTTGTGGGTAGTTGATTCCATAATGTCGACCACGTTAAAAGCAAACCTAGATCTAAAGCAGTCTGCCCCCCCCCCCCCCCCCCCCCCCCCCCCCCTTTTTTTAGTATTTGGGTGTTTTGAATTTAGTACGTTTTCTACTTCTTAGTATATTGTGTAAAGAAGTTTTTGTAGTTTAATGACTATTTAAAGTATTATATTGGAACCTTGTAGGTTCGTAATGCCATGTTCCATGATGTTCATTTCATATGTTAGGCTAAACAAGCTATAGGCCTAGGCCTAGCCTTAAATTGGCTTAGGTTGGGCGACTCCCTCTGCCTGAAAAGGCTAGGCTGGCCTGGGTCCCTAGTGACTGTTTATTTATATGTTTATTATATTTAATGTTATTTGCATACTGTAACAATATTTAGTATGACGTAGGTTATGATAAGTTATGATATCCACCCATTCAACCACTTTGACTTTATCTCTAACCCCTAGTCAACCTGTTTTACCACTGGCACTGGCGCCACCTTGTGCAGAGCGTCAAAACCCACGTCTTGAACCTGGGCTGAGCCGTTAGCGTTATGATGTTTTTCAAAATGTGCCGAATAATTCCTGGACGTTTACAAAGTTTGCTGTGTTGTGACCACCACAGTTTGTTCTGTATCGATCTAAGGACATCAGAGTGTATGGGTAAGTCATCTTCTTCAATCTATTATGCCTTTGATCATTGGAAATCTAATTTCCTTATCAAGTGTTGTTTACGGCCTAGGCCTGGCGATAATGCAAACATTTTGGTCGTTGGAGGCCGGCGGGTAGTGGAGGGTAGTGGAGGCTGAGGGCTTGATCTTTGTGTAGTGAAACAGGCCTCAATGACTGGGAGAGACAGGACACTTGCTGCTAACCCTTTTGAACATGTTTGAATGCCGTTTGAATGCCAGTAAAACGTCCCCACGCAAAAACGGGCCCGTCAAAACGGCCCCCGATGCGCTACCATGTAAAGTGACGGGGAGTCAAGCTACACATCCCGGCGGCCAGCGACGGGGTTTGGGGCTACATGTCCCGGCCAATGTCTGCTCCCTTTAAGTGTCGGCCACATTGATCTAAACGATCTTAAACTTAGGGTTATGAATAAAGGTTTCATAGCCAAAATATAGCTGTGATTACAGACAAAGCTAGTACATATTATCATTATTACACTGTGAACATAACATACTAGATACTTAACTCTGCGTAATTCATTATATGGGTCATATCGCCTGGAAATGTACAATTGGCTCCCAAGACCCCTGAGGAATAGTTGAAATTTATGATGTACCAAATCACTTTAATTAGTATTTCATTGTGTCGCCGAGGTATTCAGCTATATCAGGATACCAATTGTACTTAAAGATTCGAAGTGGTTCAGTTTTTGTGCAACTTTGAGGATAATGTGTATTTTATGTGCATGATAATATTGATATGAGTTGGATTCAGGCTATTTCATATTCATTCTCACTTTGTACAACTTGTAACCTCAATATGACTCATTTCATGCAGGGGCGGATCCAGGATTTTCAAAAGGAGGGGGCCCTTTCAAATTTTATTTCAAAGAACATATTTATATGTTATATTCTGATTGATTGCTCAGCTTTTGTTATGCAATGCTTTACATATTCGGAGATGCCTTTCACTTATCTCAACCCTATACTCGACCATGATGAAAGTGCTAAATAATTATAAAAACAACCAAAAGGAATTTTCGTTCTGTGCGGAATACTTGACCAGAAATTATTTGTTAAATTTAAGGGTTTTGGTTTTGAACTTTTCAGCATTAGTTATGCCTCCTCACCATTCAAAGATTCATTTTAAGAGCATCCAAGTATTTTCGTTATTGCCCAATTTCATTATATATTTTATTATCAATTTTAGATTTTACTTCTAAAGATTAAAGTAGAACATTGGGGAACTCACCGAAATCACATTGGCCTGCTTCTGAGAATTATTTAAGTTGTATAAGTTAATAAAGATCAGAAAGTCAGTGCTATCTGTACATTAAGGTTTCATGAAATAGTTTGTGTTCTAGGTATATATTTTGATAATTGAAGGTGCATTCGTTGTCAACTATAATAATCAACCTATTTCATAACCTATTTACACCCCCCCCCCCCTCACACACCCCTCTGTAAGAAACTCTGAACATGGATTGTCTGTTATTATTTCATCAGAATGTCCAACGTTTCGGACCAGATTAGGCCCTTCTTCAGGGACTGTCAATTCATTGAATAAGGTTCACTGAATCACAGCAAACATCAGAAATTACTTAAAGATTATATTCTGAGAATTTGCAAAAAAAATGGAGATAGATTTCTGAATCGCCATCGTTATGCAGGAACTCCACTATGAGAAAAACGGCAAAAAACGGCTGCGACGAATTTTTTGTTGCCAACAAATAACTGGTCCTTAAATGTCGGCAACAAAAATGCAAGTGGAGGAGGATCAAATTTGTTGCCGATTTCTCTGGGAATTGTTGTATATACCTTGAGATTTGTTGCAGGGCCACTCTTCCACTTAGCTGGAATGTGTTGCCGACATAAACATTGTGTTGGGGACGCATATGAAATTGTTGTGGATGCTACTCCACTATATGAAAGTGTTGCCGACATCTTCTCATAATTTATGATAATTAATTAGTTAATAAAGTAACTAAATGTACTCTATACGATAACCTTCAAAACGCAATGATATATTCAATGCAATGTCTTGGGATTTGGTACACATATTTATGTGACTAGAAGCAATAAACCCTCCAAAGATAGGAATATTCCAACAAAGAGATCTTGGGAATTAATCACTTTGAAAAACTTTGAAATTAAATGGCACCCAGTCTCCTCATAGTAGTAAAAGGTCAGGATATAGGTATCGGTATTTTTTTTATATTTTTTCCCCTCTTCTATTCCTTACCTCTGATGATGAAATGGTTGCAGGGGTCTGGGACTGACCAGAAGTCGTTTTGCGACCTGGGAGGCCCCTCCCCCTGTATATCGGTTTCCACAGGAATATTGCTGTCGAATGTTTTTATTTCTTTTATGTACAAACGTATAATTTTCTTCTGAAATTGCATTAGTTTTATTTCTATTCGTTCTCTAAAAATAACAGAATGTGATGCTTATACCCCACCTGGTAATAAATTGAATCGAACAATAAGGTGAATAAAGCAATACAAACTCACTCATGTATTTACATGATTTACTTATGTTTATTACATATTTTTTTCATAAAAGCTTTATAAGTAAGACCCTTATGGTTCCTTTAGGCAACGCATAAAGACACCCAGGTAGGGCATATTTGCGTTTTTTCTTTCTTTATCTCATGTATCTAATTGTAATTGGCCTCAAATGAAAAAAAAAAAAATATGCCACAGAATCGGGTGATTTATATCGTTTCGAAGGACTTGATGCGGCCGACGGAAATAATTTAATACGGAGGAACAAACAATGCGATTGTAATTCTGAAAGTAGGGCTGTCTTCCATACATTCATGGGGTTTTATGAGATTGTGACACATTTTCCTGTAACTCATCACACATATACCTGGATATATTCAATATATATTCCTGAAAAAAAAATATTCCCTGCTCTTCCTCTCCTTTCCCGCCCATCTCTTTCTTACTTTCTTTCAATTGCAATCTCCCTGTCTGCCTCTCCCCTACTTTCTCTCTCTTCCTCCCTCTCTCTCTCACACACACACGTTCAGATTGATTAGCATGGCTATTGCAAATGAGAAAATATATTTTTACACCCTATATTGCCTGTATTTATACTATTAAGAGTTAACATATCTTGAACATTGATATGTTCACCCGTTTACCCGCCCGCCCCTTTTACCCGCCCGCCCGTTTTACCCGCCCGCCCGTTTTTACCCGCCCGCATCATTTACTCGCATTTGGCTGCCTAGGCACCCACGTGCTAATGTTGTGTTTCTGAAATATAGGGCATAGGCTTCTATCCATGGCTGTGATTGGCTGCAGGTCTAGGTCATTCAGGTCAAGGTCATAAATTTTGTTGCAGCGCCGAAAAATTTAGCTGCAACACTTTTTTACAGCTCCTCCACTGACCAGGCACAGCGCCAACAAATGGACTGTGGCAACAAATATCTAATCAAGTTAGATATTTTGCAATTGTTGGCAACAAATAAATTTGTTGCCAACAACCTATTTTACTCCTCTTCCACTAGTGATTTTTGCGCGCCAACACCAGAAAAAAGTGTTGCAAACAATTTTTAGGAATGTCGGCGACACGTTTTGCCTGTTGGCGCCGTTTTTTTCTATAGTGGAGTTCCGGCATTAGGCTAGCCATGTAGGCCATGATGAGAAATTTCAGAGTTAATAGTGATTAAAAATAACCCCAGAGTACAAAAGTTTTGACAGAATACTTTTATCACTTGTTCATTTCACTGGAGACCGTCGGACTCAGCCTAATATCAATATCAGAGACCAACACAAATTCAATGGAGACCTGGGCGTTGGTCTCTGAGTTATGTTGCACACTGACTACTAGTAGGCCTATGGTAGGGGTTCATTTTGATGTATTTTGCCTGAATATGGCAAGTGATTTTAGATCAATTTTAGCCTATTATTCACACAATATTGGAACGTCACTTTAAGGTATTTCTTTTAATGATTTTATTTTAACTGGGGTGTACAGATCTCTCCGAGAGGGTTTTTCATCTGATCCCAGAAAGTCATTTCAAGAAGAATGTGGCGAAAGTTTTAGAGTAACTTTAGCTATTTTCATATGATATTTGGATCATTTCTGGTATTTTTATGCCAGAATATGGTTAGAGGTTTAAAGCAATTTAAGGTTATTTCTTACAAAATTTTACATGAATTCTGAAATGACTCTAATAGTCATTTTTATTTTATTGTAGCTCTAGTTCATGACTAGAGGCTATGGACTGATTTTTCCAGATAATTATTATCAAGAAGTTAAGCTTATTTCATGTAAAGATCAAGATAGTAGGTTCGGATGATACTGAGGCTATGAAGATGTATATATACTTCTCAGGTTTATGGGAAGATAGGTATCAGGTATCTCATAAGCTCAGAAATAGAGATTACAAAATATATGGTATGACATAGTAGTATTTGCAACTTCTAATATGGCTTTTTATAAAGTATCTAAGGTTTAGGTATTTTGCTCACTGATTTTCGTCGGAAATAGGGGATTTGCATAGCCGCCATTTTGAATCTTGATTCGCATGGAATTATAGGACTAATAGTAGGCCTACAGTGTAAAATCTATAGAAAACATGATGTTATGACCCAATGTACAATTTTATATGAACAAGACCATTGAGAATGCATGGGCAATTTACCAATGCTTTAATGCCAATATCAATATGTTTTACATGTTTCCATAACACAAGTCTCCCTCTTTCCATCATGGATTTGATTTTCATAGATCATTTATAAAAGCTATGATATTGGTGAAAACATTCTTGCAATTTCCGATAAAAATGTTGCTAATATGTGTATGTCAGATTTCATTAGAACCTATCCCAGCAGGCACTGCAACAGACATGCGCAGTGGCACATGCAAATCTCCTATTGTTCAGTCTTTTCAAGCAACAAGGGGGTCGGGGGCTGATATTACTCAAGATGGATTCCATATGACAGACTACAAGTAGTACAACCTCATTTAACTGACCATACCTCTTCTTTTCATTTAAATATTGTTTAGGACCAAAATAAGAGTTTTAATAATACTTTTGTGTTCAATTAGTTTTTCTATGTAGATTAAGCATTGACAAGCTATAATGGATATGACAGGACATTGATTGGTTTGAATCTTCTTGAGCTTGGCAATCTGTAATATTGTTGTATTATTCAAAGGTTTGATGTTTTAATATTTTTACATAGACTATTAGGCTATGACGTTGATTGACATTGACGTTGAGCAATTGCATATAGGTATAGGGAGCCTGGTTTGATAAATATGCCGCTGACATTTATTTTTATTTTATTTTAAGTTCAAGAAAAAGTGGTTTTTTAGGCATTTCATAATATTACATGTCCCTTTGTTAGTTGATATCCTGCAGTGATTAGTGGGTGCGGATCATTTTGGCTTTAATTTTCTGTCAGTTGAGCTGTTAGGCATAAGCTATGGGCTTTAGGTTAGCTATGAGTTTTTCCAAGCCATTATTTCATTTGATAATCTGAGGTTTAAATGAAAGAAAAATAAAATCAGATCTTCCAGTGTTAGTATACAGCCAAACCGCGATATATCTATCAGATTTCAGCATGTATAGTTCGTCTAGAGCATACTCCTGATCATATAGGCTAAATATCTAATCATTTTTAATCTATTTTTGGATTTTAAAAAAGCTTTCGATACCATAGATCATAATATTTTAATTGAGAAACTAAAGAAATTTGGGTTACAAAATGGTCCAATACGGTGGTTCAAAAATTACCTGAACGACAGGTCACAGCGCATAGTCATTGATGGAAATCTCTCTTCGGTACAGAAAGTTCTTTCCCCACACACTTCCCCTTCTCCCTCCCTCTTTCTTCTTGTTCTTCGCTCTACCCCTCCCCTATGCGCTCCATCAGGCCCCTTTTTTCTCTACCCACCTCCCAACCTCCCTGTCTTTCCCCTTTGCATTGTCAGGGAAGTGTTGCCACATTGTCTCTCCAGCTCCTCTTTTCCTCCCGCCTTCACCCTCTTCTCTCACTCAATCTCCCCTCTCTTCTTCTCCCTCCCCTCCCCCTCCCCTATTTTTCCTTCTCCTCTTCTCTGTCTCTTATAACTTTTTTACCTCCTCGAACCCTCTCCAATTACCCTACCCTCACGTTCCCCTCTTGTTCACTCTCCCGCTCTACTTTCTCTCCTTCCCCCACTTCTATCTCCCTCTCACCCTCTACCATCTCCGCCTCCTTCGTCCTTTCTCTCCCCTTCCCACCTCCCTCTCCTTCCCCGCTACATTGTCAGGGATACATTGCCTCATTGTCAGGGATGTGGAAAGCATTGTCAGGGATGAAGGCATGACATCATTAGGTTTTATTTTCAAGAGGGGGTCATGTGTTCCCCACTTTTGACATCTGTCCATATAGAAGGCTATGATTAGAGTGTGAATATCCCAATTAAAAAGGGCTTCAAAATCACATTTTCACCCCACATACCTTCACAGACAACATATATTGTCCTCCAGAAAGGGTCAAAGGAACTGTACAGATAAGAAAAATGGTTTGTATCATCGCCGATTCCAAGATAAAAAATTCCCTTTTGGCATTCATAATATAGATTACAGTTTGAAGGGAGGGGAGCTATATAGCCTTGTACAAAATATTTTCAGGTATTGTATTTTTTTCACTTTTTCGTTTTAATTTTCGAAGGGATTAATTCCAAATTGCTGTTCTTGGCACCCAGGACAACCAAAATATCAATCTGCGCAACTGAAAAAACCCTGAGCTTCACACACTGTAGTATAGTGCAGCAATAACCTTGCACCATATCAGAGGTTAGCACAGACAGTTACAAAAGAACATACAGGTCTTTTGTTTTGTAGGGAGTTTATGAGTTAAAACTGTGTTCAAAAGAAAATAACAATGTGATAATAATGCAAATAGTAATTAATTGTATACAAAATACTGAAGTTCTACTTTGGGTTTCAGGTAAAGTTACTGGCACAAGTTGCTGGTACCAATACAAAAGCAAACACAACAAACATCATGAAGAGGCTCATGGACTGTATGGCCAGGAAGGCTTTCAACCTCACTGGAACCCACAGGAAGGTGTCTTTCAAGACATAACAGAACTATCTAGTTTTCGGTAAGTTGTCACTATAATAGAAGCTTATCCTACATGGATTTTTGAATTAATCAATATAATTCCATATATTTGCAATATATAGAGAGAATGGAATGAGCTGGCAATAATGGAAAATTTATTGGACGAGATTCATCCACATAAGGATGATGCCGTAGGCAGAGTGCTTATGTGGGTGAATCAAGTCCAATAAAATTGTTCGATTATTGCAGGCGAGTTCCATTCTATATTTATTATATTGGCATACAACTTGGTGCATAAAAGAGTATAAAAATGGCCGACTTGGTGACAAAGTAGTTAGTATAGTATGCATACTATATGAATATTTTTATAGCACCCCACTTATAGCACCTCTCATATGCGCATACAATGCGCGGAATGCGCATACAATAAAATGTAATATATGATGTAAGATTTAATGTAGATACTATATAATGTAATATGAGTGACAAGTTGAATGATTAGTAAATTGATATTACAATGATTACAGATCATTAAATTCTGCCAAGAAACTAGATACAAAGCAGGTGTTACACTTCTGATTAGAATGTGGTCTTATGCTAGAAATGAGTAAAGATAAGTGAAGAAACTACTCATTTTAATTACAAATTTTCCTGTTTGTCCCATTACAGATGCAGTCAAGGCCACCGGACCAACAGAAAAGTGCAATATTGATTCAGTTATCCACACACCCATCTTCAACCACACAACCAACCTGCGGGCGGCCAGATGAAAGGCAAACTAATTAAATAAGTGGGCAAATGCTGCCCAAATCAGGGACGGGGTACAATAAATAGTATTTTCTCCTTAAAACAAGGTATTTTTTTACTATGAAAATGGGCACTCTCTAAGAGATTCTGACAGCTGTCAGTACCATACTTTTATGTCACTTCTAGGGTAAATCATGACGCATTTCTGTCCAAATAGGTAGAAAAGAGGTATTACCCTGTTATTAAGTCTAGGCATTGTAAGTATAATACTATATTGGAATTTTTAGAAAAAATCTTTTTCGTCTGTATGATGGGAGGAGTGGCCAGTGATGAAAATGTTCCAATCTGACCAGATCAATGGTAAAGGTGTGATAGATGATTTCACCTCTGAAGTTGGAACTGAACTGGGCTCCTCCCGAACACTGCCCCAATTTTTACCCAATTTCTAAAAAAT
Source organism: Sthenelais limicola (assembly GCA_942159475.1). Classification (NCBI taxonomy): domain Eukaryota; kingdom Metazoa; phylum Annelida; class Polychaeta; order Phyllodocida; family Sigalionidae; genus Sthenelais; species Sthenelais limicola. The sequence continues at coordinate 64,246,179 of OW804102.1, read as the reverse complement.
AGAAGACAAAAAAAAGACCAGGATGTACATCCAAATGTTAAAATAAAGCTTTAAAAGCTTTATGAAAGAACATCTGTTCATTTCGGTGGCAATTTTGCCAGAAAATGTTTTTATTCCAAGGAATAAAGCATCTCCCTAACTCTGCAATAGGGGTAGTTTCAAGATTGATGGCTAATTAGATCAGATTAAATACTGTTGCCATGCATCAGTTTCCATATATGAAACTGCCTGTTTTCGCTTAGATTAGACATTTTCAAAGGCAGTAACATCACTTGAGGTTATGTTTAAATTCTGCACTATTTTTCTTTAACATTGAAGGTATGGGTGACATCGCTGTCCAAATCCAAGATGACTACCTAGGCGGAAATTGTCAATTCTTGATTTTGTCCTGCTGAATAACTCTAAAACTTCACTGATTTTCAAAACTGAGAATTTCAGCCGTATCCCTTTCAAAATGACTCCTCGGGATTTTGATTTTCACGAGAATTAAGCGATTTTAAAATGTCTTTTGGTCATTAATTTTCTTTGGTATTTTAACACTAACACCAGATGTAAGACTCATCCAGGTAGTATTCTTTCATTTCACTGCAACAACTGGAATATTGTGGATTTCAAGGTACATGGTATATTACTATAATATGTAAAGTTGTAGCATTTTCTACAAATTATATTGTTTTAATGATTAACCATTGACATTGGCTGTCAAAGCCTATGACGCTGTGGATATCTACTAGCAATGACTGGAGTATTGTAGATTTAAAGCTATAAATAATGCATATGATGGGATGTAGATAGGTTTGACTCTTCTTGAACTCGGGAATCTGTAATATTGTTGTATTGCAAGCATGCAGAATTAACTCCTGCATATTAGCATATTGTAAAAAAAGATTGCAGATGCAAGATATACTTTAATGATTGATATGATAATTAGACGATGCAATAGGTCTTGAAAAATTAATGATTAATATGAATCATTAAATCGGCTGTGGCTAACACTGGGGGTTTTAGATAATATATTTTCCCCATTCTCCTAAAGGAAAAAGGAATTTTCTTTAGGACGGAGTACAAACAGATTTAACTGACAATACCTCTTTTCTTTACAAAGTCTTTTTTGTTTGAAAATAAGAATTTTGAAAATAATTTCTGTTAAATTGTTGGAGATTAAGCATTAACATCACCTATGATGTAGTGGATCTCTCCTAGCAACGACTGGAATACTTTAAATTTCATTAAGTATTTATGTCAATATACGGTATGTTGTACAATTGTATATAGTGTTGCTTCACCAGTGTTAAGGTCTTCTAATGTTTTTATATCGATAATCTATGAGCAACTCAGAGAACACAAGTGAACGAATGGTCAAGATATATCCAACTGTTTATTCATCTATATCCTACAGACTCACCAGGATGAGAGACGGGGCAAAAGGGGGCGTATATCTATTACCTCATATCCTAGACTGGCTTGTATAAATAGACTTGCACAGTACTGGTACTTATCGATTTTATAACCCTAAAAAAGAGGTGATAATTAATAATTAATAGAAATATGATGAAACGATGAAATGATGAAACCCTAAAAGGTTCAATATTATATTAGGCTGAATGTACCAGGGATGCAAGTTGTCCGTCAGTTGACGGATTTCCTTCAATGTCATCATTGACAAAATGTGTAAATAATTTCCCATGTCTCTCAGATTATACCTTTTAAAAGCTTTAAAAATGCCGTACATTGATGGGTTGACTACAATATCATGTCTATCTACCCAAGAGGAGGACCAATCTTGCATTGGAATATACTTGAAAGCTATGTATGTGTGGCGGTCTATGTGTGGCGCTACTAGGGCACTCGCCCTACACCGCTCCCGGGTGCAGGGGCTTGCAGCCTGGCTGACGGTAGTGAGTCATAGATTGGGAGCAGCTGCTCAATGCCTGCCTATTCAACTTGTCTATCATTTCGTATATATGTCTATATGTATAATACTTTCACTGTTTAGCTACATTGTGAAGTATATATCTTAATGTTTTACCTTTGCTTTACACCTCAGAACTTTTTCAGTCAATTTTGAATACCCCAACTTGCATCCCTGATTTACATGTATTGTGCTTTGATATTATCAACACATATGAGGTGGTATGGGTGGATGTTTTACTTTGAGTATTATGATCTATAAAATAGTTGTAAGGATCACTGAAAAGAGTCTAGGATAAATGTATAATGTATATTTCACTTTAATAAAGTGATTAATTAAATAAATGATGATTGACTGAATCTGCCATTGTTGTGTTGTGTTGTTCCAGCTCCTACATCCCTAGAAGTCCAAAATATTAAATATCCATAAGCTGAGAAACGATGACCTAAATATGTTGATCAAGACCATATGATTACTGAAAACACTTTTTTACTTGAGGTAGTTTTACCTTCTAAACACTTTTTTACTTGAGGACGTTTTACCCTCTAAACACTTTTTTACTTGAGGACGTTTTACCCTCTAAACACTTTTTTACTTGAGGACGTTTTACCCTCTAAACACTTTTTTACTTGAGGACGTTTTACCCTCTAAACACTTTTTTACTTGAGGACGTTTTACCCTCTAAACACTTTTTTGCTTGAGGACGTTTTTCCCTCTAAACGTTTTTGAGAACGTTTTGGGGAAAAAAACGTCTCAAAAGTGGGGGCAAAAAAAGCGTCTTCACGACTGTTTAGAATGAAGACGTTTTTGCTCTCAGTGTACTTTACTCATCTGTAGATGTCAATCCCCCCTCTCTGGATGTCGTCGTATGTGGTTTGTGAGGGAATTTGGGGTGGAAATGTGGTTTTGAAGCCTTTTTAAAAATGCGATCTCTACACTCTATTTATAGCCTGGGAAAGCCCCTGTGAGATACTACGTCATTTCCCACAACCTACGTCCAGGGGGACCTAACTATAAGTGACCAGCCAAACAGAAGGGGACCCCAGGGTCAAATTTTCCAATTTGGGTTTATTATAGATTCTGAATCTGCATGTCCCCCTGGAAAATAGTTGAAAAGTCCCAGAATTTGAAATATGGGCTTTTTTTTATAAAGTTATGTGCGTTTTCAAGTCAAATAGGTTGGGGGAGTGACTCATTTTCCTGTGACACATCACATGTACAAAAAAAAATGTTAAAAAAATGGTTTTGGTTTAAATGACAGCGATGTACAGAAGGTGAAATGAGCATTTTAAAAGGGAAATCGGAGATGGGGTTGGGAGAGAAAAACAGGTATGAAAGTCAGAGAAGAGGGGGAGGGAAAAGAGGGAGAGGGGGAAATGTGGGGAGAGAGGGGGACCGTCCGGAGGACGGGTACTTTGCTAGTGGATTTATATGACTATAAGTGCTAAACCCTCTAAATACGGTCATATAACCATATGTGTCACAATCTCACTGTAATTAACCATTTGTTCCATTCACATGCACTATAACTAATCCTTATTTAGCCTGATAGTTTTAGTTTACTTGCAACTCAACACTTAAGTTCTAAACCAAAACGCAGCACTCTTTGGAAGAACAAATGTTTAGAAAAGAACGACCAAATTGTAATAACATCTGCAGTAAAGAATTTTTAATTGAATTGAAATACTAAAGATACTTTTTTCTCTCTCAATGAGTGTCATCCCGGATAAGATGGACACAGAATATCGTTTCTATGTAAACAAGTACAATTGCTTCTTAGCTGAGATTTAAGTTTATAAGTTATTAAGGTGACCTAGCTAATAAGAAAGTACAGAATAATAAAATGAAAAAGAAGAATACAATGAATCAATCAGTAAGCAGGTTGCAGCAGAAGATGTACAACATCAGCAAAAACAATAAAATGCAAGGACAGTAATCATAATAAACAATCATAAACAGTCATACCAAATTTTCATCAGATTAATGTGTAAGATTGGGATCCCATCACCTCGTTTCCATATTGATATATGAGCAGAAGGCATGCCTGTCTGCTATTGTGTGTGCCTCAGTACTTAGATTGTTCCATTCGACTTGGCATTCAACTTGATAGAATTTTGAATTTTTGTGGTTTTAGGGTTTATTGTTTTTAGATTTTTGCGGCCTGCATCATGACTTCTGGTTTTGAGCTTTCTGGGATCAATATTGTTTGGATTTTGAGCTAGGTAGTAGGCAATTTCAATAATAAGTTTCTTCCTTTGTTCCTTAAGAGGTAAAATATTCATAATTCTATGTTCCTCATCAACGTTTTCTAGTCTATTTTTGTCGAATATTGTCTGTAGTGCGGAATGTTGCAGACATTGAAATTTCAAGGAGCATGAAGCCAAGACGACAAGAGTGGAAAGCTAAATCATGTATATTTCACACCTTTCTGCAAAAGCTTGAATTCAGGAATTAGAATAAATATTTCCCAACTCCAAATCCCTTCTTACTGACAAAGTCAGTTTGGAATGAACAGTTGAATATTTCCTTGGCCACCCCGCACGCAGTCGCTTCTCTCCAGGCCTTGGTGACCTCTATGTTCATGTGGTCCACATCATCCATAATCACTATATGCCTCTTGTTGGCCATCCGCTTAAACCATTTAATGTCTGACTTAACAAACTTGTACTCATGGCTGCCATCAATAATCAGTAAATCACATTTCACATCAGGACGCTCTTTTATAAATTTCTCTATAGTTACCATGGAATCTCCCCAAATCATCTCCAGGCGTCCATTGAAGGTTGTGTTCAGATATGCTGCCATGTCCCTAGAATACTTTAATAAATCAGCATCAAATGTGTAAAGTTTGGCGTTAGAATTTCCCATCAAATACTGGAAGGTTCCCTGGCCTGCGTTGAAGCCTATCTCACATATAGTGTTTACAAAGCTTTGGTTGGCCAGCAGGTAGTTCACTATGGACTGGATAAAGTATGCAGGCATACCAGTATTGCCAATCACATCCTTCCTTGTCTGGCCCTTACTGAGGAGCACTCTATCCATTTCCTTCTCATATTTGATGAGTTTAGCATGGTAATCCTGCGGGTATGTAAAAGCATACATATTTGTTTTTTCAAGAAGTTCCCGGCAAAATCCACTCCTCACTGGCCAGGTATCTTGAACCATCCAATCAAATACCAGTGAGTCCGGGCTCAAACCCAGGTTTACATTAAATCTCTGAAGAAGTTTCCAATCCTTAGTCTTTGGGGAGAGGAAAGCAAAGAGTAACGCCAGAGAAAGGAGAAGTGGTACTATCCACATGTACGTACGTTGTGGATTCATAATGTCAGGCAGATGGGAACCTCCAGTTGTAACACAACGGTAGACGTATATCCACTGCTCTTCCTACCTGTAGTTAAGGTGTAAGACTGTAGTAGACGTATATCCACTGCCCTTCCTACCTGTAGTTAAGGTGTAAGACTGTAGTAGACGTATATCCAATGCCCTTCCTACCTGTAGTTAAGGTGTAAGACTGTAGTAGACTTATATCCACTGCCCTTCCTACCTGTAGTTAAGGTGTAAGACTGTAGTAGACTTATATCCACTGCCCTTCCTACCTGTAGTTAAGGTGTAAGACTGTAGTAGACTTATATCCAATGCCCTTCCTACCTGTAGTTAAGGTGTAAGACTGTAGTAGACTTATATCCACTGCCCTTCCTACCTGTAGTTAAGGTGTAAGACTGTAGTAGACTTATATCCAATGCCCTTCCTACCTGTAGTTAAGGTGTAAGACTGTAGTAGACTTATATCCACTGCCCTTCCTACCTGTAGTTAAGGTGTAAGACTGTAGTAGACTTATATCCACTGCCCTTCCTACCTGTAGTTAAGGTGTAAGACTGTAGTAGACTTATATCCACTGCTCTTCCTACCTGTAGTTAAGGTGTAAGACTGTAGTAGATTTGGACTTAGATCCATGTGTCCTTTCACATTAAAAGGACTTATGGAGTTTGACTTATAAAGCAAATAACCCAATAACCATTGTAGCGTAGACAAGCCCACGTCCCCCTGACCATGTTTTTTGTACAGCCCTAGTGGAGCACTACTGCTGGCACAAATTTGATTTGTTTTGTCTTTTTCATTAAATTTTATTGGACAAAGTTTTACATCATATGCAATAATTCTCATTTGCCAGGACAGGAAAATGAGTCACAAGTCACAAAATTGATAATTCTCAAAAGATCTCTTCATTGAAATTTTCTGATCTTTGGAGGATTTCGCACTAATAGTTTATAATCGATAGACATTGTATTAAATATATCCTTGCGTTTTGAAGGCCTTTGTATGGAGTATATTTGGTTACTTTACTGCAATTTCTTTTTTAAAAAATAAAAACATCAGACATAAAATAGCGAAGCACTTCTTAAATGTCCTTAACGTTAACTATCATTGGAGTCAGCTTGATCTCCTCTTTTCAACTATGGTGATATCTCAAAATCTTTTTTTGCGACTTATGACTCATTTTCCTAAAACAGATCACTAATAGTAACGATTTCGGTGTTTTGAATTTAATTGAAAAATACATTTGTCTGAGGTTATACAGATATGAAATTCGACAAATAGGTGACCAGGCCGCTGGATGATATCCAGGTCTTCAAGATAGAAAAGATAGCTATACTAACAGAAAGAGAGTGACATATAACACAATTATCAACAGAGTATAAAGCAAGTCAGTTTTCTCCTAGTAACAAATTCATGGGCTTCTGCGGGAAGTACATTCTAGACTATTTTTGCTTTTTGAGAAACCAAAAACCAGCTACCAAAAACCAGCAAGTGTCATTTGTCACTAAAAAAAACTTCTTTTGTTGTTTGTCGCTCTATTTTCGTAAAACAGCCGAATTTTTGCCGTTAAGGACTATTAAGGTCTTTGTCGATGTGTCAGGCTAAGGAAGTGTCTCTGTCATTTGTCACTAGCTGCCTTTGAAATCTATCGATCTAAGAAAGGGCCGTGTCGATTTGTTGAATTAGGGCCTCAAGGGCCCTGTTATGCAGTTGCATTTTACCACACAAAGATAATATCCTCAGACAACCTACCCGAAAATTTACAAAAACCCTATCTACGTACCGTATATATGGGACAGATTCTCAGAAAATGTGCAATCTGCATTGCTACACATCTCTCAAAGTCTGCTAAATTGGAGTTAGAAATGATAAATACTGATAATATATGAGTGTATTCTGTATTGTATTCATTCAATAAGTCTGTCTGGTTATGTTGAACTGTATTTTGAACCTGATTTTCGTCTTAAATTTGGGTTATTGAAGAGGATTGGCGAAGGAGAATTGTACATTATCGGAAATACCCATGTATAAGCCCCAGCTTAATTAATCTTAAATGGCTTATATTCGGGGTGGGCTTATATATTGGGGCCCGGCTTATATTTCAGCCAACAATTTATTTTTTTATCTTCGCATGAGACTTACCCAAGTCTAACCTAACCCTAACCCCATAATCCTCACAGGGTAAACAACTGGTATAAATAGACACAAACCCGAGTCAGTTAGCTCTCTAAATAGACCATATTTACACAGATGGGTCAGATTTACAGAAAACGTACAATTCACCTACAATTCACCTACATTTTCAGAAATTCTGACCCAACTACGGTCGAGGAGCAATGGCTTTAAACCCAGAAGGTATATCAACACAGAACTCACATGGACACACCTAAATATTGCTGATAATTCCGCCCGAAGTTATCTACTGAATAATCTCCCTCTATGTTACTCTATGTTTCGCGCTGCACAGTCTAGACCAACACTTATTGATAATGTCTTTTCAAATGTATCACAAATTAATGAACAAAATTCGCCTTATCTTATCTACTTGCTAGATGAGAGAAATGCTTAGACATTTAGAAAATAGCCTTCAAAATTCTTCTTTGCTATTAAATTTAAATCAAAATGTAATTTATCTGATTTAAATATCAGGTTCAGTAGTCTAGTTTAGGATCATACCTTTCTCATGTATGTTTCCTTGTTGTACACTTGTAGGCGCAAATAAATGGAATGTTGAATTGAATTGTGTTTATTGAATTATGTCCAGTATCTTAATGATGTTGAGTTTAAAAAAGAACTGTTTAATCCCAACACCCTTTGCTCAATATGGCATTTATAAATTCATGTAAAACTATTATGAATTAACGTGCCATGGTAATACGGAGAAAAGAGCTGTAGCACCATAAACACATGGAATACTTAAAGGCAAACTATCTAGTGGAAAATGAAAATAAATGTCATTTTTCTGATATTTTAGTATATGATTCTTGAAGTCTGTGTGTTCATAAAACTGAAAAAAAAATAATGGGTCGCCGTGCTACTTTCTGAATTACAGGGCTTTGAAACATGGCTGACAACCCAAAAATCTGCTGCTTTCAACATGTTTTCTATATTTCCTAAACATGTCTATTTCAGACACCTACAATTATTTCTTGAATGCGATGACATACACTTTTTTCCCTATATATATTTAGAATATTACCTGCACTATATGTGTAGAAAATTTGGGGACATTAGGAGTTTTCGTTTTTGTTTTATCCCCCAAACCATGAATGAAAAATGCAGCATTTCCCAATAGACTTGTATACTAAATGGGTACAAATGAGAGTACCCACAGCTACTTCTGTTTCCTAAACATGTCTATTTCAGAGAGCTACAATTATTTTTTCAACGCGATGACATATATTTTTTTTCCTTTTGATATGTAGTATATAACCTGTACTATATGTGTAGAAAATTTTGGAACAGTAGGAGTAGCCATTAATGGTTTGTTTTATATTATAAAACATGAAAAAATGCGCCGTTTCTCCATAGACTGCAATGCTAAAGGAATAGTACGTAAAATGCCCGTATTATAATGGTATGGAAAAGGGGGGCGTGGCAGTGAATAGTAGCGTTTGCCTTTAACATACAAAAGCTTTCCTGGCCTTAAAAATATTGATTGCTTATCTCATTCTAGATAAGAACAACTTGTATATATTTAAACATACAACTTTACCTCAGACCTCAGGACTCAGATCAGTGAGAATGACATGGATTACGCTAGTGATATTTGTGATGTGTTTTAGGAAAATGAGTCATAAGTCGCAAAAAATAGATTTTGAGATATCATTATATTTGAATAGAGGAGATCAAGCCGATTCCAATGATAGTAAACAGTCTTATAATCTAATAAGTATTTGTAGATATTAGGTTTGATATTTTCGTTTTTAAAAAAAAAGTTTCCAATATTTCTCTGGGTCAATAAACGGTAAAGTAACTAAATGTAGTCCATATGAGGACCTTTAAAACGAAAGGTTATATTCTATACATTGTCCTGAAATTTGAGAGATAGATTGATATATGAGTTATCAACCCTTAACAAATTAGAACATTCCAATAATGTGATCTTGTGAAAAAAACAGTTTAAAAAATATCATTTTTGCGACTTATGACTCATTTTCCTGAAACACATCACATTTGTAGCCTGGCTCCTACACCAAATACCACAATGTACAGGTGGGTAGTGTTATATGTTCATTATAAGATGTGAGGCAGGGGAATAAGTCACAATTTGGAACATTGATATTGTCAATGTTCCTTAGTGTTGTTAGCAGCATAAATAACTGTACCAAATGTCAAGACTGTGTATTGAATATATCTATGCATATCTGAGGTTATCCTAAGGAGTATATATATATGGGTCAGATTCTCAGAAAATGTACAATTCACCTTCACCAATTCTCTCAAATAACCCACATATAAGACAGAAATAAAGTTCAAAATACACTTCAACCTAACCAAACAGATTGCTAGAATCAATCCAATGCCGAATATTTTCAAATGTACCTAGTATTGACCAAATTGCAGCCTAATTTTGCGGAATTTACTAAATGTGGACAGCTGCCAATTGTACATTTTCTGAAAATCTGACCCATATATAGTGACTGACCATCAGGAAATATCACTAACGTGTTTTCATGCATACACATATAGAAGTACATATTATTAGATATCCTACTCTTTAGTCGTAGCATGAACACATGTCCCAATTTTATATGGTTGCTGATGTGAATTGTGAATATATCTATGCATATAGAATAGAATAGAATAGAACAATCTTTTATTCATCAGAGCTTTTACAATTATGTTGACGAACAGGTCGACAGGCCTCTAGGTACCGTTTAGGATGTATACCTAGTTCTTCCGGCCGTTCCCTTTATATCTATTAAATAAGCTAATATATTTAAGGCACAAGTAAGGTTAAGTAATACAGATCTATGACACATAACAACATTTCTAACATAGGTATCCAGTACAGGATTTAACGGGGTAAGTTAGTATCGCCTAACTTTCCATGTAAAACAAAACTCAATAGTTCCTCCTATAATAATAGGATTCGACTTATAGTAAGAATAAAATATAATATAATACAATATAAAGTCAAGTTTTAAGTCTGCCCTCTGGGGAGAGAGGGGCCATCTTACTGTTCGTCCTATTTTTCTAATGTATTTTCTATTGCTTTCCTGAAGTGTTTCCTGGATTCTATGGCCTGTTTCTCAGTCGGTAGTGAGTTCCAGGCCATCTTGGCTTTATATAAAAAAGCTGTTTTGATATAACGATGTTTTGGGTCGACTAATTTTCAGGTTTTTTCTGTTATCTCAGGTCATCTTAAGGCGTATATTTAACTATACTTTACTAGTGTTGAAGAAATATCAGAATTGTATTTTCATGCATAAAAAATACAGAACTACATCCATATTGAGATATCCGACTGTTTACTATAATAGAAATCGGCTTGATCTCATATTTTCAAACATCTCAAAATCTATTTTTTGCGACTTATGACTCTTTCTCTGTAACACATCACATTATTGATTAGACAAAATGGATCAGATATCCAATGAACTGATCAATATATCGATCAACCAACGCTAGTTATAAGGGTCAGATTTTCAGAAAATGTACAATTCACCTTCACCAATCCTCGCAAATAACCCATATTTCAGACAGATATAAAGTTCAAAATACAGTTCAGACTAACCAAACAGATTGCTAGAATCAATGCAATGCTGAATATACTCGAATTTACCTAGTATTGACCAAATTGCAGCCTAATTTAGCAGAATTTCCTAAATGTGTAGAGCCGCCAATTGTACATTTTCTGAAGATTGTAATACATATTATGATGATTTCATTCTTAATCGATGGCAACCACTTGTATCATGTTAACTGTCGCAAATTGATATTTTTCAAAGTGTTTTTTTCACAGGATCACATTATCAAAATTTTCTGATTTTTCGAGAATTTATCACTTATAGCTATATCAATCGATGTATCAAATTTCAGGACAATCTACTTAATGTATCCTTTCGTTTTAAAGATCCTCCTATGGACTATATTAAATTTTAGTTAACTTACTAATTATTGATCCCTAGAAATAGTGGAAATTTGTTTGGAAAAATGAAAATATCAAATTTAAATTTTATTAGATTATTCATTGTATTACACTGTTTACTACCATTGGAATCGGTTTGATCTCATCTTTTCAAATATAATGGTATCTCAAAATCTATTTTTTGCGACTTATGACTCATTTTCCTGAGAGACATCACAAATGTTTTCTACCCTATGTCCTTGGTAGACTTCTCCTGGTTGTATTTCTTTCTTTCTCTACATCAGGTCCTTTGGTGCTTTTCGATGTTATTATCAAGAAATAAAGATAATTTAATTTACAAAATGTATGCAATTTTGAAATAAATAAATATAAACTTAACCTTTGCCTCCATTAACCTTCATTCATTGATGGGTGAAATCGCCTGAAAAAGTTGACCTTCGCCAATCTCCTCAAATAACACACATTTAAGGAAAAAATAAGGTTCAAAATACAGTTCAACATAACCAAACAGATTTAGTGAATGAATACAATACAGAATACAATTCTGATTGTGATTGTGCATTTTCTGAAAATCTGACCCAGGTACATTTCTTTTTTTTAAAATATTTTTATTGGCCTTAACATTTACCAAGTTCATTAAATCATGGAGAAAAAAGGAAAATGTTTCCCATTCAGAAAATGGGACCCCAATAGTGCACTTGCGTGTGCAACATCTTGGATCTGGGTTCACTTGAAATAAAATTGGTTGTATTAAACCATACTAATACGATCACATTTCTTTTGATATGGTGACAATTAAAGCGAGAAGGATACCCACTTTTATTTTGCAATTAACCATGCTTCAATTGAATTCAATTAAAACAGAATTACATCCTAAGGGTTTCGTAAAATAGGAGCCAATCATCTGAATATATATATACTATAGAAATACTTATTAGATGCCCTTAATGTTTATATTCATTGGAATCCCCTTGGTCTCATCTTTTCAAATATGATAATATCACAAAATCTAATTTTTGCGACTTAACATAATATTATGGTAAAAGGTAACATGGTAAATACTAATCCGAGTAGGACACTACAAGAATGAGATAACCTTGTATATTTCATAATATCCCTTAATCATAAAAGTGTATTCAGCTCTATCTGAGAATATGGTGAATCAATGTTTAATGTTTGGCTGAAATACAAACTAAAAATAGCACAATAATTAAAAGCTGCCCCCGGCCCTGGAACATAGTCATGTGGTGCCACCTAGTGAGACCCGTTTACATTGACGAGGTATAGCTTTTATAACATCGCCACCTGGTGGATAACTTGGGTACCATCATATCGGGAAATGTCCCTTTCAGTGCCAGAGCCGGCCTCACACAACCAAAACATGTTCTCTATAGTTTAGTGTACCTTGACAGCCGAAATCAAGCAATCAGAACGACTTCCCACATATTCCAGGCTTTAAATCCACTTTCTCCATCTCATATGTTTAATATATAACATCATATATAACATCTTCAGGCTAGGTTAACCAGAACAAAAACTATACCTCCATTTGTTGACATCCGCTTAAGTCTGCAGTCACTCCAATGACTATAAATCACCACAAAAATAACACATTCGAAACGTCCTACGATATTCCAAAATATTAAAAAAGATAACCTTTTATTCATCACATTTTGTTGGACATAAACCGCATTATTATTAACCTTATTCTCCTCCTATTTCCAACCTATAAATCAGCCACTTTCACCCGTGGAGTGTAGGGCCGCGCTATGCACGGGACGGCTTGAGTCAGTCCATGAGCCGGGGGACCCTAGATAGTCTGCCGATCTCTATACACAGTACTGCTGTAACCTGTTATAGCAATAGACAACGAGGATTTTAGCGTGAGAACTGTCTGTACTCCCATAGACGTCCCAAGGCTGAAGGCCGAGGGACGTCTATGGGAGTACAGACAGTTCGAACGCTAAATCCGAGTTGTATATTGATTTTAGTCCGTGATGGAACACCGTGGTGGCGCCACTAGACCAACGCAGTCTGTAGTATAATAAGTGCACGCGAAATCTTACCCAAAATGGACTAAAGCGATATAGCAGCACTTGGTTTGGTCAGCCTGCGCCTGACTAGGGGACCCTCGCTCCACCACTAGGGTCAGATTTTCAGCTGTACACATTTAGCAAATTCTGCAAAATTAGGCTGCAATTTGGTCAATACTAAGTAAATTCGAGTATATTCGGCATTGCATTGATTCTAGCAATCTGTTTGAGTAAGTTGAACTGTATTTTGAACTTTATTTTCGTCTGAAATATGGGTTATTTGAGAGAATTTGCGAAGGTGAATTGTACGTTTTCTGAAAATCTGACCCACTAGTGTGTGACTGTAGACTTGAGTCACTCACTGGGTGGGGATATGCTCAGTGTCAGAGAGTGGTGGAGAGAGCTGGGTGTGTGATAGTCCCGGGCTGGGAGGAGGAGGCACATGATCCTGCAGGTAAACATTGATACTTTTATTCTCTTTTCCGTCTTCATAATTATTGGCAACAAAGGTGAGTTTGTGATTTGTAAATACGTGTACATAGCTGTGGAAGCATGGAGGGCACTGACACACTGATTACATAGGATTCAATGGATGATCCAGTGGATTGGACATGTATACATTGCGTAATAATATTATAGGGGCGGGGGGGGGGGGCAATAGTTACCACTACCTAATGGGATTGTAATACATTTGTGATCCGTTTGAGGAAAATGAGTCATAAGTCGCAAAATATGGATTTTGAGATATCACCATATTTGAAAAGATGAGATCAAACTGATTCCAATGAATGTAAACACTAGGACAGCTAATATGTATTTCTATATTCTAATTTTTAAGTTTGATACTTTAATTTGTGAAAAAGAGTTTGGAATGTTTCTGGATGGGTAATTACCAGTAAAGTAACTAAATATACTCCATACGAAAGCCTTCAAAATGGAAGAATATATTTAATATAATATCCTGAAATTTGTTACATGGATTGATATGACTATAAGCACTAAACCCTCTAAATACTAGAACATTTCAATAAAGATATCTTATGATAAAAACACATTGAAAAATATCAATTTTGCGGCTTATGACTCATTTTTCTGAAACACATCACATTTGTGTTTGATATTTTTATTCATGAAAATAAAGTTTATTACACAGGCTTGAAATTTGATACATATATTTATACGACTTGGGGCATCTGATAACTCCAAAATGAGAATATTTGTACAAAGAGATCTTGTAAATAAAATATTTAAAAGAATATAAATTGTGCTACTGATGACTTATTTTCCTGAAACACATCACATATAACTGTATGAATACTATATATCCGTATCATCGTGTTATTATTAAGCCTCGGTTCATTCTCTATACATGTATACTATATTTTTTTTAAAGAAATTTGATTGAGTCCAATTCCTTTGCATACTATATACATATCATTGTGTTATTAAACTTCAGTTCATTCTCAATGTATACTATCCAGCATATCATTGTGTTATTAAACTTCAGTTCATTCTCAATGTATACTATCCAGCATATCATTGTGTTATTAAACTTCAGTTCATTCTCAATGTATACTATCCAGCATATCATTGTGTTATTATATGAGTTGATGTTCTCTCCAGGACACGAGTATACTATAGACACGGTGCCAGCACATGAGGAGCAGGAGGAGCAGCAGACGCCAGACCACTGTGAGTCACTCAGCCCGGAGTAGCACAAGTGCCTTATCCTAGCATCCTAGCATCACTTATTGCCTGGTCTAATAGATGACCAATAGGTCGCTTACATGTGCCGCCATATGGGTCAGATTTCAGAAAATGTACAATTCACAATCGCCAATCTTCTCAAATAACCCAAATTTCAGACGAAAATAAAGTTCAAAATACAGTCCAACCTAACCAAACAGATTACTAGAATCAATGCAATGCCGAATATACTCGAATTTCCCTAGTATTGACCAAATTGCAGCCTAACTTAGCAGAATTTACTAAATGTGAACGGCTGGCAATTGTACATTTTCTGAAAATCTGACCCACATAGGTCTATTATTCATACAATTATTTTTTATTATTTTTATTACATTTCAGGACAATTACAAATTTAATACCAAATTTACGAAAAAACAAAACAACAAAAGAGAAAACAGACAAAAATACGTAGAACAATGAATTCATGTATGTGATGTGTTTCAGGAGAATGAGTCAAAATTCGCAAAAAATTGATATTTAGCTTAGAGATTTATTCACAGGATATCTTTGTACGGAAGTAGTTATATTTAGGGGTGAGTCTAGCGCTGAATTTGCATGTCGTATTCGCAAGTCGCATGAATTTTGATTCACATAGAATTATGGGGCTAATGGTGTAGTGTACAATCTATAGAAAACATGCCATGTTCAGTATGGACTATTTATCAATGCTCTAATGCCAATATCCATGTGTTATACATGTTTCCCTGACAGAAGTGTACATCTTTTCCATCATGCATTTGGTTTTCATAGATCGTTTATACAAGATAAGCTATTGGTGAAAACATTCTTGGAAATGATCTAAGATACAAGTTTATACAACTTAAAACCAAAGAGAAAAGATATTATAACATGGTTGATATGTTCCCTAAATATGAATAAGTACACCCCCCCCCCCCCCCCACACACACACACATCATATTTGACCTGTTTGCACTGATACAGCTGGCGGAGGAAAACATTCCGACCTATAACATGTTTCAGTACAACAGAGAGTATGAATGGAGGGATAACTCCTTTGTTTGGACGAATATACAATTATATTACCTTACATGATGCATATGTTCACTTTAAAGGTAAATACCAGTGTTCACTTAAAAAATGAATGAATCATGGAATTTTCTTTAAACTTTGGATTTAGAAAGAACATGGTTGGGGGAACCCAAAAAGCCCCAAAAAACCATATGTCATTGGATTAGTTTTTATTTCAGGGACCACTGAAATGTTTTACTGTTCACTATAGAAGTCTATGGAAAAACGGGTATTTTCTGCATTTTCCCCAATAGCATATGATTGAATCATACGATTTTCTTTTAAATCTGCATACATTGCTGAAATGTTATTCTACCCTCCCAATTAAAAAAAATAAGGGGTCATTGAATTAAAAAAAAGGTTATTCAGCTAAACTTGCATCACAATAAGCTTTCCCCATTGAAATCAATAGTGAAGGGAAGTAAACTTCACTCATCCCTAAAATACAAAATAATATGATAATATCCAGTTTTTTTGCCATTTTGTATTCACCCAACCATGTTCTTTCTCAATGCAAAGTTTGAACAAAATATATTGAATTCTATTGTTTCATGCATTAGTTCCTTGAAATCCCGCCTGCTGCAGTGCTGACAACGCTGGTATCTATCTTTAACATACTAAGTAGTATTTAGCAGAGTAATACTATTTGAAAGTAAATGATTTAGATTATAAAGTCACATCTAGTCCCATATAATTCAGAACATACTGTAATCTCATAGAGTAAACAATGGAGCACGCTCACGTGACCCGATGCCACTCCTCCTCATAACCACCAACTGACACCATAAACTACAATGAAATGCTGGATTAATATAAACTTTACTTATTTGAACCATTGAATATATTCAGTTAAAGCCTGATTCAGTTCAAGCCTAATCGGAATTTTAGATAACTACTTTCAATAACATAACTTAGAAACATTTATGCACTAACAAAATCCACGATTTTATTGTATATAACCTTCTAGTATGAGATTTATATTTTGAAAACCAGTCAAATATTACCCTATCAATTTGGACTTTATTTTGCTATATTGTAGCTTGACCTTATTGCCGATTGTCATGGACGGTCAATAGGTCACTTGCATACGCCGCCGCCAAAGTGATTTATTCACCTGAACTCTTGTTTGTTTGTTTGTTTTACTTTATTCAGCAATGCCATGTCAGCGAGTCTTAATCTCCCCAGCGGTGGGACGCTCCCAGACTCTGCTGGACACATTGGTCAAGATAACAAAAAAATAAGAGTATAATCTACTGCTAAGTCAATGCCTTAGCAGCAGCCCTTATTTCGATAATGGTATTATAAACTTCGGATGATACAATATGGCAAAAATTGGTCGGGAATAAAATCCCTATAAACTATTAATATCAGAACATAACTATGTTCAGAATTAAGTCAATCACATAAGATATGTCTAACCTCATTCTTACAATTCTTGAGGCGGGCATATTTATCACAGTCTATCACACAGGCAGCAATCAGAGCCAGCGACGATTTGTACTGTCGCGCTTGATAATTAATAATTGAAATTTCCTTCCTGCCAGATACAGTTTATTCTGACTTGTGTTGCAAACACATCAGGCTTTACTATATTGTGGTAAGGCGTGTCTAAACTATTCCAGTATGACGGAATTTTATAATGTATAGAGTTATGTATTAACTCAGATTTTGGGTTTGGGCATTTCATCATGATCCTGTCAGGGTGATGCCGTTGGGTTCTAATGTCCCTTAAGTCTCTGTATTCTACCAACGTCTGCATATGGTTACCCTGTTGGAGTAAGTGTAGCCTTCTTCTTTGTTTTAGTGGCGGTAATTTGAATTGCTTGTGGTAATGATCCACACCGTGAAACCCTCTTACGACGAATGTTTATATTTTTTGTATGTTCAGCGCTGTTGAAGACTGTACTGAATATATCCATGCATATCTGAGGTTATCCTAAAGAGAATATTTAACTCCTTTACTAGACCACCAGGACAACCGGGATACTCTATACAAGTGACTATTTACCGGGATACTCGATACTACTTTACTAGTAGTTGATTTACCATAACAAAGATCGCAAACATGCTTTCATGGATACACAAATATAGAGGCACTTAGTGGATGTTTACTGTGGTTGGAATCAGCTTGACCTCATCTTTTCAAATATGGTGATATCTCAAAATAATTTTTTTTGCAATTTGCGACCCATTTTCCTATAACACATCACAATGTATATATTCATTACATTTTTTTAATTCATCTTTTTATGTTTTATTCAGGATTTAGTGACAATATTCAGCACACTTTCCCCAGTGTTGTGCCCTGTAGCTGATCATAATTTCATTGAGGTATTCATTTCTAGAGATTCATTTTAAAGTTTAATTATACAACTGACTTTTCTGAAAATTAAGAATGATACTAAAGAAAATTATACTACACCCCACAATGGATGCTTAGGTGATTGATGTCACCGGTGAAAATGTGATCCATTTTAGGAAAATGAGTCATAAGTCACAAAATATGGATGTTGAGATATCACCATATTTGAAAAGAGGAGATCAAGGTGATTCCAATGATACTAAACACTAGGATACCTGATAAGTATTTCTATATCTTAAGTTTGATATTTTATTTTTGAAAAAAAAAGTTCGCAATCTCTGGATGGGTCATTACGAGTAAAGTAACCAAGTGTACTCCATATGAAGGCCTTCAAAATGCAAGGATATATCTAATACAATGTCCTGAAATTTGTTACATAGATTCATATCACTAAAAGTGCTAAACCCTCTAAAAATCAGAACAATTCAATAAAGATATCTTGTGAAAAAAACAATCAAAATATCAATTTTGTGACTTGTGACTCATTTTCCTGGAACAGATCACAAATGAAATGAGATGCGCTTTGAACTTTAAGAATAATGAAGTCATTCTAACTTTCTATTCCTTCAGGATCACGATGGCGACCGAATCACCGAGAGAACCGCTTCAAGTCAACATGGCCGACTTCAGCTTCACAGTGATTGGCTCCATACTACTGACCATAGGGTCACTCACCCTACTCCTGGTCATCCTGGTCAAGCAAGAACTACGCAGGAACTGCACCAACTGGCTGGTCATCACTGCCCTGGTGCACTTAATCATTGTAGGCGCTGTACTGAGACCCTTCATGGCTGCATGGATGTACACACATACTGTATTTGAAACCACTTGTTTCTTCAGACACTTCATCATTTACTACCCTCTTATTCCACTTCTACTGATCTGCATTGCACTTGATCAGGTGCTGCTCAAGTTCTTCCCTCACAAATATCCACAGAAGAAGGTTGTGATTGGGTTGATTGGGTTTTGCATGGTCTTTAGTTTGGTGTTCAGCTTCATGGTCATTTTCTGTGTGAGCACCCCGCGTGTGGGTTATAACCATTGGGTTACACATGAAGGATATGAGGAGGAATACTGTACAGAATCAGGTAACGGGCGGCAAGGCAATAAACCCATGAATGCATCAATCGCGGGTATATCCTACATAGCTCAATTTATTCTCTTGTGTTGTCTCTTGCTACCATTCTGCTGCAAGGGTAAATTTGAGAGCCAAGAATCAGGGGCAAGCACTAATGCACCAGGCACCAAGAACTCCCTCATACTTGTCCTGGTTACTTTCCTTGTCTACTTTCTGATGACCTGTGGGTATAACTTTGGCATGGTGCCTCATCTAGGTACAGAAGACCGTGAGGTATTCAAACACTCGGTGGCGATGATGGGTTTTCACTACATCTACTGTAGCTTCTATACAGTGCTGCCGTGGATGTGGATGGTGGTGCTGGCTGATGTGAGGGCTGTGTTGTGTACACCTTGTTGTGCTCAGTGTTGTGTACAGGGTAGTACAGGGGAGCAGCTCAGGCTTGTTAACAACTCTGAGGCCAGTGAGTCAGTGAGCACTGTTATTCCTGACCCTGAGTCTCCCTAACTTAGTACTTCCCACTTAGGGGTGTAATCAGGGAGGTATATATGGGTCAGATATGGGTCAGATTTTCAGAAAATGCACAATTGGTAGATTTAAACATTTAGAAAATATCTGAGTATACTTGGTATCACATTGATTTAAAGTATTAGTTCTGTTATGTTAAACTACATTTTGAACTTGATTTTTTTCTTAAATGTGGGTTATTTGAGAGGATTGGCTAAGGCCAATTATACATTATCTGAAAATCTGACCCATATACAAGGAAGTAGCAACGAATGATATGCGCGGGTGGCATATATTTGAAAATAATGCCACTACTACTACTAGCGCCAACTTTTTATAAGTGCATCACTATAATGCTCTTCTATGGTAAGAGGGCAATCAAACTACCTGGGCTATATGTGGTACTATTGCTGACAACCATACTGCAGTGTCACCTGGCATGCAGTGGCTAAATTAAGTCCCAGTTGCGGATATTGTGGTTCAGTAAATGAGTCGTTGCTATTCTCTTTTATAAACCTCCCTGGTGTAATCAACTAATAATTTACAATTCCCCGTTTGTCAATGATAACATTTTATAATTTCACATTTCAATTACTTTTTTTAAAGATTTTATTTTAAAATAATACTTAGTGAACATGAAAGATGAGAGAATAGAAAAGAATAAAACTAGCATAATCACTGCCAATTTGAAAAGGTATTTACCAAATGCAATATATTTAATATTTAAATTACATCTAGATCAACCATACCTCTGGTTAGATATATATTATGATATCATACCCCACTTTCTAGTTTTTATGATGCATCAATATCATATGAATTTGCTATCTCATTAGCCTTTGCCAATCCTCTCAAATATGTCAAAGTTAAGACAAAACTAATCTTCAAAATAGAGTTCAATATTACACAACATATTTTTTGAATAAACACGAATTAATCTGCATTCAAACACACAATTCTTTTTTTTTTTATAATTTTGTAGATTAATTGCTCAGAATATGATGAGTAGAGCTGCCAATTGTACATTTCTAAGCGACCACCTGACACTTTTGCACCTGTTTCTAAGCCTATTGGCCTATTGGACAATATCTTCTGGACTTTAAGTGGTTGTCCCGATAATATTTGAGAAAATGTATGCAGTTAACTTTACTTTAAATGCCAAACATCCAATTTCTATATATTTTTTCTGAAATATTAAAAACATGAGCTAAAAAGCCATTGGTTTGATAAGTTTTGTAGATTAGTAGTTCTCCACCAGTGATAAGTTGTGACCCTGAGGAGTGAATAATGAAGGTTATTAATTACTAGTCGACTATGGAGAATATATAAAAGACTATTACTTAATTGCTATATGTGATATGTTTCAGGAAAATGAGTCATAAGTCGCGAAAATTGGATTTAGAGATATCATCATATTTCAAAAGATGAGACCAATCCGATTCTAATGAATGTAAACATTAAGGATATCTAATAAGTACTTTCATCTTTTTAGTCAGATATTTGTATTTTGGAAAAAAAAAAGTTTGTAATATTTCTAGGTCGATAAGTACAAGTAAAGTAGCTAAATATACTGAATAGGATGATCTCAGTAACGCACTGATATACTTAATAAACTGTCTTGAATTTTGGTACATGTATTTAAACGACCGCAAAGACTAGACACACCAAAATTGAAAATATTCCAACGAAGACATCTTGTAAGTAAACAACTTTGAAAAATATCAATTTTGTGACTTATGACTCATTTTCCTGGAACACATCACATATAAATGACTATTACTTAATTGCTATATGTGATGTGTTTCAGGAAAATGAGTCATAAGTCACAAAAAATGGATTTTAAGATACCATTATATTTGAATAGATGAGATCAAGTCGATTCCAATGATAGTAACAGTCTAATAGTCTGATAAGTATTTCTAGATTTTAAGTTTGATATTTTCGTTTTTGAAAAAAAAAGTGTCCAATATTTCTGGGGGTCAATAAACAGTAAAGTAACTAAATGTAGTCCATATGAGGACCTTTGAGCCGAAAAGATATATTACATAGATTGTCCTGACATTTAATACATCGATTGATATAGCTATAAGTGATAAACCCCCCCAAAAATAGAACATTCCAATAATGTGGTATTGTGAAAAAAACTCTTTGAAAAATATCAATTTTGCGACTTGTGACTCATTTTCCTGGAACACACCACATATGTGTGAGCTAGTGTTCCCATTACTGGTTAAACTGGTGCTGATTTATTTCTAGAATACCTTGTCACAATCAAGTGCAATTACCAATATTCTTATTTTATCTGAAGTCGTTCAAAATATGTTAACAAATGTACATAAGATCACCTAATAGGGATCCTTGACAGGGTTACGAATGGTAATAACCATCATTGCTAGTGCCCTTGTGAAGGAAACCGGGCTTGATTGCCAGAATACATACAGGTTAACTAACAACGAGTGTTGAACGAGCGTGAATATTGCAGTAGTTCCTGTTAAAAATTCTAAGCGACTGAAACCAATGAGTTAGTGAACTGATTTATTGTATATGCTTTAATAATATGAATAAAAACATATTTGTGTAAAGCCTTTTGTGAGTATTTTAAACATAATGTTTACAAAATATATTGTTAAAGATCATCCTCCAAGCAACGAGGGATCTATTTAGTAACAGTCAAATTATATGTATACTCATAATAAAACTTTATCCAAAAAAAATGACCAGCTTTGAGGGGCTGCGTTGTTCAATGTATACACAAAGCCTGCACCAGCACGCCCTAGATGGAGGTTATTAATGTGTCTCGGCTTTAGGTTGTTATAGCCCCTGGACTGCTCAAAGCAGTGGCTAAGCTGTGTGAAGCATGGAATCATAGAGTTGTTTAAAGGGTGGTCTCCACTGGCTGCGGTAAGCTCTGCGGTCAGCTTTGCGATGGGGCTGTGATGATGAGAATTGGCGAGGTCCTGCCTACATGGCCAGTGAATCATGTAGGCAAGATCTCATCATTCCTCTCCACCTACAGAACCAGCACACACAATCACAAGGCTTACCGCAGAGCTTACCGCAGCCAGTGGAGACCACCCTTAAGGCTGCAACCACTGATAGGCCTTATTACAGGAGTTGTTGATATGTGGGTCAGATTTTCACAAAATGTACAATTGGCAGCTCTACACATTTAAAAAATTCTCCTAAATTAGGCTGAAAAATGATGAATACCGGCTATATCTGAGTATATTTGGTATCGCATTGATTCAAAGTATCAGTTTTGTTATGTTAAACTGGATTTTGAAGCTAATTTTTGTCTTAAATCTGGGTTATTTGAGAGGATTGGTGAAGGTTAATTGTACATTTTCTGAAAATCTGACCCATGTAATGTATCAGTGAAAGCTGTACTCTCAGTTAACATCGGTAGAAATCTAAATATTTTCTACTTTTTGTTCCACTCGTTTCCAAACCATCTAAAGATCATTTGACAACATTTTTTTGAGAAATGCAGCGCTGTAAGTCATAACATGAGGAAATTTGGTAAGATTAGTTTTGTGGGAATAACTGAGAACTGCTTTAATAGGCTGCATCCACTCATGAGCCTTTCAAAATGTCTAGATGTTAAAAGTTGGTAGATGGTTTTATCATTTTAAAATCTTTTTTTCCTGTAGACTGGAGGGGAGCTAGTTTGTTTTTATTAATCTGGTCCATGGCACATAGGAATTGGCGAAAAAAAAATGTTAGTGGTTGCATACCAAGTCTACTCTTATCTGCTGAATCCTGACATGCCTGTTATTACTATTTCTTGCCACCAGGGAGCATTTCTGTCAATTCCCAGACATTTCATTGCAGAAGTTCCATGATATTAATCTAACCGCTATTGCTATATTAAGCCTTTCACAGAGGAGATTATTAGCTTTCATAGGATGTATATTTTATTACTGTATCATAAATATTACATTTTATATCAATGCTCAAAGATTTATAAATAACATGTAAAGTGGTTAGTGTGATATACATTTTGACAAACCATTGAAGGACCTAGCCCATTAAGCCAATTCTTA
Source organism: Sthenelais limicola (assembly GCA_942159475.1). Taxonomy (NCBI): domain Eukaryota; kingdom Metazoa; phylum Annelida; class Polychaeta; order Phyllodocida; family Sigalionidae; genus Sthenelais; species Sthenelais limicola. Next base: position 64,222,054 of record OW804102.1, on the reverse strand, counting down.
TGCGATTCTCACAGAAGTATATCCAAGTAGCAAACACTGTAAAAGGTTTATTATTTGTTAGTAGTAGGTCCATCAGACACTTTGCATACTAAATAATGCCATATTATTATTATTATATTATATTCCTCTTCATAGAGCCTGTCTTAGCTATCCGTACATCCAAAATTAAAGGTAACCGCCGGTAGAAATGGAGTTAAATTTTCATATAGGCACGTAGACCCTTTTGTCGTTTTTCATATTTTATCTAATGTTTGACAAATAAAAGATTCTCTTATCTTATCTTATCTTATCTTAGTGCAAAAGAGTCCTCTACGGTGTAAAGAAGCATGAGTAATGTAATGCTTACTGGACTAGGTCCTGTAGCATGTGACAGATCATGCTGAAACATGAACACCAATGATTTACAAAGTTTTGACCCAAGGGTTCATTTTTTTGGCAAATTATAAGTAATTTCTTTTTGGTGTGGAATGACTTGAGTATTAACATATTACAGGTGTACATGTACTATATGATTGTAAGCATATATGGAAATTTATACTCTTGCTTTTATCATTGCTTTTATTCGTTATGAATGCAATATTCTTGTATTAGACTGTAGATGAGTTTTTTTCAACAAAGTCCAATCCATAAAAAGTGAAATAAAAATGGGATTATAATATTACCTGCCACTTTAGAATGGCAGACTTCTGATACTGTACCTCTGTAATAGAGAATGTGTATGTCTCTCTCGTTGTATAGCTCTGTGCAAAACCTGTCTTACTGTTATTATGTCGTAACAACAATTAAGCTACATGTTTTTTCGGTCGGTTTTTTTTCTCTAATTAATATATACCCCGGTGATGTAACTCAAAGTGATCGCTTCTTCTTTATTATATTGTATAACCTTGTACTTGATCAGTAGTTGCTGAGAAAAGCAACACAAGTTGTAATGCTATTGCTGAATAAAAATATAAAGTAAACTTAAAACTGTACATGTGTAGTGTTCTTCCAACACAACCAAGGTTCAGACTTTCATACTTGCTGTGCAAGTTTTTCTACACAAATGGTAAACAAAATTGCCGATATAGGATCTCCTTGTTTCATTCCTCTGGCGACATCAAACCAGTTTGAAGAAAGACCATTATTGGTAAAGGTTGCCACTGAATTAGACAGAACAGTCTTTATCCAAGATATATATTTTCGTCACATATATTATGTGCTTTTAAAGATTTAAAAAGAAAAGACCAGCATATCGAATCATACGCTTTGGAGAAATCCAAAGATACAATAAGTCCATTATTCTCTTGAGCTTGTAATAAGCATTTTAAATCATCTATCCTGCGTATAGCAGTACCAATATATCGACCTTTAACATAACCGAATTGATCTTCTCCTATAATACTGGGGAAAATCAAAATCTAACTTTTGCGACTTATGACTAATTTTTCTGAAACACATCACATTTACATAAAGAGAGACAAATGGGTCGACATGCCTATGTGCCGGAAAAATGCATCAGCACATTTCTTCCTGTTGTTACCCTGGTTTTGAATAGGTGTTTGATATATTAAATTTAATTTGAAGAGTCTCTACTATCTGACGACTAGAGTCCTATCGTATAGAAAAATACATTACTATATGTGAGGTGTTTTAGTAAAATGAGTCATAGGTCGCAAAAAATGGATTATGTGATATTATCATATTTGAAAAGATGAGATCAAGCCGATTCCAATGATAGTAAACAGTCTAATAATCATATAAGTATTTCTAGATTTTAAGTTTGATATTTTCACTTTTGAAAAAAAAGTTTGCAATATTTCTGGGGGTCTATAAACAGTAAAGTTACTAAATGTAGTCCATATGAGGACCTTTAAAACTAAAGGATGTATTATAAAGAGTGTTCTGAAATTTGATACACCGATTGATATAAGGCTAAGTAATTAACTCTCTAAAAATCAGAACATTCCGATAATGTGTTCTTGTGAAAAAAACATCTTGAAAAATATCAATTTTGCGACTTATGACTCATTTTCCTGAAACACATCGCATATCAGTGGGACAGGTGGTTATTAATTCATCTTGATAGAAGAGCTTGATGGCGAGACATAGGCATAAGGGGAAAACCCATACTTTGTTAATAGGTGCTAGGCGCCTGCTAATTTGTTAAGAACAAAGCAGTTATGCCACTGATCTATCAGTGTGAAACGAGAGAGAATTTCAGAGAAAAAAATATATATATAAAATATAAGGGACACTGCATACTTGTTGTTAGAGTTGTATGAGCTTCGATGGTAGGATATGTTGAATAAAAACTTTTTCAAAAATAAACAAAAAATCCATCTCGGGGCACAACAACCCTGTACAAGCAACAGAAAGTCTAATATCAGACAATGAATATCTCGATCTACTCCGAGATTTGACAATAATTGATAATCAAGCATGATGCTCGAGCTTCAGTCAGACAGCGAATATCTCAATCTACTTTGAGATTTGACAATAACTAATAATTAAGCAAGATGTTCAGGAGTTTTTATGTAAGGCATGAGAGATATATTATAATATTCGCGCTACTAGAGACATTACAAAGTAGCTGATATGCGGCTGCTAAATCGTTCAAACAAAGCAGTTAAGCTACGTTTTCTTCAGTGTGAAGTGAGAGAAAGTTACAGAAAATAACAACAAAAAATATAAAATATGAGGGACACTGCATACTTGTTGCTTAGAATTGTATGAGCCCCGACGGCAGTATGAGCCCCGACGGTTTGAATAAAACCTTTTCAAAAACAACAAAAAAAGAACGGAAATTCACCTAACTGATCCTATCATGTAGATTAACAACTATCATCTTTCCTTCTACACTAATTACTAATTACCTTTACTTATGCACCACTCCTTTCCTTCTATAGTAGTAGGACTGCACCTAACAGCCCCTGGCGGAAAATCATGGACAATGCTAAATAATAGCCCCCGTGAGCCTTGTATATCCTTATCACTTATGGCTGTATAAATATGTTAAATAAAAAAAAAAAAAAAAAAAAAAACCTTGTAAGATTGGTGAAGGGTGGGGGTGCGCGTTTTTATTTTTGGCAATTTATGGAAGGTTTATATTTTATATACGTTTATATCTGCAGACTGTGTGTGTGAACCGAACCGGAACTCTACATATTGACATTGCCTAGCAACCAGGCACCCGCCAAACAAACTGACATTGGAAAAAAGCTGCTTCGGTCGGTCGGACGAACATTGGTTTTTTTTCTCTTTTTTCTCTCCTTCTATATATTGAGTTAGTTTGAAATGAATATTGAAAATATGAAATAACATTGCCACCGACCCAAATACAAATATCCAAGCAATTCGCTCTTCTTGATAGTTTGTGGGATATACTATTTTGTTATATTACTTATTAAGATTACTATATTACTTATTTTATTTGTTCCTGAATGTTCCTCCTAAAAACTCTTCTTGTTTCGAGATTTTGGAGTTCGGCTGGGAGTGCATTCCAGAGTTCAATTGCTTTATAGATAAAGCTATTTTTACTAATACCTCTGCGCTGTGACGTAGGCGAGTTGTTAGCTTTTTTAAAGTAACAGTGCAGTATTATCAACAATCTCACATGAAAAGAAAAAGATTAAATTTTATAGTAGGGTCATCTGGAGCACTTATGTGACCGTTGAGAGGTTGGTTTAGAGGTTGGTTTCTCAGTGGATTTGACATCTATGAAGGGTAAATAAAAAATTGACTTTATCTATATTGCACTGGATTGCCCATGTCTAAAAACATAGAAGAAGTGTATTCACACTGGAATATATCTTGATTATGCCCTGAGTTATGGTGTTCCAAAGTTTTAGTGGCAGCCATTTTGTATTTTATTGTGATTTTGGGCATGTTTCCTGACCTAGATTTTCTGGGCTTTTTAGTATATTAATAAGGGATATTAATAATACCCAAAACAGTTCAGAAACTTATCTTTTGCGATTTGTCCCAGGTCTAATTTCTCCTAAACTAAACCTGAAAGGTCATTAGTATGAAAAGGGGTTTGTTCTATTACCCCCAGGGGGCTTTGAGGGTGAGTTTCCCATGCTCAGTGCTAACTATGGTTGTCCTAATTGTAGTTTCACTTTCCATAAGTCAACTTAGCATGATAAGAGCTTTCATAAAAGCCTATCCATAAGTCAACTTAGCATGATAAGAGCTTTCATAAAAGCCTATTAGGAAGGTTCTATGATGATTTTGAAAATTTGACCCTTGTGAGCTGAAAATTGTCAGCCATCTTAGATTTGAAGGTCAAAGCAAGGTTAAATCATCAAACTGATATCAGATATGAATTCCTCAACTCCCCAAACCCTAATAACCATATACTGGACTGCATGGTAGGCCAAGCCATTGAAATATTAATTCTCATAATGGTTGATGGCGGCCATTTTGGATTTGGGGCTCTCACGAGTTTTCCCCGCACTTTCGCGAGGGTCGCCCCCACTCAATTTTTTATTTACCCTTCATAGATGTCAAATCCACTGAGAAACCAACCTTTACTCTCAACGGTCACAGAAGTGCTCCAGATGACCCTACTATTTAAGTTGTTAATGTTAAGGCAGGTTGTTTGCTCTTACGGGTCAGATCGTCAGAAAATATACAATTCTTCACCAATCCTCTCAAATAACCCAAATTTAGTACGAAAATCAGGTTCGAAATACAATTCAGCATAACAGATTTATTGAATAAATACAATACAATTCTTTATTGTCAGATCGTTACAAACAATGGTTGGTCATATCTGGCGTGCCTGCTCTTCCAATGAATGCCTCACTACATTATTTTCTTAGGCGACAATATGTAGAATAACAATAAAACAATAAGTAGGTGACCATATCATCACTCGATGAAGAGGACAATAAGCGATACAGACAGTAAGACAAGATAACAAGGTCCACAGGGCTGATAAGCAGCAATGTTGATACAGACAGTGAGACAAGATAACTAGGCCCACAGGGCTGATAAGCAGCCATGTTGATACAGACAGTAAGAGAAGATAACAAGCTCCACAGGGCTGATAAGCAGCCATGTTGATACAGACAGTAAGACAAGATAACAAGGTCCACAGTACTGATAAGCAGCCAAGTTGATACAGACAGTAAGACAAGATAACAAGGTCCACAGGGCTGATAAGCAGCCATGTTGATACAGACAGTGAGACAAGATAACTAGGCCCACAGGGCTGATAAGCAGCCATGTTGATACAGACAGTAAGACAAGATAACAAGGTCCACAGGGCTGATAAGCAGCCATGTTGATACAGACAGTAAGACAAGATAACTAGGCCCACAGTGCTGATAAGCAGCCATGTTGATACAGACAGTAAGACAAGATAACAAGGTCCACAGGGCTGATAAGCAGCAATCTTCACAAGGTCATTTGTGATGTGTTTCAGGTAAAAGGGTCACAAGTCGCAAAAGTGATATTTTTCAAAGTGTTAATTTTACAAGATTGCTTTATTGGAATACTCTGATTCATGTAGTCATGCTGGCTGGCCTTGGTACCACTCCTTCCTTATGATATTTGAAAAGATGAGATCAAGCTGATTCCAATACGAGTAAACACTAGGACACCCGATGTATTTCTATATTTTAGGTTTGATATTTTTATTTTTGTTTTTATTTTTATTTTTGTTTGCTAAAGTAACTAAATATACTCCATACAAAGGCCTTCAAAATGCAGGGATATATTTATGCAATGTTCCGAAATTTGTTACACAGATTGTTATGACTGTAAGCGCTGGACCCTCAAAACATTTCAATGAAGAGATCTTGTGGAAAAAACAATTTGAAAAATATCATTTTGCGACTCGTGACTTATTTTACTGGAACAACGTCACAGAAGTGTCAGTATAAGCATATGTGACCCGTTTTAGGAAAATGAGGCATAAGTCGCAAAATATAAATTTTGAGATATCATCATATCTGAAAAGAGGAGATCAAGCCGATTCCAATAATAGTAAACAGTCCAATATTCTAATAAGTATTTCCATATTTTAAGTTTGATATTTTTATTTTTGAAAAGAAAACTTTGCAATATTTCTGCGGGGCAATAACAGTAAAGTAACTAAATATACTCCATCTAAGGACCTTTAAAACGACAGGATATATTTAATATATTGTCCTGAAATTTCAGATATCAACTGATGTAACTATAGGCGGTAAGCTCCCTAAAAATCAAAACATTCCAATAAAGTGATCTTATAAAATAAACACTTTGAAGAATATCATTTTTGCGACTTATGACTCATTTTCCTGAAACATATCACATATTGTGCTAGTTATATCAACAGGCAATAGCGCGTTTTTTTTTAATTGGCTCAGATTTTCAGAAAAGGTACATTAGAATAGAATAGAATAGAGAAATATTTTATTCATCAAGGAGTTTTACATTATATTGACGAACAGGTCGACAGGCCTCTAGGTACCGTTCAGGATTTATACCCAGATCTTCCGGGAGTTCCCTTGACATTAATAATGTAATAAGCTTATAATTATAAGGTACACAGTAAGGTTAAGTAATAATCATCAAGATAGGTTTAAGAAATACAACAACAAATGTGATGTGTTTCAGAAAAATGAGTCATAAGTCGCAAAATTGATATTTTTCAAAGAGTTTTTTTCACAAGATCATATTATTGGAATGTTCTGATCTTTGGAGAGCGTGTCACTTATGGTCATGTCAATCGATGTCTCAAATTTCCGGACAATCTATGTAATATATCCTTTCATTTTAAAGGTCCTCATATGGACTACAATTAGTTACCTTACTGTTTAGTGACCACCAGAAATACTGGAAACTTTTTTTTTCAAAAAACGAAAATATCAAACTTAAAATCTAGAAATACTTATTATTTCATCAGAGTGTTTACTATCATTGGAATCGGCTTGATCTCATCTTTTTAAATATGATGATATCTCAAAATCTATTTTTTGCGACTTATGAGTCATTTTCCTGAAACACATAACATATCAAACATAACAATCCAGTATAGGATTAAAGCGAGGCAAGCAGGTGTCACCTAGACTTCAGTGTGTATAAACAAAAACACTGATAGTTTCACCTATAATAATAGGACTGAAATAATGATAAAATAATAAAGTTTTCCCTTCCTGGGGAGAGGGGCCCATTTACTGTTTATTTCACTCTTTATATGTGTTTTCTATTGCTTTTCTGAAATGTTTCCACAATTATATGGCCTGTTTCTCAGTCGGTAGTGAGTTCCAGACCATCTTAGCTTTACATAGAAAGCGGTTTTGATACAATGATGTATTTGGGTGATTAATTTTTCCTATTAATATTTCTTTTGTCTAATTTCGAATCTGTTTGTACCAAGTAGTGCACACTTTCCAGTATATGGACCTCTCTCCGTACATAGTTGGTAATATCTTTAAACTGGCTGTGTCAACATTGGTTCTTTTTGTCATATTAAATACAGATCGCACTGCTGAATTGAGCAGAGAGTCTAGTCTTTTTAATAACTGTCCATTCGTCGTGGAATAGAAAATATCTCCCTGATCTATATAGAAGTCCTGGTCGATTCCAGCGAAATGGGGGCCATTATGTGTTTTTTATCATTTTATCCAATCATTATCATTTTTTTGTCATTGAATATAAAACGTCAAAGGATGAAAAGCCCAAAATCTTAGCTCTTAACTCTTGAAATTCTTGGAACTAGGGGTGGTAGAAGTTTTTACATTGAAAATTAGTGATAGATTACGAATGCACTCCTTAAATATTGAATATAGCATATTTGTGTATATTTAATTAGAGATGTCCCAATTTTGATTATTTAAATCATGAAGAACCGCTTAACTTAGTTTAGAACTTTGAAAAAAATGTGTTTTTTTATTTTTATTTTTTTTTGCATGTGCATTTAAAAATCTTGGCTACCTACCCTTCCTTGAGCTTATCCTAAGTGGCTTTCTGCTAATCCTTACACTATATCCCATATCTCATAAAGAATAAATGTCTGAATATGTCATTAAACTGAGAGATTAGGGCTGTGTACAAGTGAAAGCCATTTGCATCTAGTATATATATTAATGTATTTAGGCATAATTGAAAAAGCATACGTAATCTATCGCTGCAGCCATTTCTGGCGATATTTTGTCTATTTACCAACATCATATGATAGTTAAGGTAGTAAAAATGCCATTGTTATCATTCATTTATTCCTAATCCATAATCACAAGCTAACCTCCATTGAGTAGCCATTATATTTTCAACTAGAAAGGAGAATTTCAATTTTTCCACAGATTTTTACGATTTTCAATTGATGCGATTTCTGACTCATTTGCCATGGCCTCTGAAAGAAATGGCATTTTATGAAAAAAATCATATAATTTCCTCGACTTTATTCCTTCCCATGCATTCTAAACAAAAAAAAATCATTTGAGGACGATTTCTGCCTTAAAAAATACCGTTTTTCCAGTGTCATTCGTAATCTATCGGTGCATACGTAATCTATCGCGTCATACGTAATCTATCATGATTTCAAAACTCTGCCATTTACTGACAATTTTCATGCTATGTTTCTTACCTTATTTCTTTCCATATATTCGAAGCAGTATAATTCAGTATGATAAGCAGTCTTTGATTACTTCTGCTTCAAGAAATATCCCTTTTCCAGTGTCTTTTGTAATCAATTATGTCATTTGTAATCCATTATTTTTCCATTATTGGGATATTCCTTCAGAAATTTTGCTATTTAATGAATGAAAGCATCAGTTCTCTGTCTTTATCCCTTCCCACATATTTTCAGTAATAAAAATTAATTCTGGAAGAATCTTGGTTTAAGAAATAGCATTTTTACCATGTCATACGTAATCTATCATTGCATACGTAATCTATCGCGATAGATTACGTATGACATTTTAATCACATGTATACAAGAAATAAGAATGTAAATATGACTTTTGGTGCCTGTTACGTATCAAGACACGAATGATGATCAAATACACCAGAAATAGTTGTTTATTCTCCATTATTTATTGTACAAGTGCTGCTAATTGTCATGCTGCACTGGAATTCAATACAAACCTGATTTTCACATCCAAAAGCCTCACTGGGAGCCCAAAAATGGTTGCAGAATCACAGAAATTTCGGATAGTTTGCAAAACAGACTATGGGATACATATGAGAAATATCTTTCACTAATCTTCAAAACGAAAAAAAATGAGTAGGAAAAACGTGTCATTCGTAATCTATCGCTTAGAGTAAAATTTGGCTGACTTTGTCATGAAGAACTGAGCCTGGTGGCTTCATATTTGATCATAATACAAATATATTTATTTCTATACATTGACAAGCCCTTCCAGTGTATGTTGAGTACATTTCATTGTTTTAAAATGTTTTCAGATAATAAATATCTGTGTAAATATGCAACTTTTAGGGTGTGCATTCGTAATCTATCGCAGGTAAATTTTGTCCACTGCAGAAATTCTTAACATTCAAATAAAAAGACATTATACTAGGGATGGACGGGTCCATAGCATGTTTATCTCCTGATAATATGAAGGTCGTAACATCAATATGTTTTCATTTATAGCCAAAAATGAAAAAAAGTAGGTTTTGGCCCCGTTTTCACTGGAATCGACCATCTATATTTTGAATTATTATTGATTTTACAATATCTTTTTTGACCTGTTTTGTTAGTGTATGGCGAGCGTTCGACAATAGTTTCACCTTCCACTTCAGCTTATCTATTAACTTGTTCACATTGGTTTTGTACGGTTTTTATCAATAGTGAGGCCCAGGTAAAGAGGAGAGAGGGAGAGAGAGGGGGAGGGAGAGAGGAGAGACAGAGAAGAGAGAGAGGGGACAGAGAGCAAGAGAGAGAGGAGAGAGAGGAGAGACAGAGGGAGAGAGGAGAGACAGAGAGGAGAGAGAGAGGGAGAGACGGGACAGAGAGCAAGAGAGAGAGAGAGGGAGAGAGGAGAGACAGAGGGGAGAGAGGAGAGACAGAGTGGAGGGAGAGGAGAGACAGAGAGGAGAGAGAGAGGGGGAGAGAGGGGGAGAGAGAGGAGAGACAGAGTGGAGAGAGAGGGAGAGACAGAGGGAGAGACAGAGGGAGAGACAGAGGGAGAGAGAGGAGAGAGAGAGGAGAGAGTGAGGAGAGACAGAGGAGAGACAGAGGAGAGACAGAGTGGAGAGTGAGGAGAGAGAGAGAGGAGAGTGAGGAGAGAGAGAGGAGAGACAGAGGAGAGACAGAGTGGAGAGAGAGGAGAGACAGAGGGGAGAGAGAGGGAGTTTTTAGGCAGATCAACAACACATTTAGCAAATTATAAAAAACAAAGCTCTGACACGGTGACCCACTACCCTAGGGACCCTTTGATGATGCTTCAATACTTATCCAGAAAATTACCGCAGCAAGACATTTATTTGTGGGAAGTAAATTGGTTGTATTTCACCAGATCTGAACGCTTTTAGATTGTTTTTATATTTAAAAATAAAAGATCGTCCCACCCACCCACCCTGTCTCTACCCCTCCTACCTACAATATCCATTTGGTTTAGTATCAAATAATGTAGCCTACACAACACCAACGTGTTGGGTAGGCTACAACACCCACCCTATAAATAGCCTACATGTCAACAAGCTAGCTGTGAGTATGGATGTAAGGGTGGCAGTGGCTAAAGGGTATAGCTGTTGGATGGTTGAAGCTATGTAAACATGGCAGGAGTGAGTGACAACAGATAGAGGGTGCATGAATGTTTTCACAATAGCATTTCTGTACCATGAACGCAGTAGTTTTTCCAGGGTAGCTAACTAAGTCAAGTTTCTCTCAGGCGAATTACAGGTGGCCACTTACAGGGAAACACATTAAAAATAAGGCCAGAAGGACGGGTCGTGGTTATATGGGGAGAGGACGCTGATTCAGGGGGCGACAGGAAGAATTTCTGATGTGGGATTCCACCCTCATAGAGGGTGGGTCAGTCGCGCCTCATCAAGGTCAATAGACTATAGCTGCCGGGAGTGTCTATATAGGTGTGTACAGCGACCTGACACTCTGAACCTGGAACCAACTGGTGAATACATGGTGTGGAGACATTCGACATTGATTCATCTAAACCTGTGATATATTGTGGATTATACCTTGTGGACTCGATGATATAAACATTCCATCTAGAGTCTCCAGACATTAGTGAGTATGAGTATATATTAAATACACCAAACTTGTCTTACATACATCTCAAACAGTGCTAAAATAATGTATGGGAGAGGAGAGGGAAAGGGCGACTAGACTGAGACAGAGGACAGCGAGAGGAGAGCGAGAGGGGAGAGAGAGGGAGAGAGGGGGAGAGAGAGCGGAGAGACAGAGGGGAGAGAGGAGAGAGGGGAAATGAGAGAGAGGGAGAGAGAGGGAAAGAGGAGAGAGGGGAAAGGAGAGAGAGGGAGAGAGGGAGAGAGGGAGAGAGGAGAGACAGAGGGGAGAGAGGAAAGACAGAGTGGAGAGAGGAGAGAGGGAGAGAGGAAAGCAAGAGGGAAGAGAGGGAGAGAAGAGTTGATACATTACATACATACATTAGGGGTCGGATTTTCAGAAAATGTACAATTGGCAGCTTTAATAAATTCTTCAAAATTAGGCTGCAATTTGGTCAATACTAGGTAAGTTCTAGTATATTCGGCATTACATTGATTTTAGCAATCTCTTCGGTTAGGTTGAACTGTATTTTGAACATTCTTTTCGTCTGAAATTTGGGTTATTTGAGAGGATTGGCGAAGGTGAATTGTACATTGTAGGAGAGGAGAGGGAGAGGAGAGTGGAAGGAGAGAGAGGATAAGAAGGGGAGGAGAGGGTGAGGAGAGGGAGAGAAGAGTCGGAGAGAAGAGAGGGAGAGAAGAGAGAGATAGAAACAAGGGAGAGGAGAAAGGAGGAGAGGGAGAGGAGAGAGGAGAGAAAAGAGATGAGGAGAGGAAAAGAGAAACAAGGGAGAGATGAAAGGACAGGAAGAGGTGAGAGGAGAGAAGAGGAGAGTAGAGAGGAGAGGGAGAGAGGAGAGGGAGAGAGGAGAGGGAGAGAGGAGAGGGAGAGAGAAGAGGGAGAGAGGAGAGGGAGAGAGGAGAGGAGAGGAGAGTAGAGAGGTGAGAGAGAGGAGAGGCAGAGAGGCAGACAGGGAGAGGGAGAGAGAAGAGAGGAGAGAGAAGAGGAGAAGGACATAAACCACACAAATTATTTATAAAGTCAATATTATTACGTTGCAAACTTAGCAAAGTTTGTCATTATTGTAGTTTGAATATGTGGATGAACACGATCATGGGGCAAAGAGGTGAAGAAGTATTGTTTATGTAGATCCTTTTACGTTGGACCGTTATAACGGGTACGATGGTTCTGTGAGTTATTAATTTGCCGTAGGCAGCTTTTTTCAAAAGTTGTTGTCACAAAGAGTCACAAAAATATTAATGTGCTACAGAAAAACGTTTCTAGGATGTTACAATCTATACTTTATAACGATATTAATTAAACTAATATTCATCATATATATTATATACAGAGCATGGCAGGGCTGTGAGAAAAGGCTCCACTGAAAGCTTTCCCTCTGCGGTTGGTGCAGTATCAATATGTGGGGCACTGTCATTGCAAATAATTATAGTGAGACATGGAGCAGGTTGGAGGAGAATATTGGTAGGTTGTGAAAGATAGGTTATTTATAATAATTAATACATACACAGATTTAAGTATAAAACCAAGAATAAGTTTTGGACCGATTTTAAAGAAAAAGAAGAAATTTAGAAATAATGACACTAGAGTACTCTCTGCGTTTATGTTTTTGTATATAATTATATACTTAAAAATCATTAAAATTCCCTGTAAAACCACAAGGGGATGTTCTGGAATGTTTAAATCATGAGATTGTAAATTTGAACAATTGAATAGTATATTATGTTTTAGGAAAATGAGTCACAATTCGCAAAAAATGGATGTTGAGATTATATTTGAAAAGATGAGATCAAGCCGATTCAAATGATAGTAAATATTAAGGGCATATAATAAATATTTCTGTACACTGCAACTGAAAACGTCTTCGTACTAAACGTTTTTGAAGACGGTTGTTTTGTCCCCTTTTAGAAGACAGTTTTCACTGGAAAAAAAATCGCGTTTACACTATGAGTATCTGCGTTGGAAATCTGGTGTATCCGCACTCCACACTGTGTGAGTATCTGCGTGTATCTCCAATTGAGTTTGTGTATCTGCGTGTATACATAGTGCAGTGGTGTATCTGCACTTGTGAGTATCCTCATGTATCCTCAAACGAGTGGTGTATCCGCAGTGCAGTGGCTTAATTATTACATAAACATCCAGTGACTGGGGTGGGCTAATATTACATTTTGGGATGCATGGAGGTAACCATCCATACTAGGGTCACAGCTATTATTCTGAATGTACATGTACGTTATTCTGAGACCCACTTAACATTACTCTCTTCCTGCTCTCTCCCCTGTCTCTATCCCTCCTCTCTTAATCAGAAGCAACCATGACTACTTAACAACAGTGTATTGATCATTTCAGTAATGAAGCAAGTCATTTTCATTCAAGTTATAAACAAAAACTCGACACAATTCCAGCCTTATATATAGCTAATAATTCTACGTTTTTTCCAATTGTTCCAAGTGTAATATTGTAGTTGTAAAAGGACTGAAAAAGAATCCTTCCTTCCTTTGGCGCAAAAAGTATAGTGATGAGTCATCGGAAAATGAGTTACAAGTCGCAAAATTGATATTTTTGCAAAGTTATTTATTCACAATAGATCCCTTTGGTGGAGTGTTCTCATCTTTGGGATACTTAAAGCTACTATAGTCGCATGGATACATGTACCATATTTCTGTGTATTGCATAACATCAATGCCGTGTTGCATATAAATATCTATGCATATCTGAGGTTCTCCTAAGGAGTGTTACTGTGTATTTAATTACTTTACTAAAGAGAGATTTTAGATATGTGGGTGGGCGAGGCTACAATGTTTTATATGCGGCTGTCCTCCAAGGAGAGGAGTGAGAGAGGAGTGGAGTGGGAGGAGAGAGGCGTCTACCTGGCTGAAATAAACAGGAATTATAACTATGAACTTTACTATTCACAGTAACATGCAGTTGAAGAAACTATAATTAACTTCCTGTGATATGACGAGTACCAAAGTCATAATTAGATTAGTTGTCTACTTTGAGAAAGACTTACAAACCAAATACTTATTTGGGGGCAGGGAGAGAGGGAGTGGAGAGATGGGAGCGATGGTAGAGAGAGAGGAGAGAGAGGGAGAATATTTGCAACACAAATAACCCAGTTACGCATGATTACGCATGATTACCAGATGAGAGATTCCTTTAGAGCCACTTAGAAAATAAAAAAAATAAAGGTAGTCTCTTCAGTAGAATTCGCTCATATTGGAACTGTCTTCCTGCCAATGTTAAGCGTAATGAGGATCATGATAGTTTTAAGAAGGAAATAAAAAAAAGTCTGTATATCTTCCTTCGTTAATACCAAACTCATAATAAGCAGTAATAAGCCTGCACCAGAAAATTGTGTATAATTAATGTTTGTGTTCGTTGTGACCCTTTTGGTCGTTGTTTCAAGGACTGCTTGTGAAAATGGGTATATAACTATTTGTTTGACTCAATATTGATCTGATATCTGTTCAAAGGTATATTGGTCAGGTCGCCTAGAAATGTACAATTGCTGTCAATTTTAAAAAGTTGGTAAATCAACATATCATCTGATCTTAACTGATAAAGTACATCTCAAATTTCAAGTGGATATAAATTCAAATTTAAATACTTTTTCCGATTTCTGCGATGCTCGTCATCACTTTTCTAACACTTTTTTATTCAGACATTGCTTGTGTCACAGGAAAATGAGTCAGTAGTCGCAAAATTAATATTTTTCAAAGTGATTTATTCACCCTTGCCCAGTCACAATGTACGCTTCTATTGTTTATGCTTAGTGCTGCTATAAATTCCAAGATTATATATTTACCAATGTGTAGATATTTCATACCTTCTTTGATGTTGTTTGAATGCCAAATATTTAGTATTGTTTATGTATTATGCAGAAAGGACGTGTAGGCCTAGAGTTCTACTAATCATACTTACTGTTTTGAATATGTTTTTATTATTCTGATATACCTGTGGGATCTGTTGTTCATATATTTGTATAAATCACTCCTTGATAAAGACAAATGATGCCCGAAACGTCGGAACCCAATAAACGCAAACCCAAAACTCACCAAACCCCTCCTGTCCAATGCGTTACTGGGCTATAACTCGTCTGCACAAAGTGCAGATAAGATAAATTGAAGTGACCATATAGTTCGTTCACGCATATATATATTATTTCGGATTTGCCTGTGATGTATAATTTGATATGTGATGTAATATAAGGTAATTTAATCAAACTCACAGAAAGAATTGCAAATAGCTTCGAAATCTGATGTAATGTTGTGTCTTGAATACAAATATTTCCAAATCAAATCAATCAAACCCATCTATCTGTGCATAATTGAGGTTGTCTTAAGGAGTATATTTAACTACTTTATTGTGTTTGACCATCAATAATTAGTCATTGTGTTTTGAATGACATTCCTATGATTCTATGGATAGGATTATCTATGGCCAAACTATCAACCCTATACCTTGCTACTAGGTACGCTTGAATAGCCAAACCAGTCACTTGAATGGGTTATATACATGTACATGTACAACTAGAATTAGCTAATGCTGGACATGCATAGTATAGGACGAGGACATCCAATTTCTCTAGAAAGACAAACCAACTTCATACATCTAAACCCAGTGTGGGCAGTTTATGTTTATTCAGTAATGGGATTAGTTCTGACCCAATTACTTCACTGGGGTTTGCTGACTTACACCAGCGTCTGTACCATATACTTTTAGCTTTAGTCTCGGTTCACTGAACACATGTATCTGCAGTAGGAGACTGCAGATACACGGGGATACTCCCACTGCAGATACACGGGTATACTCACTACTGCAGATACACAGGGATACTCACTAGTGCAGATACTCATGGTGTAAACGCGGTTTTTTTTCCAGTGTTTTTTCCGTTACCATGTTCAAAAACGTTTAGCTTCTATACTACCGTCTAGGCATTAAAAACCGTCTTCAATAGCGTATCAGAAAACGTTTAGATAACCGTTCACAAAATCAAATTAGGGAGAATAAAAATGGATTGAAAATTGCTTAAAAATTGATTGAAATTGAAGATATATATTTTTGGTTCATATATAGGTAAGGTTTGATTTAAAAGACCATTTATGAAATCATTTGGTATGGAGAATACTTTTGGGGATAGATAGGGGAACCCGTTGTGCATTAGAACAGTTATGACCTGATTGTGACCTGCACCTATGCACCTGATTCTGACCTGGTGCTTTACTAGTGGAAATCGTAAACAGTTGTGAGGCTCAAACTTGATTTTACAATGCTCTACAGACCCGATTTATAAATGCACTTATGATGCGCTCAGAGATGCACTAATGACCAGGTTATTAAATGCTAAAAAAAAGGCTGTTCTTATGCACTCAGCTAGAAGGGATTGGCGCGACTAGGTATAGGACTGGCGGAGTTCCTTCCCTTCATCTGAACCATTTGTAATAGCAATGGCACCTATACATGAAAAAAGAATAATCAATGAAAAAAGAAATCATGTTTAAATACTGTACAAGCACATATAATATTAAGAGTCTTAATAGCTTCTATACCGTGTTAAATAGCTAGAAATCCACAGAAAAATAGATTACTACCCAGCAGAAAAGTAAACTAACAATTAGAATGGTATGCAGTTCACTTTTAGAATAAAATACAATAAGTCATAACATCACAATATTCAACCTTTTTTAAGGATTATCAGAGGACAGCCCAAACCATAAGTTGAGAAAAAAAGTTAAGCAAAATAATGTAGTAGTAATGAATAATAATAAATTATTTGAAATGTAATGTACCTGGGTAGCATTGTTTATGATTTTTTTAATTATGAATTAAGTGTTGAAGAAAGGTGAGGAGAATTAAAGTAGTAACAATTTGAGATTAAGAAAATGGTTATGATAAAGTAATAATAAGCCCTAGGTTAATTAAGAGAGATATATCGAGAGTGAAATGGGTGGATGGGGAATATTTTAAAATCAGATGGGACTATTTTTAAATAAGATGGGAATAAGTTTAAATCAGATTTTTGGTGGTGGTGAGTAGTGTTTTTGGTTTCCAAAGGTAGGAGGTGTGGGGGTTTACCGGTAGTGGAGCCACCTGTAGTCTGAGAGAGGGCAAACTACCCATGCCTAAGAATCATATATTCTGACAAGATAGTGTTAGCCCAGGTAGACAGATGATAGTTGAGACCCAGAGTTGAGAGTCCTTCCAAATTGCGGAAAAATGTCTCACTCCAAACCGCTAATTACATTAACATGTGATGTGTTTCAGGAAAATGAGTCATAAGTCGCAAAAAATAGATTTTGAGGTACCATTATATTTGAAAAGATCAGATCAAGCCGATTCCAATGGTAGTAAACAGTCTAATAATCTAATAAGTATTTCTAGATTTTAAGTTTGATATTTTCGTTTTTGAAAAAAAAAGTTTCCAAACTTTCTGGGGGTTAATAAACAGTAAAGTAACTAAATGTAGTCCAAATGAGAACCTTTAAAACGAATGGATACATTACAAAGATTGTCCTGAAATTTTATACACCAATTGATGTAAACATGAGTTATCAACCCTTAAAAAATTAGAACATTCCATGAATGGGATCTTGTGAAAAAAACACTTTAAAAAATATCAATTTTGCGACTTATGACTCATTTTCCTGAAACACATCACATATTATACATTGGATTCCTACTGCAGGAAAAGCATTAGAGCAGTAGGCATCCAAGCACTGACATCATATTCTCATCTGATCTGAGAGGATGTGTACGACAGAGACTGATGTGCCCTTTCTATTTACACAAGCTCTCAATAATTCTTGTTCAGAGAATAACATCCTAATCTCTTGTAGGACCCCGATGATTTAGATTACTCACCCAACATCAAGGAGACAAACACAGATTGTCTTCATCTTGTGTAGAACTGTAATATCTGAAAGTAACCGACATATTTTAACATACAACTATTCCTATGGGAT
This sequence comes from Sthenelais limicola, assembly GCA_942159475.1. Classification (NCBI taxonomy): domain Eukaryota; kingdom Metazoa; phylum Annelida; class Polychaeta; order Phyllodocida; family Sigalionidae; genus Sthenelais; species Sthenelais limicola. The sequence continues at coordinate 64,203,913 of OW804102.1, read as the reverse complement.
TAATTTCCTGAGATTTGGTGTCTCAGGCATTTGTTTGAAAATAAACCCCAAGGCCCGTCAGGGGACACCAAATCGAGGGAATTAATCACTTTAATTTTTGGATTCAATACTACTGTTTAAACACATAAAAACAAATATTAGACCCTTAAAAAAATGTTTCAGATGTACTTACAGCATGAAGAACTGCAATAATTTAGCTCCTCCACTCGAATACATGGGTTACTAATTTACATCTGACACAGAAAGGACCGAGTCAAAACGCCGCCTTTATAATGTCCAAATCACCATGTTTTACACATTTCAAACCATCACATTCTAATATTTAGTTTATTTTACTTCTGTCAAACCAATATCACATATGTACACATAATTATAACTTTATGTGTATGACATTACCAATAATGTTGGTAATGTCAGCCGCACTCTCTGTTCATTAGACAAACAAAGCTTCCACTTTTTGCATGCAACTAACGGAGCCCGGACACTAGCGCCCAGGGATCAGACGGTACGGCCCACACTACAAGTAGCTCCTGCTGCTTGGGTATTACGGTCCAAAGGCCCAAGTGTCCGGGGCTCTAATGTCGCGCGCCCAATAGACTTCCAGTTTACGAATGCCATGGGGATCTAGGGATCACCTTACCTACACAGAACACATCACATTGAAAAGATGATACAGTAGCAGAGAATTGGACGGGTCAAACAGGCTTTATTTAACACTTTGTATCACTGCACATTCCCCATATTACTTGTTCCCTAAACATTTGTGACAGAATGTGTATGAATCACAAGGGGGTGTAAGTAGGAGGGGGTCGACTGGGCTGCCCCTCAGCCCACCCCCTCGCATTTAGTTTCCCTGTCCATTCATTCTGATCATCGAAAATATCAGTTTTCTACATTTGCTCTATACTTATTTTAGTGTTTTATTTAATTTAATTTGTATTTCTCATATATACTTGTTCCCTAAACATTTATGACAGGTATGTGTACATTTGCTGACAGACTGTCCCAGTCCTGTTTTGTAGACTCCTGTATTTATATAAGGTTCAGTATGTGTATAGAGGAAGAAGGTAAACATAGAACATAAAAGGAGGCTATACTAGAACTGGGGCACCTAGTACAAACAGGTCAGTGGCCTGTTGTGTGAGAACTCCTAGCTTCATACTTTCCTTCCAAAAGTACTTTTCCTTACTAAGCAAGACTGGGGACAGTTTAAGTAACTATTTCATAAGCAACACACTATAAAAGTTTACTTTGTAGATGCCCTGTACCATATGTACAGAGAAATTCTTCCAAAATGTTTCTCAATTAATAATTTGTCTATGTTATAGATATTCTGTTGGCCTGTAATGCAATTTGATAAATAAAATAAACAAAAACTTGAAACTGAGAAAAGTAGAAAATCTTCAGGATAAATGAGAGTTAACTCAGAGGTTGCCTTTAAATTTCCCAAAGTGCTGCAGACTTTGGTCACCAAACATATTTGTGATGTGTTTCAGGAAAATGAGTCATAAGTCGCAAAAAATACATTAAATTGAGATATCATTATATTTGAAAAGATGAGTTCACGCCAATTTCAATGGTAGTAAACAGTCTAATAATCTAATAAGTATTTCTAGATTTTAAGTTTGATATTTTCGTTCTTGAAAAAAAAGTTTCCAATATTCATGGGGGTCAATAAACAGTAAAGCAACTATATGTAGTCATTATGAGTACCTTTAAAACGAACAGATATCTTACATAGATTGTCCTGAAATTTGATACTTCGATTGATATAACTATGAGTAATAAACTCTAAAAAAATTAGAAAATTCCAATAATGTGATCTCTGCTTGTGTGATATAGATATTGCTGTGTATTTGGATATTTTTGGTAGTTGTGCTCAAGGTTTGTGTTGATGTGTACACGTCTTGGGAAATAATTTAAAACCATGTCTATTTGCTGTGTGGCGGTCACTGCAGCATAACCAGGAAGCTGTGTGATTTCCTGCTGCAGTCCTATACCTACCTATGTAGATATGTAGAACTGCAGTCAGGAATCACACAGCTTCCTGGTTCTACTGCAGTCATTGGAAAGTTCTTCTTCTGGGCATAATGATCGTCATAGTTTACATGATTTATTTTGTAATCAGAATAAACCTATCTTGTGTGTCAATATCATGATTAACATGGACCAAGTTAACAACATTGGAACATAACTACCATGTACATGATAAGGTAATACATTGATTTTTAAGCTATTTCATTACTTCCTAGATATTTCTCTAGGCTTATTATAATTTTTTCTTTCTCATGAATGGTTCAGAGTTACATAAACGACCTGCCCCAACCCCTCTGCCATCCAGCTGTTCCTTCTTCTTCAAATTAATACCATCAGTTTTCCAACCTGGAACCCCCACTACTCCTTAAGCCCTTGAACAAACAACACATGCAGGGTATAGGGCGGAAATAGAAACAACAGCCATCCACTTACACAAGGCTTAGAAACAAAGGATTCATGGTTTTTGGCGGGAACTATTGGCGTGGGTACATCAGATACCATCTTGCAGTCACAGAGGGTAGGTGTCTTATATGCTGCATGTATTGTATATATACCTAGAATATCACTTTTATGGTCGCATCATATGATGGCTTTATAATACATTTATAATCATTATTCATACATTGAGATTCATTTGATATATTGGGAACATTCTATTTTCTTGATGCACATGCATTTATTCTCTGATCAATTTAGGTTTTATATATTGTATTTTCTTATTTCAGCTACCCCTCTAGGTGATTATGATATAATATTATGTGCCTCCATCACTGCCCCATCACTCAGGTAAATATAATAATTTTCCTTCTCATTGTTCAAATTCAATACATGTGCTTATACTTAACATTGTCAAACTTTTGTTATTCTAGGGGATGAAGGAAGCAGGCCTATAGACTGAAATATCTACTGACCAATGGGACGTTTTTCAGCCGTTTTTCTCAAGTGCGTTTCCATATAGTACATAGTTTATGCTTTGCGGTATGCCTATTAGCCTTTAGAAGCCTAACAGGCCCACCACACACTGGCTAGTGAACAAACTCTGAATAGTGTTTACATGCTTCAACATTCAGCTAGTTTTGATGGCCCAGTGGTAAGGCATCAGACTTACAATCAGTACATTGTGAACTTGTACCCCAGTATAGGCAGCCTTTTTACATTTGTCTCATTTTCGAGTCATTTTATTTTTTAATTTCACTAATATCTTCATATCTGGGACTCGGTTTTCTTTTAAACACAACACACATGTAGTTATTGATACAATTCCCTTTCGATTGGTGAAAGAATTAGAGAGTCTAAGGTCGAATTAAGGGAGAAAAGTCTGTTGGATGGGGCTTGGTGATACATAGATTCTCTGTTATAGAGCTATGGGTAGCAGTCATAAGCTTGTGTTTATTTTCGGCGAAAATGGTTTTTCGCACGGCCATGATTCGTCAAGGATAATTGATATGAAGTGACACATGATAATGGACATAAATACTTGTATACTTGTACATTGCACCGAATATAGCTGTATTTCATTCTTTACAGATGCTGGTATCAAGAAGTATTGTAACAGTGTTTCACTGCAGTCACCGCGTTCACATGTTGCCGCGGCGACCGCGATGACGGGATCGCATCATGACGAGTAACGCTTGACGCACTTTGATTACCGCGATGACTGCAGTAAAATTGCCGCGTTACAAACTGCGGTAAAAATAGCAGCGGGGTGTGTCGGGTAACAAGAACAGGGAAGAGGATATGGGGTCCCCCTGTTTAACGCCTCGTTGTATCTGGAACCATCCAGAAGAAAACCCGTTGTTGCAGAAGGTTGCTTTGGAATCTCTGAAAAGGGCCATTATCCATCCTATGAATTTTGGATCCATACCATCCGAAAGCAGAACTTTTCTCAGGAAGGTCCAGCTTATTGAATCGTAAGCTTTTACGAAGTTTAATGAGGCAATGATGCCATTTTCATTTTTGTCTTCTAAATAGGAAATAATGTCATCCACTTTTCTTATAGCGGTTCCTATGTACCTCCCTTTGAGAAAGCCAAATCGATCGTCGTGGATTATTCCTGGAAGTACTGTATTTAGTCTTACTGCTAGAGTTTTAGAAATCATCTTATAATCGACATTTAATAATGTTATTGGTCTGTAGTTTTTAATTAGGATGGGGTCTGTTCCTTTTTGGGGGATAACGCTAATTAAGCCTCTTTTTTGGTTTTCCGTCATTTCACCACTCTCCAGACATTCGTGCAACATGTTCATAAATTTCTCCTTGAGTGTATACCAAAATTTCTGGTAGAACTCTACCGTGAACCCGTCGCACCCTGGGGATTTTTTTTTTCATAGCTCTTAAATTGTTTTCAACCTCTTCTTCTGAGATTTGCTCAGAATGAAAACCGTTATCACCCTCGTCGAAGGGGGGAGGCTGTGTTTGTTCCAAAAATTCTTCTGCTGCCTTTTCCTCAGAAGTGTGATTTTCATAAAGATTAGCATAGAAATCGCCACCTTCTTTTAGTATTCTTTTAGCGTCAGAAACTAATTCTCCCTTAATATTTAATAGCGTGATTGATTTTTTTTCCGCTTTATATTTCCCTAGGCTGCAGAAATATTTATTTGGCTTTTCGCCATCTTTAACCCATTTAGCCCTGGACCTTATAAGTGAGCCCTCGGCTCTCTTCATCTCTATGTCCCTTATTTGGTCTATTACTTCTGAGCGGGCGTTTCTTTCTTCTATTGTTAGCCTTCTTTTCTTATCCAAAGCTACTAGTTTTTCTCTTGCTAACCTTTCTTTTTCCCTTTTATGCTTGGCTTTTTTACCCGAAATATTGATGGCTAACTCTTGAATGTTTAATTTTAAAAATTCCCATGTTTGTTTGGGGTCTTCTTCTGGGGTAACCACTCTGGAACATAACTCTTCGACACCATGCACAAACATTTGATCATGCAGTAGGTTAACATTCATTTTCCAGAAGCCTCTGCCTCTGATACAGGATCCGTTGAAAATTTATAGATTAACCTCTTTATGGTCCGAGTGCGGACTTGACATCACCTGAGTATTGCTAACAATATTTGAGATATTTTATGATACCATAATATAGTCGAGCCTAGACATTTGCTCATTTCTCGACCAAGTAAATTGGGGCGGACCTGCTGTTTTAACCTGAACAATATCACATAAGTCATTAATAAAAAATATTAAAAAAAATATTAATAAAATCATTTAGCATTTTACTCGCGGGTTCTTTCGCTTTGTAATACAAATCTGCGTTCATATCTCCCATTACTATTATTCGGTCATAAACTAGCTTGTCTATGGTTTCCTCGATTTGTTTGATAACCTTTTTTTGCTCTTTTGGTGCATCAGCATTAGGTGCGTATACATTAAATATACATGTGATGATCTTTTTTTCTTGCACCACCACATATTGCCACCGACCATTATCATCACATCCTGACCCTACAACTTTATCACTTAATTTAATGACATTGCGGTTTGGAGCATTTCAATGGCATTTTGCAGTTAGGAGCAAGACCCTAGACAAGGTACATAAAAAAATATGATGAAAAAAAAAATTCTGTCCTAATGAGATTTTGATAAAAATTTTAATGACATTTGCGTTTTGGAGCGTTACAATGGCATTTTGCAGTTAGGAGCAAGTCCCTAGACAAGGTAGATGAAAAAAATGATGGAAAAAAAAAATTCTGTCGTAATGAGATTTTAATGGGGTTTTAATGACATTTGCGGCTTGGAGCGTTTCAATGGCATTTTGCAGTTAGGAGCACCTAGACAAGGTACATGGGAAAAAAAATGATAAAATAAAAATTGTCCCAATGGGATTTTAATGACATTGCGGTTTGGAGCATTTCAATGGCATTTTGCAAGACCCTAGACAAGGTAGATAAAAAAAATGATGAAAAAAATAATTCTGTCCTAATGAGATTTTAATGGGATTTTAATGACATTTGCGGTTTGGAGCGTTTCAATGGCATTTTGCAGTTAGGAGCCGCTAGACAAGGTACATGAAAAAAAAAATGATAAAAAAAAATTGTCCTAATGGGATTTTAATGACATTTGCGGTTTGGAGTATTTCAATGGCATTCTGCAGTTAAATGAATTGATTATTGGACTCATTCCCTGAAGTAAATGAATTGATTATTGGACTCCCTCATTGATATACTGTTTGGCCCAAAGTGTTCATTATAGGATTTCAGTAGGATTATAACAAACACTTAAGTGTTGATATCACTTGTATGCTTCTGTGGCTGTATGGATGGCTTTGGTGGCGTGTGATAAAGTAGTTAATCACTGCTTGCTGGTTCGTGAAAGTGTTGATGTGTTGATTATAATGACCTCGCACTGACATGCTTGTTCATTATATACAACAAACAACACTTTCTCTCAGCAAGCAGTGATTAACCACTACTTAAGTATACATTGGACGGGTCTGTTTGCGCGGGGATGTTTTGACTGGCATTCTAATAAACACTGGTTGATTGACTGCATACAAGGGCGGCTTTGACTGGACGATCTGCCGCTTAGACCCGGCCACTTTGGCGTTCAAGCGCTTTGACCATACCCCGAAATAACTAGTTACAAGTAGTGATAATGAAGACCTATGCCTGTAGTTCAATGAGTGGAGTCTCCGAAAGAAATAATTCTGATACTCATAGGCCGATATCACATTTTTTATATATGCATGCGCCAACCCTATGAAATATTTTAGAATCTGAATGTAGGCCTAATGGCTCTAACTAACACACAACACAGGACCCGGGGCCCTGGCCCATAGCTTCTATAGTGGTGCACCCCAAGTTAGGGACTAAAACTTAAAGTTGCCTTGACTTATTTCATATGATCCATGATAACTTTATGAGTTTTTATGATATAATAATATATGATATGTCAAATAAAAGAAAAGATTCAGGGCTATCTGTATTTGAAACTGTCACATGCACAATTGCAAGAATTCTTTTTCATATTAATAGCTGTTTCCATGGTAACTGCATATGAAATGTCATGAAAATCCTGACTTTCAACTGTTTCCATGGCAATTTCTCTTAGGTAAATGGTTCTGCAGCATTGGGGGTCATGTTGCACATACAAAATTAAATTTGCCAATTTTTGGCACATATGTCAACTTTGTACTATCAAAATGGTGGAAATGGCAAGGTGAAGAATTGAGAGCTGAAATGTCCCAAATTTGACCAATTTTCACTGAAAAATGGCCGTTTAGGCGAAATCTGGGATTGTAAGTATTAAAGAGATAAACCACAGTCATATGCACTGCTGCAGGCGGGAGTTCAAGGAACTAATGCATGAAAAATAAGGAGTGACAATAATTTTTTCAAACTTCGTCTTGAGAAAGAAGGTGGTTTGGGGATAACAAAAAGCAAAAAAATATATATATAGCATATTTTTTTTTCATTCTAGAGACCACCAAAGTTTAGTATTGAAGTATGTGGGGAAAATGGATATTTTCTCAGTTTTTCCAAGATTTCAGACAGACAAATAACATTTTTTCAGTTGAAATGTGTTCTAAACATAGACACTATACAGGTTTACCCTCATGCATGAAAGAACAGACTATCAACATATTTTGAACAATATTATTTAGCATTGAAAATCTTCAATATTCCTGTTTTTAACTCATTGGGAATCAGATTCAGTTGAATAACTTTTTTAAAAAGTCGGTCACCCCAATTTTTTATTGCTTGAAAGGGTAATAGTCCAGTAGATCTAGGGTAAAAAATGGCCTAACCTAGAACAAATTGCAATAGAAGGTTTTTCAACAGTTTTGGGTACTTAAGATCCCCCTTGGTCACATACTAAAAGTCTACAAAAATCAAGATGGCGGAACATGCCAAAATCGAAGGTCAAAGGTCAAGGTCACCAAAAAATGAAGCATCAAAAATATTTTGCCTTTTGGTCCATATATTTTGATTTATTGAAAATAGAATTTTCATTTTTTGCATACATACCACCTATGATGGGCCCTTACTTTTGAAACAGTTATTTGACCTCTGACCCCAAGGTCAAGGTCATTGAAGGTCACCAAACCATTAAAAATGAAGCCTTTGAGGGAATATGACTTATGAAAGTTTCCCCCATTGAAAGGATTTTACTTAAATTCATTCAAAATATAATGTACACATGAAAGCCAGTGAAATTCTGAACCCAAAAGCCAATTTACAGAGGCCTACTTGAAAAACTGACATTACAACAGCCTAACAAAATGTGGTATCTAAGAAAATATAGAGTAGGATTTTGGCCTCATTGGGTATTTTATTAACTCAAAAGCATATGATAGTGCAGAACTGTCTGGCAACCTTTTTTGATCTCAACATTTATTTAAATTTCTTAATTCTTATGGGTATTCTGAAGGGTGTTCTGAAGGATGCTGAAAAAAATGTGGTAGGCTGCCGTTTTCTATTTTGACCTATTATTGCCATTTTCCCCCTATTTATGCAAATAAGGTGAAATCTGATTGGCTGACAGGAAATCAGCCTATATATCCATAGGTCTTATAGATACATATGATTTGATAACCCCTACCCCCCCTAAATCGACCCCAAGGAATCCAATGAGGTCATTGAAAATATTTTATCTGCCTTGGTTGCTTAGCGACGAGATATTCCCATGGTTACCATTGCAATTTTAAAGAGCATCATCCCTTATGTCAATCTGATTCCCTTTCATCCAATCAGATTTCACATAATTTGCGTAGATAGGACGAAATAGGCTGAAAATAGTCAAAATAAAAACTATAATCCCATTCTGAAAATAAATAAATATGATATTTAATTTGTTGCCATAAACCCCCAAAAATGCTCAAACCTTGGACGCTAGGGCCCACTTTCGCATGTTTTCCGTAATTATTTCAGATGTTTGGGCCCACCTGTCCTCAGACGTTAGGGTCCAGATGGAGATACTTCAGCAATTGAGAGGGTATGATGGGGATACTTCAGGAAGACAGGAGGGTATAACGGTGATACTTCAGGAAGACAGAGGGTATAATGGGGATACTTCAGCAAGACAAGAGGGTATAATGGGGATACTTCAGCAAGTCAGAGGGTATAACAGTGATAGTTCAGCAAGACAGGAGGGTATAATGGGGATACTTTAGCAAGACAGGAGGGTATAATGGGGATACTTCAGCAAGACAAGAGGGTATAAAGGTGATACTTCAGAAAGTCAGAGGGTATAATTGTGATACCTCAGCAAGACAGAGAGTATAATGGTGATACTTCAGCAAGTCAGAGGGTATAGGGTTGCTGAAGTACCTCTCTTATACCCTCTGTCTTGCTGAAGTATCTCCATTATACCCTCTGTCTTGCTGAAGTATCTGTATTATGCCCTCTGTCTTGCTGAAGTATCTGTATTATACCCTCTGTCTTGCTGAATTATCTCTGTTATACCCTCTGTCTTGCTGAAGTATCTCTGTTCTGCCCTCTGTCTTGCTGATGTATCTCCATTCTACCCTCTGACTTGCTGAAGTATCTCTGTTATACCCTCTGTCTGGCTGAAGTATCTCTTTTGTTTTTAAAGTTTTTATTCAGCCAGAGGCATTATGCTGTTACACACTGTTCTCAGTAATAGCTGGTGGAAAAATTAGATTTACATCAAGATATATGAAAACACAAAATAATCGTGATTAAATATTAAATAGAAAAAATAGAAAAATACGACAATATCCAATTTAACTGATCATATCAGGTCAGATCGTACAGACATTTTTAGGTAAAAATAAAAATAGATAATATATAAATAATACGATACAAGGTATAAAAAACCGTCACCCGGGTATAACATCAATTTACTACAGACAAAAGAGCATCAGCTATAGCCAAAAGGGACTTGATATACCAAGGAAAGCAGGCAAACAGTTTCTGAAAGAATTCAGATCAAAATACAAGACAAACGACAACTAAGTATAGCTAGATCAAGTTATCAGGATCTGGAATTTTCCAGATATGTAAGGTGGTACTATAGGATTTAATACAGATTTTCTTTATCTCCCCCTTAAAATTTAAAATATCATCTAGAGTTTTTACAAAAATCGGTAGAGAGTTCCAATAAGATTCAGATCTTCCAAAAAGGCTCTTCCGGATTTTTTCTTTTCTCCAGGGTATAACGGGGAGTCTAATATCTCTCATATTGTATCTATGTTGGGGTAAATTATAATCAAAATTATTACAAGAGTAAAAAATTGTCAGAAATCTCTGTAAACGTCTAAAACAAAGAGGAAGAATGGTATACCTCTGATGTAATTCTATGTTAGAGACTCTAACAATATTCCTCCTATTCTTCACCCCATAACACAAACGAAGACATTGATTTTGTTGAATCTGTAACCTTGCAATGTCTTTTTCACTAGCTAAATCAATCAAAAGCGACCCAAATTCAATAATTAGTAAGATATAGGTTTTATAAATCAAAATAGAAATATCCTCCGTGATGAAATGTCTTATCCTAGCTAATCTCTTATATAGAATCTGGACTCGCGAGCAGGCATTACCGATATGTGGAAGAATATTTAAGCTGCTGTCTAACAGAAAGCCCAAATATCTAAAAGTTCCCACAATATCAATTTGTAATCCATCGTTATATATTAAATATTCTCTTTTATTTCTCCGCTTATTACCAGGAAAAATTTGTAATTTTGTTTTTGTATGATTAATCGAAAGTCCATTCTTGTTGGTCCACTCTCTAAACTTATTTACATCACTTTGGATATCTATTATATCATTATCACCCTCAACAGTATGCAGTAAGACACAATCGTCAGCATATAATATTATTTTACCAGTAAAATTAACAGAAGATACATCATTTATATAAATAATAAACAGGAGTGGCCCCAGTATTGATCCTTGAGCGACACCGGCTAGTAATCCAAGCCTATCCGAAACACAATCATTCATACATATAATCTGTTCCCTATTTACAGAGTAAGAACGAAGCAGAGAGCATATGTTCAAACCAAAACCAATCTTTTTTAATTTATACATTAAAATCTCAATATTAATAGAATTAACTCTGTTATACCCTCTGACTTGCTGAAGTATCACCATTATACCCTCTGTCTCGCTGAAGTACCTCTGTTATACACTCTGTCATGCTGATGTATCTCCATTAACCCTCTGACTTGCTGAAGTACCTCTGTTATACCCTCTGTCTTGCTGATGTATCTCCGTTATGCCCTGTCTTGCTGATGTTGAAGCTGAAATGCTGAAGCATCCCCATTCTACCCTTCATTCTGCTGAATAATCTCCATTATACCCTCTGACATGCTGATATATCTCCATTATACCCTCGGACTTGCTGAAGTATCACCATTATACCCTCAATTCTGCTGAAGCACCATCACCCCCCCATTCTACCCTCCATGTTGCAGAAGCACCCCCAGTCTAGCCTTCATTCTGCTGAAATATCTCCATTATACCCTCTGCCTTGCTGATGTATCTCTGTTATACCCTCTGTCTTGCTGAAGTATCACCATTATACCCTCTGACTTGCTGATGTGTCTCTGTTATGCCCTCTGTCTTGCTGATGTATCACCTTTATACCCTGCATCTTACTGAGGCACCCTATTCTACCCTCCCTTTGTCATTGTCTAAGCCCCCTGTCTTGCTGATGTTGAAGCTGAAATGCTGAAGCATCCCCATTCTACCCTTCATTCTGCTGAATAATCTCCATTATACCCTCTGACATGCTGATATATCTCCATTATACCCTCGGACTTGCTGAAGTATCACCATTATACCCTCAATTCTGCTGAAGCACCATCACCCCCCCCATTCTACCCTCCATGTTGCAGAAGCACCCCCAGTCTAGCCTTCATTCTGCTGAAATATCTCCATTATACCCTCTGCCTTGCTGATGTATCTCTGTTATACCCTCTGACTTGCTGAAGTGCCTCTGTCATACCCTCTGTCTTGCTGATGTATCTCTATTATACCCTCTGTCTTGCTGAAGTATCACCATTATACCCTCTGTCTTGCTGATGTATCTCTATTATACCCTCTGTCTTGCTGAAGTATCACCATTATACCCTCTGACTTGCTGATGTGTCTCTGTTATGCCCTCTGTCTTGCTGATGTATCACCTTTATACCCTGCATCTTACTGAGGCACCCTATTCTACCCTCCCTTTGTCATTGTCTCAGCCCCAAGTCCCATACAGGTTCCATCTAATATCAGATAAATAATCCCTGATTATACCCTCTATGTTGCTGCATGTCATCCATTATGCCACATCATTGCTGCATTACCACACCATGATCTCTATGTTGCTTGATTACATATGTGTGCGATTTCAAGGGTGCTATTCGGGGGTGCTATTCGAAATGTCAAATAGCACTTACGTGCTATTTGAGCGGGACATGAACATGTGACCCATGAGACGCAATTTCATTGGTTTGCCAACGTTGTGCACTTGGTGACGTTGCGCTCTGCTGTGTAGCGCTGCCTTGCACGTTTCGGAAGTTTTCAAGCAAAGTTGCGATAATTTGGCAAGACATACAGCACTAATCGGAACATTTATAACAGATAAATATACAAATCAGTATGTAATAAATATCTAATAGCCCTCTGTTCGATGTCAAATCAATCTTGACGGCGGGTCAAATCGCACGAAACCCTGAAGGGGTTAAGTGCGATTTGACTCGACGATTTGACATCTCCATCGGCCTATTAGATATATGAATAACCCACATTACCCACTCTATATTACTCCATGACCCATATTACCCACTCTATATTACTCCATGATCCACATTACACCCTCTATGTTGATGAATGACCCCTAATTACACCTGCTGTGTTACTCCATGATTGACATTAAAGACCTTCCATATATTATGTAAAGCCTTTTTGCCTCAGAATTTAGACTGCCCCCCCCCCCCTGAGCTGTGTAACATTAAGTTATACCACTTACACACTCTATATTATTCCATGAACCACATTATACCCTCTGTGTCACTCCATGACCCACATTATTCCCTCAATGTTGCTGAATGACCCCCATTACACCCTCTCTGCTATTCCATGACCTACATTATTCCCTCTATTTTGCTGAATAAGCCCCCATTATACTCTCTATGTTAGTCCATGACCTACATTATTCTCTCAATTTTGCTGAATGGCCCCCCATTATACCCTCTTTGTTACTCAATAACCCACATTATTCACTCTATGTTGCTGAATGACCCCCATTATAGCCTCTTTGGTACTCCATAACCCACATTATACCCCCAATGTTGCTGAATGACCCCCCTTATACCCTCTCTGGTACTCAAAACCCCCATTATTACCTCTATTTTGTTAAATGACCCCCATTACACCCTCTCTAGTACTCCATGACCCATATTGTTACCTCTATTTTGCTGAATGACCCCCATTAGACCCTCTCTGGTACTCCATGACCCACATTATTCCCTCTATTTTGCTGAATGGCCCCCATTATACCCTCTCTGGTACTCCATGACCCACATTATTCCCTCTATGTTGCTGAATAAGCCCCCATTATACCCTCTATGTTGCTGAATGACCCCCATTACACCCTCTATGTTGCTGAATGACCCCCATTACACCCTCTCTGGTACTCCATGACCCACATTATACCCTCTATGTTGCTGAATGACCCCCATTATACCCTCTATGTTTCGTTGCTGAATGTCCCCCATTGTACCCTCTATGTTGCTGAATGACCCCCATTAAACCCTCTATGTTGCTGAATGACCACCATTACACCCTCTCTGGTACTCCATGACCCACATTATATTCTCTATGTTGCTAAATGACCCCCATTATACCCTCTATGTTGCTGAATGACCCCCATTATACCCTCTATGTTGCTGAATGACCCCCATTATTCCCTCTATGTTGCTGAATGACCCCCATTATTCCCTCTATGTTGCTGAATGACCCCCATTGTACCCTCTATGTTGCTGAATGACCTCCATTATACCCTCTATGTTGCTGAATGACCCCCATTATACCATCTATGTTGCTGAATGACCCCCATTACACCCTCTCTGGTACTCCATGACCCACATTATACCCTCTATGATGCTGAATGAGCCCCCATTATACCCTCTATGTTGCTGAATGACCCCCATTACACCCTCTTTGGTACTCCATGACCCACATTGTTCCCTCTATTTTGCTGAATGGCCCCCATTATACCCTCTCTGGTACTCCATGACCCACATTATTCCCTCTATTTTGCTGAATAAGCCCCCATTATACCCTTTATGTTGCTGAATGACCCCCATTATTCCCTCTATGTTGCGTTGCTGAATGACCCCATTATTCCCTCTATGTTGCTGAATGACCCCCATTATACCCTCTATGTTCCTGAATGACCCCCATTATACCCTCTATGTTCCTGAATGACCCCCATTACAGCCTCTTTGGTACCCCATGACCTACATCATTCCCTCTATTTTGCTGAATGGCCCCCCATTACACCCTCTCTGGTACTCCATGACCCACATTATACCCTCTATGTTGCTGAATGACCCCCATTATTCCCTCTATGTTGAGTTGCTGAATGACCCCCAGTATACCCTCTATGTTGCTGAATGACCTCCATTATACCCTCTATGTGGCTGAATGACCCCCATTATACCGTCTATGTTGCTTAATGACCCCCATTACACCCTCTCTGGTACTCCATGACCCACATTATACCCTCTATGTTGCTGAATGACCCCCATTACACCCTCTATGTTGCTGAATGACCCCCATTACACCCTCTCTGGTACTCCATGACCCACATTATACCCTCTATGTTGCTGAATGACCCCCATTATACCCTCTATGTTTCGTTGCTGAATGTCCCCCATTGTACCCTCTATGTTGCTGAATGACCCCCATTAAACCCTCTATGTTGCTGAATGACCACCATTACACCCTCTCTGGTACTCCATGACCCACATTATATTCTCTATGTTGCTAAATGACCCCCATTATACCCTCTATGTTGCTGAATGACCCCCATTACACCCTCTTTGGTACTCCATGACAAGCATGGCATACAACAATATGATATGATCTTGATTAATAAAAAGATGTCCAATAAATGTTTGGTTACCATGGTAACCTTATCTCTATGGCAACTGGTCGCAGACTATTGGAAATAGCTTCATTGGATTCCTTGACCCCTCAAACCATAAAAAATTGGTACAACATCAAAGATTTGAATAAGCAAAAGTCAAGTTTTGAATATCAATTGGTTATGGCAGCCATCTTGGCAGCCATCTTGAATTTCTCAAAATACACACTGGTGGCAATATCCCATGTACCTATAAATCGCAAACAGCTTCATACTATACCAATCATACAAGAACAACTGTATTGACTACAGAGGAAACTTTCATAAGATATACTCCTTAAAAAAGCCTCATTTTTCATAATTTGGTGACCTTGGATGACCTTGACCTTTGGGTCAGAGGTTGAATGACTATTTTAAAATGAAGCTCCTATCATAGGTCTTATTTGTGCCAAAAATGGAAATAGTATTCATAATAAATCCAGAGATATGGATCAAAACATACAAAATAGTGTGGTGCTCATCTGGAGCTCAATGCCTAATAAGGTCAAAATCCCAACTATTGTTGTTTTATTGTCACCACATTCGTTAGGCTGTTGTTAGGTCAATACTTGAGGCAGGGCACTTAAAATTGACTGCAGGGCTCATAATTTCACTGGCTTTCATATACATTATGTTGTGAATGAGTTTGAGTCATATCCTGTCAAAAGTGGAAACTTTCATGAGTCCAATTCCCTGAAAAAGCCAAATTTTTCATCTTTTGATGACCTTAAATGACCTTGACCTTGGGGTCAGAGGTCAAATGACTATTTTAGAATGAAGGGTCCATTACAGGTTATATGTGTGCAAAAAATGAAAATTCTATCTTCAATGAATCAAAACTTATGGCTCAAAAGGTTTTAAAAAAATGATTTGGTGACCTTGACCTTTGACCTTCGATTTTGGAATGTTCCGCCATCTTGATTTTTGTAGACTTTTAGTATGTTAATAAGGAGGCCTCAAAGTACCCAAAACCATTGAAAAACCTTCTATTGCAATTTGTTCTAGGTTGAACCCTATTTCTACTGGATTATAAAGCAATATGTTAGCTATGTCTACAGAGATTTTTAGGAAAAAGTTATTTTCAAATTTTTTTTATACTGAAAAAAACGAAAAAAATTGTCCTTTTCTCATAGACTTCTATAGTGAACAACCCTAAATTTCAGGGCTCCCTGAAATGAAAACTAACCCGGGGACATATTGTTTTTATTGGCTTTTTGAATTCACATAACCTTGTTCTTTCACAAGGCAAAGTTTAAACAAAATGTTATTTTCAGGTTTTTTTTCAGTTGAACTGTGGTTTATCTCTTTAACATGAGACTTTTTAGAATCACACAGAGGCCCATATTTTTCACTCAAATACCATTTTTCACTGGTTCACTTAAGGGCACAAGCCTTTGCTCTCTTATGTCACCAACTATAATTTCTGTATCACAAAATAATTTACATTTCTGTAAACTGGAGTACACATTTTAGGGTAAAGTTAAGCCCAATTTAACCATACATCACAATGCGATAAAACTCTTGAATGATTTCAATATGTAAGGTCAAAAGCTATGAATGACATGAACTATATTTTCTATCTAATTGTGGAAATAAATTTTGTTTTCTTTGAATCTACTTAGAAATACAATATGTGGAGTCAATCTATTTTAAAGTTTTAATTAATTCTCTTCTTTTAATTAAAGTTTGACATATATGCAGGCATGATTGTCTCTCATTCTTGAAAAAATACCAGGAAAATGCCTATGGCACGATTAAATTATGAACATTTGGAGGAAAATATTCCATTTTAAGGTTCTAAATTCGAATTTAATGATACAAAAATCATAATCACTTGGAACATAGGGAGAGACGGCCTCGCTCATCTGGTCACGTGACAGTGCATCCACAAGTCTAGGAACGAACTGATTTTGTGCAATTTTCAACAATTAATCATATATAATATTAAAATCCATATCATAAAATATATTCATCATGAACATGAGCAACATTTCCGCAACATTTATTCCCTAAAATCGACAGTAATGCTGAGATTTCACCTATTGTTTACTTTCACCACACTGCCGGGTAGTGGGCCGGAACTTGGGGGACTCTGGCCCTTGACGACCATAGCAACCAAGCTTAAAATCCCCAACTTTCCCCCTCGATTTCTTAAATTGTAAACAATTGTTGAAAAAACGGGACAAGTGACTGCAATGTATGAACACTACTTGATATATCCATGTAAGATCATAGCATTTTGACCCGTTTATGTATGGTTTCAAAGGGGTTGAAAACATGTATTTTAGCGTTAGCGTCTATGGAACTCAGCTGGTGTATTCACCCGAGTTTTTGCCGCCGATCGTAGCGCCACCTGTAAATACCCGGATTCTCGTCTCAAAGAATAGACAAGATTCTGACTTCTAGTATCTATCTTAAGTCTTTTGAACAAGGAAAACATTTTAATTATCAAGGATTCTTTTTAAAAAAGTGGGTAATAAGCAAAGTCCCTAACTTGGGGTGCAGCACTATAGCAGAACATGCTTAATATCGATGTAAATTTAACAAATGGGATGATTTAACTTACCTGATGTTCTCTGTTACACAGTGGGCAACTTCATTGTCCATGTGGGAATTAGGTAGAAACGTGAAATGCAGGTGGACATGTAAACAATCGTTCCAAACAAACACTTTGAACCATCCGCCATTTTGTCTAGTGTTTCTATGCATGTGCATTGTAGAACAGCTAATTGAGTACTTATTTATCGTATAGCAGCACATTTAGGTTTTAACACCTGCCAATGCTCCTTTTCGCTCACCCATACTCATAGGGGAGGGGTATCATTTTCACACATTTGAAAGCTAAGGCAAAACTAAAACAGAGGTTATAGTGTATTCAGAAATCGCCACGAATGTTATAATAATGTGAGTTTCATTGAGAAAAGAAAATGTTGATAAGCAATAATTAATCAATAATAATTTGAGAGGTTGGTGGGTGCTTGAAGGAAGATAATTATATTCGCCAATTGGCCCATGATTAGGCATGAAGACAATCAATGAACAATCATAGAAAAGACATGTTCATTGAAAAATCAAACCATTTGCTAAATAGTGTGGAAGATGCTCCGTATTGAAGAACGTCTTCAACAGTTAAAAGCATGTTGCAGAACGTTTAGCACAGTGGATGGGAGCTCGGGGCTTGATTGTAAAATCGTAATCAGTGCAATAAGCGTCTACAACAATGTGTTGTAAACGGGGTTGAACATGCAAGCATGTTCAACCAGTAATCTATACTGACTCTAAAATACTAAGCAAATGTGGAACATTGAATGTAAATCTTAGTGACCACTTGCCCACCTATGCTATATTTAAAAAAGAGAGTGAGAGATACTCAATGACCACATTTAAATGCAGATCATACTCGAAATATGATGCTGAAAAACTGTCAAATCAACTGAAAAGCTTGGATTGGGATAATTTACTCAGTGAAGGGGATCCAACGCAGAGCTGGGAAAACATGATTACAAAAATAACATCATCTATAGATACAATGTGCCCAGTACGAAAGCGCGAAAATGTGAAAGCGAGAAAAGAGTGGTTAACTGGAGATTTATTCGCTCAAATAAAAGCTCGAGATGACTTATTTAAGGTAGCCAAGAGAACGAAAAACCCCACAATAATGGACCAGGCAAAAAAATTGAGGCACAAAATCAATCACTATGCCCAAAATCTAAAAAATAACTACATAAAACAAGAATTGGAGGCAAATAGCCACAACCCGAAAAAATTCTGGACAAAGCTAGCCCCATTGCTTAACAGCAGGAAGGCAAAAGGAGATAAGACAGGAATAATATTAAAAGAAAATAATGTGCTGGTCCAACCCCCCAAAGTACCTGATATCTTTAATGACTATTTCTCAAGCATAGGTAATAAACTTCCGGAAATTATACCCCCACCTCAAAGAAATACCGAAGATAACGATAAAGAGGAGTTTCAGAATAAGAAATTTGAACACCCAAAATTTACGTACACGCCAGTCACAAGAAAGGATCTTACAAATATCATAAAAAACATGGCATCAAGTAAATCGTCTGGTATAGAAAATATGCCGACATGGTTACTGAAAGTAGCACTATTAATACTAATAGACCAGTTTAAAAATATCATCGAGATGACACACTCTTTGATACCCAAATCCTGGAAAGCATCAAAAGTAACACCATTACATAAAGCAGGTGACGTCACTGACCCGGGAAATTACAGGCCAATATCGACTATACAGCTACCGGCCAAAGTGTTAGAAAAGGTAATCCATACCCAACTCTCAACATACTTGAATGATTATAACTTGTTGTATGACTACCAATTCGGTTTTAGGACTGGAAAGTCAACCCAGGATGCTATTATAACATATTTAAATGAAATGTATCAAGCACTGAATAAAAATTGTGCAGTACGGTCCATCTACCTTGACCTGAGAAAAGCCTTCGACACCGTAAATCACGTAAGACTACTAGAAAAACTAAAATTATTCGGAATCATGGGAAAGGAACATAGATGGTTTGAAGACTATTTAACGAATAGAAGTCAACAAGTATATGTCAATGACATTCTTTCTAGCCCAAAAATAATAAGCTGTGGCGTGCCACAAGGAACAACTCTCGGCCCAATATTATTCAATCTCTATATAAATGATTTACCTAGTTATATTCGCAACTCCAAAATTCAGATGTTCGCTGACGATACAATAATATATAATTCAGACCCAAACCTTGCACAGATAACCAATCTGATTTAAACTCTATGGGACAATGGTGTAAATTAAATAAAATATCTTTAAATCTAGATAAATCAAAAGTACAAACCATCTTCCCAAGGCCAATGCTCAGGTCAAGGTGGATCACCGAACACATGGGAAATCAACCTCAGTATCATGTGTCCCTTGACAGTACAGTATTGGAAGATATCGCAACTTATAAGTACCTAGGTATTGAGATCGACAGTGCACTGAAATTTAAGTCAACAAGCTAACAAGTATGCTTAACAAAAAAGCTGGCAATTCACTAAGCTACGAGAAAAACTAACTCAAAAAACACTGTTGTTAGTTTATAAAGTGATGGTGCTGCCGATCATTGACCAAGCAGATATACTGTTGGAATCATGTGGAAACACCACCCTCCACAGACTCTTGATACTACAAAACCGTATCTTAAGAACTATATATCGAATACCGTCTAGGACAAATGTTGATGAATTACATATTACAAAAGGACTGTTACCATTGAAATACCGACGACGCCTCCACCTGCTACAAATGGGCCATCGCCGGGCCCAAGACCCAAGAAATATTGATGTTAGAACAATAAATACGCGTAATTTCAGAGATGGTAAAAAATCCTGAAACACGATATCCCAAAGACTGAACAGATAAGAAAGTCGATATATACCATCAATTACCATATTCTTGGAATAGGCTCCCGGCAATGGCTCATAAACAAATTGATTACAATACCTTTTCATTAAGTGCTAAATTGTTGGAATGATAAATATTTTATATAAGTATGCCTGAAACATCAAGCGAAAGATAGATAAAATTACCCTTGTGTATTATCTAAAGGTGCCAAATTGTTGTTACTAGTCACATGCAAAAATAATTACTTAAGACATTCTTGTAGCGAACCTCAGCAGTCAATGACTGAGAGGGAGTAAACCTACATCATAAATACAAAATATGCTAATGAGGTGCCCGAAGACCTCCCTATTGTTCGGAGAAATCCTCGATTGGCAGCACGTCTGCAAATAAAAGTATACCAAACCAAACCAAACCAAACCAACCCTGTTTAGATTAAATACGTTGTGGTAACTGTGCTTTTGCAGTGTACTTTAAAGCTGATATTTTTTATTTTTGAGAACAGAGATTACACTATTTCTTGGTGGACAATCGCTAGTAAAAGTAGCTAAATAAACTCTTTAGGATGAGCTTCAAAATGCAATGATATATTTAATGCAGTCTCGAAATTTGGTACATTATGGTGGGATGTAATGAGGTTGGTTTCTGACTTACTGTATACAATGCCCACTAGTTTTTTTTCGAACCAGGGATGTCATGAGAAGCTGCAGGCTTCGAGTGATATCCCTGGTTGGAAAAAAAGAGTACATACGATGAATATTACTTTATCTTTAATATGAAAAAAAAAGTTTTATTTCAACTGGATAGACATTGTCCCTGGGTTGTTTAAATGGCCCAAACATTTTACAATGACAATAATATTGATACTGCTATGACAATAATATTGATATTATTCAAATAACTTTTCAGGTCACAACTAAAAGAGATGAATTTACCATTCAAAAGATTCAGGAGGATGATTGGCTGGAAGCTGACCTCATTAGGAGTTCTGATTATATTAATGACCTACTTTCTGCTACATGAGACTGAGAATGTACAGTTCAGCACAACCCTCAGTGAAGTCCCGGTACTTCACAGGTTAAGCAACAACAAAGACCTTCCCTACTGTACCATCCCTGCAATGGAACTCTACTCTGATGACCAATTATCAATCCATAATATAATTGACAAAATGTTTTCTTACTTGAAATGCCCGAGCGAAGATTGGACTTGGACTAAGCGTGGAAAGTTTTACATTGACAGTGATATGGTAAAGCGACTTGGTCCCATTGATTGTAAAGTTGCTTATATCAAATTTGTTACAGATTTCAAGGCAGAATATCATCCTGAGAAGTCAATAGTGAATGGTTCTGACATAGATGATAATTTCTTTAAAGTAGAATGTACCAGCCAGGATCAATATTACGTCAATTATCACGCCGGGGCGGCAAAACTGGACTTCAAAGATATACCAAGTGCTGTGAGAGGTCCACATAGGATGAACATCTTTTTGATCTATTTTGATAGTGTCTCGCGACCACACTGGCACCGCAGCTTAGCTAAAACTATTGATTTCATGACCAATAGTCTGAAGGGGGTGGAGTTTACAGGCCATAGTGTCATGAGCATGGGGGGGACACCTGCGGAAATCATACCAGTACTAACCGGGTGCGATGAATATGAACTGCAAGACTCCCACAGAAGTAACCCAGAAGGAGTCAATATAGATGGCTACCCATTTATATGGAAAGCTCTAACAAAATCTGGATATGTACCAGTTTATTCTGAGGACCAGCCTAAAACTGGACTGTGGACATATCTCAGGAGAGGGTTTTTTAGAAAACCAATGGAACACTATATGCGGCCATTTTATCAGTTGGTTACACACAACAACTGGCTGTGTATTGGAGGAAAGAGTGCACTCAAGGTGGCGCTGGACTATCTGCTGGATGTTGTTGACACCTACAACCCAAGACCAATATTTGCTTATTTGCATAATAGCGAGTTAGCCCATAAACTTTTGGAATATCTTAAAACAGGAGATGAAGATCTTGTTGGTTTTCTCCGTAGTTTGAAAGAGCGAGGGATACTTAACAACACTGTGGTATTCATGGCTTCAGATCATGGACACAAGTACTCCTCCATTAGGAACACTAAACAGGGTAAACTGGAGTACATGTCTCCTTACTCTAGCATCATCATCCCACCCTGGTTTAGCTCCACATATCCAAAGCTCTATGAAAATCTACTGAGAAATGCCCCACTGTTAACCTCTGCCCATGACATACACCAGACTCTATTACATATCATGGATTTGAAACATTACAAGAGGAGCAGTTCAAAAGGTTGGAGTCTCTTCGATATGATTCCACTCAATCGTTCATGTGAGATGTCAAATATGTCCCCGTCAGTTTGTTTGTGTAGAAAATTTGAGCAGTTGTCATTGGATGACTTTATGGTACAGAAGGCTGTTGAGTCATCAATTGGAATGATAAACATCATGACTGCACATCTGCGGAGTAAATGTTATGAAATAAAGTTGAAAGTTATTCTTGAAGGGCGAGTGGTGATGACAGATGAAGGCTACAGAAGCAATCAATATGAAGTGAAGTTTCAAACATCACCTGGAGATGCTTTGTATGAAGTTACACTTGATTTCCAGGAAATAGAGAAAGTCTTTGCGATTAATCCAAGAAATCCTGTCATGCGAACAAATTCTTATGCTTCTGTTGTGCACTGTCTGGAGCCAAATGAGTTGAATGTTGTTATGTATTGTGTGTGTGAGGAGAAATCAGGGGCTGTGCCATGAATCAGCCAATAAAAATATTTAAAAAAAAATGGACAGACATGAATAGACATAATAGCTGGACGTACCATGAATAAGCATATTACACTTGAACATAGTATACAAACAAAATCTCATGGCCCAAATATGGTATGTTACATAACAGTATCCTGAAGACATATCTAATATATAAAGCTCAGAAGGGATTTTTTGTCAGGCATGTTCTGGGAATCTATGATCTCCCCATCTGTTTTGCTGGTCTGTGCAGGTCCGTCTACCCTGTCTGGAGGACATTATATGTAGTTTGTGAAGGTATCTGGGGTGAAAATGTGATTTTGAAGCCTTTTTTAAATTGGGATCTCCACACTCTATAGCCAGGAAAAGCCCCTGTGAGATACTACGTCATTTCCTACAAGGGTACTATGCTAGAAAATATATAAGAATTCAGAAGTCAAACAGGTTCATCTGCTATGACAAGTTGTGATCTAATTGGTATGATTGTGTAGCTTCTACAATCTCAGAAATTCATGTTTGCTTCACGCAGTAAGAAATTGAGTTACAGATTTTCTTATCACTGTTCATAAGGAATTACATATTTGCATATAATTTTAAGATTTTACCGGAATTTGTATGATTGAAATCCAATTTATACAAACTGTCATATGCTGAGATTGTGTGTATGGCAAAAGTGATTTGCCTTGCAATTAGTCATCGAGTTCTATGACTGGTCATAAAAGGGGTTAATGCCCTTTGAATTGTAAGTAGTTTTTGAGAAATGACCAAGAGATATTATTCTGCAGAAGCATGGATTTTGTCAAGCCTTTTGCGATACAATAATATTCTTCTAGCAATTCTGTGGACTCTCTAAGACTTTTGGATATATTTGAAAGTCTTAAGGCAGTCCGCATATTGTTGTAGACATGCAGGCAGTCCGCATATTTTGCATATCATTGATATCTACAACAATTCAGGCAGAGGCCCACATATCCCATATGTGATGTGTTTCAGGAAAATGAGTCATAAGTCGCAAAAAATAGATTTTGAGATTCCATTATATTTAAAAAGAGCCCGACGGGCACTGAGTGCAATTGAGTGTGATAGCACTGGGATCATTTTGTGATTGACCGTAAACTAGTGAAGTGTGATACTTATAGCTGTGAATCACAGTGAAATGGACATTCCATTAGCCATTATTATGTGAAATCTATTGCGTCTATTTCCTCATATGTTGTTGGTTGTCTCACACTTGTGTTGGATCAAGTTCTCATTCACATTCATTTATGTTTGTATTAAAACATGTGTTACTCAACCAATTGTATCTGCAAATACATGTTTTCTTCAAAAGTCAATTATATGGGTGTGATCTCAATTGTGCATACAATGTGCATTCAAAATCGCGTCCAAATACGCATCATAATGCAGCCACAACTGGACGCAAAACCTGGCACTGCTCACTCAACTAGCATTCACACTTACTGTCGCGCATCTGTGTGTATTCTGTGTCAGTTATCACAGTTATAGTCTGTATTGTCCGTCGTCTTTATATTTCCCTGTATATATTTCTATATTTTAAACTATCCGATATTTGAGCATATTTTCTTATGTACCGTATTCTCCTCAAATTTCCGTTTAGACATGTTTAGCCATTGTAGGCGACAGCTATCCCTAAGAACGTCGATAACATCGATAATGTTGTAACGCTACGTAAAATATTCCCATACCAGTTCAAGGAATTTTATGTAAGGGAATAAAAGGTTTCAGAAACATTGTGGCCTAGTAACTTTTATTTTTTATCAAAATATACATATGTGTGCACCTTTTCGTCATCAAATACTAATTTGAAGCTAATAGATGTCGTAACATGACACACATATTCCAAAACAATATTTTTCTGTTCTAGATCAGTTTAAATGTATGATTACATAATTATTGTGTTTTTTCATAATAATCAACGTGTGTGCATGTGTAGAAACCATTTATCATCAGCAGAAGTAATATGTTTTCTAAATTAGCCTGTGTATTATATTAAAATTCCATATTTATTATACATTTTCTAGCCTAAAGCAGCTCTTTTATTACAATAGCGGCGAAGATTTTGGCATAAGAGCTTTGAAAGTGGGGTTCCCACAGCCTTATTTTTGCCCAAGAATCTAGAAAAATGGTTATAATCATGTATGATGATCCCAAATAATATTATAGGTTCTAGACACCCTAGGCTGGAAAAACAAATGACGCCCGATTGGGAGAATTACCCATATGTGATGTGTTCAATGAAAGTGAGTCACAAGTCGCAACATTAATATTTTTCAAAGTGATTTTTTTACAAGATTGGAATGTTCTGATTTTTTGACGGTTTAGCACCTCATCATTGGAATCCGCTTGATCTCCTCTTTTCAAATATGATGATATCTCAAAATACATGTTTTGTGACTTATGACTCATTTTCCTAAAACGGATCACATATATGTAATATATAATGACTTAAACAGTGTATCCCTATATGTAGGATAGAGTCCCGAACTAGAGACAATCACAGAACACAAGATTGAACTCCTTCTTAATATTAGAAAAAACTACCACCAATCATTTTTAATACAGGTTGCATCTCTTACCATTATGCCACTTGTACTCACCAGGTGGCGATACTGTGTTCACCAGGTGGCGCGCAACTGTTAACTGGGGTGCATTTTCATTTTCTTTCATAATGAAAGTGCTGCTAATACACTTATGTGGCATTTATACATTATATATATGTTCCTAACTATTTGATTAGAAACATTACAAGTAATATCTTAAATAGTTCATTAGTGTAATTTATTTTTTTGATTTTAAAACAGGTAATAATCAAAACACCCCCTATAACTGTATACAGAAATGGTATGGATGTTATGAGAGCTCTGTAGCTGTTGTACAAGTGGACACGCACTAACATCACCTACAGGTAGCCAAACCTGCTCTCATGGTGCATTGGGAAGAGATGATGAAAATGATGTTAAACTATTATATGTATTATAAGTGTCTAACCGGATAAAAATAATGATTACATAATTGATGTATTACCATGGAGAATTAATTATGAGTAATTCTGAATGATATTATTCGCCAAATAAAAGTAAGAAAATAAGTTGAAAATTGCACATAATTCATGCTCTAATATCCCACTTAAAATGCCATGAGAATTTGCTGATTTTTGCACTTATATTGCGTTATACACTTAGCGTGACTATCTCGCAATCATTGCGCAATAATTATTGCGTGAAAAGCGTCCACGCTCATCACATAACTATGGCGAGATGATTGCGCATTGATTGCGCGTTCATTTGCCCGTCGGGAGGAGATCAAGCCGATTCCAATGATAGTAAAGAGTTTCTAGGTTTTAAGTTTGATATTTTTTTAGAAGAAAAAGTTTCCAATATTTCTGGGGGTCAATAAACAGTAAAGTAATTTTAAAAAGAAAGGATATATTCTATAGATTGTCCGGAAATTTGATACATCGATTGATGTACCCATGAGTTATCAAGCCTTAAAAAATCAGAAGATTCCAATAATGTGATCTTGTGAATAAAACACTTTAAAAAATATCAATGTTGCTACTTATGACTCATTTTCCTGAAAGACATCCCATATAGTAGGTTGTCTGGGACTTACATGAATTAGTATGACTTGAATCAAAATCGTATATATTGTTTTAGTCCATTTTGGATCAGATTTTGGGTGTTTTAGTGTGCAATAATTTCCCCACAGACCATGACTACAGTGATGGTCTATTTGTTCTTTTCCTAGCTGGCCATTGGTCAGTTGGCGTCAGTTTACCTGTGCCCCCGTCGCCGATTGGCTACTAGCCGCTGGCAGGACCCACAGTCTATTTACTGATTTGCTTTGCTCTCATTGGACACGGTGCGACACACCCACGTCGACCCTGCTTGCCTGAGAATAAAATGGCGAATCCCACGGGCCACCACTGATCGATTTGTGTGAGGTGGCTTCTCCTTTGGCCCTACACGATTACTTATGGGGTTTATAGGGACATTTTAGCCGCAGATTCTTGTTTCAATCGGCGTAAGAATTTATAAACCGCATGTCAACTCAGGGAAATAAAACTTCAAATGTTAAAAAAGACAGTGTTGTTGTGAATAATACGGTGTTTACGTGAATCCTACTGCCACGCCATCTGACGTCTCTGCCTGTCATTGAACAGTGCGATCGGGTCCGCACTGGTGCTGTTCGAACGGCCGTGAATAGAGCTTCAAGTGGCTTTTTTCTGCTTGTTTCTACCATGATTTCCCGTCGCTCGATGGCAATTTGAATGGCTACTAACTTTTAATAATGGTGAGTGCACTAAATAGGCTGTGTAGTGCAGCTGAGATAGCACCAAGTGGCTATGTGTGTCATGCCGAAAGTGACCGGTGACTGGACCAGAAAGCAGGTAAAAGATGGACTGTGTGATCCCAACCGGAACGGAATTTTGCAGGTTAAACAATCGCGTAGGAGGATTAATATCTGTAATGTTAACAGGAGAACCATGTGAAAGGTGTTCGATGAAGCTAAATAAGGAAATAAAATGAAATAACATTCCTAACCTTACTGAGGAACGTAATGGTGAGGTTTTTGATGGTTAAAAATCCTGTTCCACCAGCTATGAAAACCAGTAAAATACGGAACCAAAAATCTGCAGGCTGACCGGGAGTGGTTGTGTTTCATATGTTAGTTGATGAAAGGTTAGTAAAGAATGAGTTGTTTTTTCTGTTACTGTTAGTTTGTGTAAGGTTGATGATGGTGGGATCTGATCCATTATGGACTAAAATCAATAAACCACTCAGATTTTAGCGTTCGACCGGTCTGTAGGTCCAGTGACGCCACTCGGCCTGCGGCCTCGTTGGCGTATCTGGACCTACAGACCGGTCTCACGCTAAAATCTTCATGGTTTATTGCTTAATTGTCATATGAATCTATATAACAAATTTCGGGACATTGTATTAAATATGTCCTTGCATTTTGAAGGCCTTTGTATGGAGTATATTTAATTACCTTACTGGTAATTACCCATCCAGAAACATTGCAAACTTTTTTTAAAAAAATGAAAATATCAAACTTAAACCATGGAAATACTTATTAGGTGTCCTAGTGTTTACTATTATTGGAATCGCCTTTTTCTCCTCTTTACAAATATGACGATATCTCAAAATCCATTTTTTCCGACTTATGACTCATATTTCTAAAACGGATCACAATTATTATCAATTTGCTATGACGATTAGTCCTACTGTGATGTTATTACTAGAGTATCAGACAAATGTACAAGATGAAAGACTATAATATTAGGCGAAAGATGAAGAGTGATTGTATTGTACAATGGTATTTGTATTTATGAGATTGTGTTAAGGTATGAATGGAAGAATAGCAAACGAACGTGTGCTCGATTTAATGAACTAGAATCTGTACACATGTTCCTTCAGGATGTGGTAAGAGTAGGGGGCGGAGTCCTTACGTAATACCTATGGCTTAGCATGAATAAGTAGACTTGCACAGTACTGGATAGCTAAGTATAATTAGCGATTTTAATTATGAGATATTATAATTAATATGTGATAATTAGATAGATAATGAGGTTACACAATGTTACGTAATGTTACATAACAATTGGCCTGCTTGAGGTCCATGCTTTCTCTATAAAAGAGACCCATGTTATAAGTTGTAGCAGAATAAACCTGGCTGTGACACAAGAAGGTTGTTACGTTGTTCTACTCGAGTGAGAAAACGTGACCGAAGCATAATCTAGTTGATTAAGTTATCTATAAGAATTATCTATAAGAAGTCGATCTATAAGAAGCCGATCATTGAGACAAAAGGCGAACATCATTTATTAAGACAAATGTAATGTGTTTTAGGAAAATGAGTCATAAGTCCAAAATTGATATTTTTCAAAGTGTTTTTTTCACAAAATCACATTATTGAAATGTTCTGAATTTTGGAGGGTTTATCACTTATACCTATATGAATCAATGTATCAAATTTCAGGGCAATCTATGTAATATATCCTTTCGTTTTAAAGGTCTTCATATGGACTACATTTAGTTACTTTACTGTTTATTCACCCCCAGAAATATTGGAAACATTTTTTTTTTCAAAAACGAAAATATCAAACTTAAAATCTAGAAATACTTATTAATTATTATTTTCCTGAAACACATCACAAATGCAATATTATGGCTTATTCAACTTCTCCATCACTTGAGCACCTGTGGGACAATCAACCAATGTTGGAAGACCAGCTGATGGGCCAACGATTAGACGAAAGGTGAAACATATCAAAGGTGTATCAATATATCAAAACTTTATTTTTCCAATTCTTTTTACATGTGGATACTCGAAAAAACGGGTCACATAATATTATCTCTGCCTTAGCAGAACCTTCTACTTCATTACAACAATAACATAAGTGTTCCCATTATACATACACGAGAAACACATATAAAATATCTAAATCAACATATCACGTTACCACATTTACTGTGGGGGTTATGTAGCCTTGCAGTAGGTTTAAATATATTTAAAGAGGGGGGTCTTACAAGCTTACAAAATGTTGTGTAGGCAATTTACATGCCACCTCATGATTGAAATAAACAAATCATGATTATACTATATTAACAATGATTGTTCATAGGATGAATTCAGTTTTGAATTTGGGACAGTGTGAGCAAAAATTTGACACTATTTGTTTTAGGCAACCCACAAATTGTTTATTGTAAAGGGTTTACAAAGGGTTTATTGTACAATACAATGGGTATTGTTAAAATGTCCGCATATCCATGATTTCATTTAACTTTTTGACAAATTGTTTTTAATTCCTATGTCACCCATGTTTTTTGTTTTTTTTAAAACTTTATTCATACTGGGAGTGCAAAATCCCAAACTAGGGTTTTTCACAATGCCCCAGGTGTGTCTTACAATTCATTGGTAAAAACATGTTCTTTACACAGGTATATTCTGTACAATAAAAGTGTAGAAAAATACAATTATGATATGATAGAGAGGTCAAAAGTATGTTATTGTTAAGGAAGGACGAGGGATGCACTGTGCCACTGATTCGAAGTGTTGGTGTTCCCGTCTTAATATAGTAAAAATGATTTTTATGGTTCATGAGTTATAACTAATAATTCTAAATGGTAGACAATGAAGTGTTATGAGGTTGGTATACAGGTGACGTAATTGGTTGATTCATTTAGTATTGATAATAGTTTGGGGGTACACTGTGCCGCTGTTTCGAAGTGTTGGTGTTCCCGTTTTGTTGAATATATACATAGGGCTAGTTGAGTTGTTAGGGGATAAGGAGGAGGATAAAGTAAAATACAATGAAATGAAGTAAAAGAACTAAAATGTATAGCAACTTGTGTAACATCTTGCCACTCACAGTGAGTGTTGATGATACTTTGTCAAGGAGGGTGATTGGTTGGTTTGGGCAGAGGTTAGTCAATGGACTAGATGGGTGCTTAGTGTTTGACTGGTAGTTATGGGTTTTATTAGTTAAGTTATGGTTTTTAGGGCATTGGATTAGAGTAATGATTTCAGCCAGATTTTTTTATTGGTTTTGAAAGCCTCAATCGTTCCAATTCCTCTCTGCCTTGGTGAGAGTTCGTTCCAGGCACGAGCGCATTTGATCTGGATGGTATTTTGGCCGTATTTGGTGTAGTATCTTGGGGTTTTAAGAGTAATGCCTTCATTGCCTCTGGTGGTCCTGTTTGGGTTGTTTGTGAGGTCAGGTATTTGGGATTTTTTGTAGGCTAAAGTTCTGAGGTGGACTTTCCTTCTGTCAGCTAGTAGAGAGGTTTTAGTTAGCGTGTGTATTTGGTTAGTAGGGGATCTGGGGGCAAATCTAGGGCTATTTTGAGGGATTTGTTCTGTAGTCTTTGCAATTTTTGGAGAAGTTGTGAGTTGGAGTCATGTATGATAATATCGCAGTAGTCAAAATATGGGAGGATTTTGGTTTTATAGATTTCAGTGCAGTTTGTGGATCAATATACTTTCTGATTTTGTGTAGTTGATGGGTCTTGTGGGCAATGGTTTTGATCGATTAGTTTGTGTGTGGTTGGTAGCTCATTTTGTCATCTATTGTGAAACCTAAATACTTGTAGGTAGGTACAAGTTTTAACTGTTCACCCTGATACAGTATATGTTTCGATTTGCAAACTTTCCTGTTCAATTTTGATCTAGAAATGTACATGGTGTCGGATTTGGAGGTGTTCACTAGGAATAAGTTATTTGTGCACCAAGAGTTCAGGGAATCTATTGCTTTTTGTATCTCAGAGTATAGGGTGTCAATGTTTCTGCCGTGGGTACATATTAAAGTGTCGTCCGCATAAAGAGAGACTGTTATGTTTGTAATACTTCTTGTGATATCGTTAATAAAGATAATAAACATTAATGGTCCAATTATTGAGCCTTGGGGCACCCCAGTGGTCATGTGTGCTTCTTCGGAAATAGCATTATTTACAATTGTTGATTGTTTACGATTCTGAAGATATGATTTGCACCATGTTAAAAGAGGGCCTCTGATGCCAATATGTTCAAGTTTTGCTGCAAGGATATTATGATTCACGAGATCGAAAGCTTTGCGGAAATCTATAAAGGAGATGAGAGCATCAGTGTTCCATGAAATTTCGTCTGTAAATTTAGCTATTGCATCTAAGGTAGATTTCCCAGGCCTGAATCCGAATTGCTGATTCTCTGAAATGTCATAGGCTGTAACATACTGATATATTCTCTCGTGTACTATCTTCTCTATAATTTTACTGGGAGTGGGTAAGAGGGCTATAGGGCGGTAGTTATTTATTTTGTTCGAGTTTCCGCTTTTGAAGAGTGGGACAATTTTGGCAAGTTTCCATTTTTCAGGAAAGGTTGCTTTATTGAAGGACAGGTTCACACAGTGAGTGAATTCTTTGCATAGGGCAATCAGTGCTGGTTTTAGGATTGAGTTTGGTATATGTTCTATCGAGGAGGATTTGTTGGTATCTATTTTCTTTAGTAGGGATCTGACTTCTTTCTCTGATGTTAGTATATGATGTAGTGAGCTAATGGAAGGTTGACTTCTGGGTTGCCAGTTGGGGGGCAGGTTTTTAGTGAGGTCTGATGCTATGGTTGCAAAGTATTGGTTAATAAAATTGGGGAGTTTGTCTTGGCTAATGGGGGTATCTGTGTTGTCAGTAAGGTTTATTGTTGAGGATTTCTTGTTTGAGTGAGAGATTGAGTTTATTAATTCCCAAAACTTTTTTGGGTCCTTGTTATGCTGGTTTAATTCCTCTGAGATAAAATCTTTTTTTGCATTGAAAAGTGATTTCCTAATTAGCTTGCTTGTTAAGGGTTTTTGCTATTTCCCAGTTAGTAGGTTTCTTCGACTTAATGGCTTTTGTTCTGGCTCTATTTTTCTCTTTTAATTTGTCTATGATTTCTGGAGTGATCCAGGGATCATTTGATATTCTGACTTGGCTTCTTTTCAGGGGGGCTGTGTCATTTGAAAGGAGGGTTATTCTCTCAATGATTAATTCCCATGCCTGATTTGGGCAGATAATGTTGTCAAATGTGTCGCGTGGGTAGTTGGTTCTTTCCTGGTAAATTCATTGGTATTAATATTTCTGAGCGATCTAGTCCATTTCAGGGTTTTTTCTATCTTTATTTTTGCTTTTTTCCTCAATAAGTAGATTAATTCATGGTCGCTTAGGTTGACATTCAGTACACCCGAATTTAGGATGATTTCAGAATTTGTGTATATATGATCAATTACTGTGCCAAGAAGTGTGTTATCTCTACTTAGGTGGTATCTTGTGGGGGAGCTTATTAACTGCTTAAGGTTGAATTCCAACTGAAATGATTTTAGCAATTTTCTATCAGCTGAGCAGCTGTCATTATAGTTGACATTAGTCGCCTAGAATGAATACTTCAGCCTTTTTGTTAGCACATAGTTGGGTTAGAGTGTCATTGAGGTATGTGATGAGATTGTGTATGTTTCCTGTTGGGGGTTTGTAAAGTGGTGCTATGAAAATGGGTTTTGAGTACTTTAGGTTTAGCCTTATCCAGGCACATTCTATGTCAGGTGAGCTTATATTCTGATCATCTAGGGAGGAGAAGTCTAGGTCAGTGTTAACATAAAAAGCGATCCCACCCCCCTTTTTGGATGAGGGATTGTTAGGTACGTTCCACGTCCTATCTAGGCGGTGTAGAGGATATCCAGGAATTTCAATTTCATTGTCAGAGATATTTTTATGAAGCCAAGTTTCAGAGAGTGTCATTACTGAAGGCTTAAGTTGGAGCAATTCTTGTTTAAGAAGGTCGAATTTACCTAGGACGCTTTGGGTGTTTAAATGACAAAGAGATAGGCCTTTGTTAAGGGCCATACTTGTAGCGAGAAAAGAAAAATACCCCTTTTTGCAGACTCCTGCTAGGGGACAGTGTTGCGAGGGGAGTGTGTCAGGTAGGAAGGCAGAGTTCCTACAAGAACACTGGGTATTGGGGGCGTATAAGAGATAGCAAGGGGTCTTAGCAGGGGCACACAGGTGAGGGATATCCAGAAATAAACAAGGGGCTCTAGTATCTGGTTTTACTGAAGGAGAGTTGCATTATGTTGTTAGTTCCTTATATTGTTTGCCACACACAAAGCATGATTACAATTCAATTTTAAAGAGAATGCTGATTGCTGCATTATTTATTTGTTTCTAGATTCAATAAATGACCAGTTCCAAACACATTGGTATTGTATACATGGTGATGGATACAATATTTACAGTTATAAGTATTAATTAAATGTTAGACCTGGTATAATCCGATTCATTTCGGTTAGAGGCTTCTTGTGGGGTAACAGTATTCTGGTATAAGGGAGTATAAGTGATAGCAATTGCATGATAAACAACATATATATACATACATGCACAAAAGGTATAGTTCAAAATATCACATTGACAATCCATATATAGAGGCTATAGCATGCATCAGGTATCGAGGAAGCAAGGATTAACGGTGAGTCTGAGTATGGGATTGGTAATTGCTGGACAAGACTTGCCACACACTTGGCGTGTTGTCTTGTATATTTGCAAGATTATAATTAGAGGAAAGAAGACAAAACAAAATAATTAGAGATAATTGGGTGTGAATCAGTAGTTGCAAGCAAGACTTGCCACACACTCAGCGTGTCGTCTTATAAATTGAATTAAGTATAGTTCCATGGTTGAGAGGTTTTTTCAAAGTATTATATATAAGTATGAAATTGAAATGGCATTACGAGACAAGACTTGCCACACACTCAGCATGTTGTCTTGCGATCATCTAAGTCATATTATTAGAAAATATTGGTTTTGTGACTTGCTGTTTCAGGTGCAGGTTTTCCTGATGTTCTTATAAAAAGTGGTGAAAGTCATGTAGGCGAGTTTAGCAATTGTGTCTTTGTTAAAGTGCAGTCCATCTTTGGTCGTTGCTGAGTAGCGGTGGGCTGTGTATAATTTCCTCTTTTTATGTACCACTCCCTCGAGGTGGGGGCCGATAATATTGTGCCTGCCGCAAATTGGTTCAGTTGGAATCAAATTCAAGTTCTTTTAAAAAGATATTTAGTCACTTGTCAATTGTTTCCCCCACCCCGCAGTGAATTCCAGGCCACTTTTGCCTTATAGGAGAAACTATTCCGGAATATTCCGGTACATTAATCCCGGTAACATCTCATCTCTTGATATGTGTTGTGTTTTAGGAAAATCAGCCATCAGTCGCAAAGAAATGGATTTTGAGATATCATATTTGAAAAGAGCAGATGAAGGTGAGTCCAATGATAGTAAACACTTGGACATCTAATAAGTATTTCTATATTTTAAATTTGATATTTTTATTTTTGGAAAAGAAGTTTGCAATGTTTCTTAGTGGGTAATTACCAGTAAAGTAACTAATATACTCCATATAAAGGCCTTCAAAACACAATGATATATTTATTACAATGCCCGACATTTGTTACATGGATTCATATGACTATAACTGCTAAAGCCCCTAAAATCAGAAAATTTCAATAAAGAGATCTTGTGAAAAAAAAACACTTTGCAAAATATCAATTTTGCGACTTGTGATTCATTTTCCTGGAACACATCACATATCTACTATAGAATTAGACAACTACAGTATTAACAAGTACTAAATGGGTCAGATTTTCAGAAAATGTACAATTGGCAGCTCTACACATTAAGTAAATTCTCCTAAATTAGGCTGAAAAATGGAGAATACCAGGTATATCTGTATATATATATTTGGTATCCCATTGATTGAAAGTATCAGTTCTGTAATGTTAAACTGCATTTTGAAGCACATTTTTGTCTTAAATGTGGGTTAATTGATATTCATATGATTTTTTAAAAAAACAACAAGTACTAAAATATTAATGCACAATAATTGTCCTCATATAGTCCCTAAAAGCTGTGTCAATCCGTCCTGTGTCGTTTGTGAAGAGAGCGCTTGGCTTATTAATATCCACCATTCTCCAGTCACTCACAGTAGCTGAGACCCGCCCCATGACAAACTTCTTAAAGTAACACTTCCAGCACTTGTACTTATAATGCACAATGTGTGCAGCAGCAGGGTCAAACCAAAAGGTCCGCGCCCTGACAGTGAAACTATGAATCCACTGCTTCAACCCTGTGGTGTGCCCAGCCTGCACCGCACACTTCACGTTCATCCATCTGTGAACTGTTGTGTAAGCTTCCCATACAGGTTTCCCTGGGTGTTCAATGAGGTTTGATGAACCCATGTTCTTCAATAGGAAACATACTTGTGAGATTTGATGCAAGGGCAGTGTACGATCTGATGCTCGTCTTGCAAATGATGGTGCTTGCAGGATGAGTTGGGGCAGGGTGTGTGATGCATTGTTAGCCAGAGGGAACAGGTACTCATCAACATCATTGAACAGCGTCCACATACACTTATTCTCAGTCAAAATTAAGCCATGTTTCATGGTTGCCTCCTGTGGTTTGTGCCACGGCCAGTCAATCCACAACACTGAGTCATATCGTGCTGCAATGTCCCTGGTCTGATCAGTGTTATTGTTGCCATATATAACAAACAACTTCACTCCATGGTAAGTGTAGTAATCTATCCAGTCAGCTAGTTCATCCTCCACATTCCTCACTACAGTAGAGATACAAAGGGTGTGCCGGGGACTGATGGCGTTCCTGTACTCAAACCGTCGACTCCATGTCACACGGGTTGGAACTACTCCACCTTGTGCCAGTTCAAGGGAGAGTTCATCACTTTCCACCAGTGTGGTGTTAAACAAACATGTGTGCATGTCCCCATATACATCAATAATAGCATATCCAGTCATATTATTCACTACACAGCTTTGTACAGCATTAGGTCTTTTAGAGATTCCTCTGCTGAATAAGATAACTTGCTGCTCCCCAAGGTCCATCATTGCATGAACAAACTGTTGTGTACTTGCCACATACTCTTCATGTTTATTGTCAGAGAACACAATTTCTGTTGGCTTGATGAGAAATTTGTGTTTCAGCTGTAAATCTGAGCCAAGGTAGCTACCGTGGTTGGGTTTTCTGGTCATAGCTGACCCAAGATAGCTTCTGTTGTTGGCATCTCTGGAAGCTATGTGAATATGTGCTGCTAAGGGTACATTAATATATATATTACCGTCCACTGTGATTTTTTGAACTACACAACAGATGCCAATCAGGATGCACCCCATGCAGAGGGTGTAGAGGAGCAAAAGTCTACGTATCATGTTCCAAAGTATTATGACCTGCAAGTAGAAATTAAGTTTTTGATTTTATTTTATTTGAAAACATTTTTATTGCAATAAGTATTATCGCTAGCAAAAATGAAGCTCTCCAGAGTATGGGAGGTTTTCAGCCTTTTTAGTGTGGTTCCAGTGGTCCTAATGGAATTATAAAGGCATTTTGCTGTACTAATGGAATTATAATGGTATTTTGAGGTCCTAAAGCAATTAAAGTGGCCTTTTAGAAAAGTAAAAGTAACTCATGGTGATAACTAGTGACTCGTTTAGTCACATAAATACATGTACCAAATTTCAAAAGACTTTTTAGATATATTCTTGCGTTTCAAAGGTCATCCCATGGAGTATATTTAGTTACTTTATTGGTAATTGCCTACCTAGAATTATTGAAAACTTGTTTTCAAACATAACAAACATAAACAGATCAAACATAAAATATAGAAACAATACTTAAGAGGCCTTTATGTTTACCATTATTAAAATCAGCTTCATCTCATCGTTTCAAATATTATGTATCTTGAGGAACCTAGTTACTTAGGATCATTATATCAAGGTGGCTCCACCAGCAGTCACTCCTTATTTTTCATGTATTAGTTCCTTGAACTCCCGCCTGCAGCAGTGCATATGACAGTGGTTTATCTCTTTAATTGCTCCAAACCACAAAGGTAATAATAACTTTTTTCTTTCGACCAACTATTTTTATGACCAACTTTTTTTTCGACCAACTTTTTTTTCGACCCAACTTTTTTCAACCATTTTTTTTTTCGACCAACTTTTTTTTCGACCCAACTTTTTTCGACCAACTTTTTTTTCGACCAACTTTTTTTAAGATAAACTTTTTTTCCGACCCACCTATGTTTTCGACAAAGTTTTTTTTCAACCAACTTCTTTTTCGACAGTTTTTTTCTGACCAACAGTGCGTAATTCTGTCACGTTAATAAATGAACAAATAATTATGGTCGGAATCGTGAGAAATTTGCTGATTTGGATTGGAGGTATGCTTTATTTCATTGGATATGTCCTTGCGATGGTTAATTCTAAGCCTTATACACATTGCCACACTCGGCAGACCTAAATACCATATTATCGCCCACTGTTAGAAATAATCGTTAAATGATAAACCTTTAAACTCCTCTCCTGCCCAACTTTTTGCTTCAGTTTTACTGAAGACTTTAGTTGATTAATCAAAAATAAACGTTCTCAACCTATAAACTTAAAACCTTAGCTTCCTTGTTTGATTGACAACTTGCTACCTTCACTGCAGTAAATCGATGAAGGCCACTGTATAGCTTTAGAGAGGACACCCATTTAGAGAGGACACCCATGCATGTGTGTGCCTTCTGTAGTCTGCATACACAAAATTTACACATATAATTAAATATAAGCACTTTTAATTAAATATTATGCATTTTCAGTTGAGCAAAAATTAAAGTTCTGAAACTATGACTTGGCATTGCACACAAATAGTTAATACGGAGAATTTGTTTCCTTTGGAAACGCAGAATATATACATTAAGTTAAACTGATTATAAAGTTAAATAAAAAGGAGTTGGATTAATTTGCACACAAATAATTGAAACGGAGAATTTGTTTCCTATGGAAACGCAGAATATATACATTAAGTTAAACTGATTATAAAGTTAAACAGAAAAATAGTTGATTAAATCATTGATTAACTTAATAAACTTATAACTTGTTATACCAGAATTCTAGTTTTTGTATAATTCTGTTTGCTATCCAATATTATGAAGTGATATGTTAAGATTAGTCATGCCAGATACCAGGACATTTCATCCTCTAGATATTAGTCTATGGCAAAGTTTGTAACAGTGTATAAACAGAAACAAGTAAGCGTAGGGGTATGGGCTGTAGTGGGTCAGCAGCCGTATGGCCCCAGGCATACACACACCTCTGCCCGTCCAGTTAGCTAGTGTGTTTCAGGAAAATGAGTCATAAGTCGCAAAAAATATTTTTCAAAGTGTTTTATTCAATGATATCTTTGTTGGAATATTCTAATCTTTCTGCTACCTAATGCTGCCAGTAATATTAATACATGTACGAAATTTCAAGGCAATATATTAAATATATCTTTGCATTTCCAAGGTCATCTTATGGAGTATATTGAGGTAATTTATTAGTAATTAACCCCCCAAAAAGTATCAATAACTTTTTTTCAAAAATAAAGATATCAAACTTAGAATATAGAGACACTACTTGGATATCCTTGATGTTTACTACCATTAGAATCAGCTTGATCTCATCTATTCAATTACGATGATATCTCAAAATCTATTTTTTGCGACTTATGACTCATTTTCCTGAAACACATCACATTTAATTCACATATATTATTCAACTATGGCCCTAGGCATACACAAGCCTCTGCCCGTCCAGTTAGCTAGTTATCATATGGGTCAGATTTTCAGAAAATGTACAATTAGCAGCTGTACCCAATGAGTGAATTTTGAAAATTAGGCTGCAATTTGGCCAATACTAGGTATATCTGAGTATATTCGGCATTGCATTGATTCTAGCAATCTGTTTGGTTAGGTTGAACTGCGTTTTGAACTTAATTTTCGTCTGAAATTTGGGTTATTTGAGAGGATTGCTGAAGTCGAATTGTACATTTTCTGAAAATCTGACCCATATATTATTCAACTAAGCCTACCCATAAAGGAACAGCTTAACCTAGATCAGTAGAAAATAGCCCTTGAATATCAGATTAATTAGCCATCAAATTGAATATTGAACAACTAAGAGTTGGCTAAATCAATATCTGGATTGTGAGCCTGATATCAATTATAATAAGTTTCATGTACTAAATTGAATAATTACTTGAAGGATAATCACTTTCGGCAAGTAAACCATTACCACAGCAGTAGGAGTGATATTTAATATTTGGGTCAGATTTTCTGAAAATGTACAATTGGCAGCTCTGCACATTTAGGAACTTCTGCTAAATTAGGCTGAAAAATGATAAATACCGGGTATATCTCAGTATATTTGGTATCACATTGATCTAAAGTATCAGTTCTGTTATGTCGAACAGCATTTTGAAGCTGATTTTTGTCTTAAATGTGGGTTATTTGAGAGGATTGGTGAATGTGAATTGTACATTTTCTGAAAATCTGACCCATTTATGACAGCTTAGTACAACAGTTATAATGGTAGGGAGTAATCACTATGAGGGAAATCTGTTTGGGCAATGACCAACCACCCAGGAACCCACTGCAAGACTTGGAATCTAGGTTTCAAAGCTGAGCCTTCCTTTTTATCACCATTTATGAAAATAAAAAGTGTCTTGTATTGAATTGAATTGAACTTCGAATATATGATCCCTTTTAGGAAAGGGAGTCATAAGTCGCAAAATATGGATTTCGAGATATCACCATATTTGAAAAGAGATCAAGCTGATTTCAATGATAGTAAACATTAGGACACCTAATAAGTATTTCTATATTTTAAGTTTGATATTTTTATTTTTGAAAAAAAATTACCAGTAAAGTTACTAAATATACTCCATACAAACGCCTTCAAAACGCATGGTTATATTCATGACAATGTCCCGGAATTCATTACATAGATTAATATGACTATGTGGATCAGATTTGCGGAAAATGTACAATTCGCCTTCACCAATCCTCTCAAATAACCCACATTTAAGACAGAAATGAGCTTCAAAATGCAGTTTAACATAGCAGAACTGATACTTTAAATCAATGCGATACCAAATATACTCAAATATACAAAAAATTGTTTACTTTTGTAGCAGAATTTAGCATAAATTACTAAATGTGTAGAGCTGCCAATTGTACATTTTCAGAAAATCTGACCCATAAGTGATACACCCTCTAAATATCAGAACATTTCAATAAAGAGATCTTGTGAAAAAAACACTTTGGAAAATATCAATTTTGCGACTTGCGACTCATTTTCCTGGAACACAGTACATATGAATGTTTTACCTTCCGCATTAAACACTTGTATCCTGTCCTGGAGTAATGAGTAGCGAAATACATGTCCATGTCCGGAGCTGGTAGTGATAAAAGTCAAGAGGTTGTCTTCCTATGATGTCTTAATGTGAAGTCATTGCCCTGCCACCGGTAGCAGTAATGGGACTAATGATCCGCTATGGTAATCCCATCTGTATTTACATAACGCTCTCTCTATGGTAATCACATCTGTATTTGGGTCAGATTTTCAGAAAATGTACAATTGGCAGCTCAACACATTTAGTAAATTCTGCTAAATTCAACTGAAAAACGATAAATACTAGCTATATCTGAGTACATTCGGTATTGAGTTGATTCGAAGGATGTCTGTGGTTATGGTGAATTGTGTTTATATAATGTGTTTACATAACGCTCTCTCTATGTAGTGGGGCAGATAAGTGAAACAATCTTTCAAAAAATGGTACATGCAACAAAATTGGTATACATGGCCTTTAGGACCCACTTTTTAAAAAAAGCCTGTTAGCCATCAAAAATTTTTAATTGGCAGCCATTTTTTCCAAGATGGCGACTATTTGGTACACTATTTTTGCCATAACATCTGACAGAATTGTCTGATATGAAAAATCTTGGTGTCAAATTATGCTTTTTACTATGCCAAACAGAAGTGAAACTAAAAATTTCAAGATGGCGGCCATTTTGACCATGAAAACACTATTTTTGGTGGGGCAAATAAGTGAAACAATCTTTCAAAAAATGGTACATGCAACAAAATTGGTATACATGGCCTTTAGGACCCATTTTTTAAAAAAGCCCATTAGCCATCAAAATTTTTAATTGGCGGCCATTTTTTCCAAGATGGCGGCTATTTGGTACACTATTTTTGCCATAAAATCTGACAGAATCATCTGATTTGAATAATCTTCAGACTAGTCAGACTTGAATGGTCTTGGTGTCAAATTATATGTTTTAGGCTAAACAGAAGTTGAATAGCTACTAAGAATAGTATTTTCATGTATATAGTGGCTGTCATTAAAAAAAATGGCCGCCATATGAAACATGAAAACACATTCTTCCCCATAAAATCTGACATAATAGTCCATTTTCAGTAATCTTGGTGTCAAAATATAAGTTTTTGACTATGCCCAAGCTGAACTCCCAACACTTAATGTTCCTAGATGAAATTTTTTATCATCTTGTGCAGAGTTATATAAAAAAATTATTGGTGATGATATTAAATATGGTTCTCTAAATATCAGCATTAACCATAAATTTTATTGGTCTTCATGAAGCAGCACTCTTAATCAAATGTACATATATGACCCATTCTCACGAAAATGGTGCAGCCCATCCTAAAACAGTAAAAATTAAATTTTGCTTAATCGATCTGAGAGTTGGTAGGTTTCAATGTAATATATAAGCGGTAATATATCTGAGTTTGCCATTAAATTAGACCATTATTTTTTGTACAGGAGGTTATCAAAGATTAGTGTTGAAAAGTTGGTGAAACAACGTCGCCCACCCCTATACATCTTTGTAATGAACATTTCTCTCATTTAATTTGTATATCATCATTATTTCTATTACCATTCTCTTACTAAATGTTTTCTTGATTTAATAGCCAAGAAAACATTTTCTTTCCTGTATGACAAATTTTCAATTTGGGGACAATAAAAAACGTCAGAAACTGGATTCCCATATCAATCAGATGAAAC
Organism: Sthenelais limicola; assembly: GCA_942159475.1. Lineage (NCBI taxonomy): Eukaryota > Metazoa > Annelida > Polychaeta > Phyllodocida > Sigalionidae > Sthenelais > Sthenelais limicola. Next base: position 64,161,213 of record OW804102.1, on the reverse strand, counting down.
ATCCTATCATTGACTGTATTTCTATTATTATTCTCAAACCGTTCTATTTTTTCTGTTATAATATAATCAAATACCAGCTTTTACCACTGAGTATGATTAGTAACCCTGATTTTTTTAAATTATCTTCATTAAAATCAGAGTAATAATATTAAGGCTTCTGTCTTTTATTATCTATTCTCCTCCTCAAGGAACTATGGGTCATTACATTTTGGTGCCGTGACCAGGACATTTTAAGGCTTTAAATATGGGCGACGTTTTTTCTAAGTGAAAAAACGTCGCCCAATCTATGTCATATTTAGTCAATTATTTAAAGCTTGATTGTTTTTGTTGTTGTTTTTAATACATGACTGACCCCGTTTTATACCGTTTTAGCATTTTTTTTTGAAAATTTGTCATTCATGACAATATTGACTCAAGGATGGGGACGTTTTCATGCAGTAGAGTCATATATGATGTGTCACAGAAAAATGAGTCACAAATGACAAAAGTGATATTATTCAAAGTGATTAAATCATTGGATTTCTTGCTTGGTATATTCTTATGTTTGGGGTGCTTAGTGCTATTGATCATAGCAATACCTGTACCAAATGTCAGGACAGTGTATTAAATATATCCTTCAATTTCTAACATCATCCTATGGAGTATATTGAGGTACTTAACTGGTAATTACCCATTCAGAAATATTGCAAACATTTTTTCAAACATGAATACATCAAACATAAAATATGGAAACATTTCTTAGATGTCCTTAATGTTTTCATCATTGCAATCCACTTGATCATATCTTTTCAATATTTATGATATCTCAAAATCCATTTCATGTGACTTGTAACTCATTTTTCTGAAACACATCACACTTATCAGGAGAAAAAACGTCGCCCAATGAATACAGCCCAGTATTTAAATCAGGAAAGATATTTTGAGATTATTGTGTCAATTAATTCTTAAAGCTAAGCCATATTTAAACATAAGGTGAAAAATAACTTAATTTGGCTGATATTTGGAAAAATATGTGAAAAAACGTCGCCAGGTGGCGACGCTTTTTCCACTGATAAAATGCTGATTATCAGGATTTCTGCTGATTGTAAGTAATAAGTATATTCCAATGGTGGTATATGTGTGTCTCTAGACCTATAGTTATGAAATCAGACTATTTAGAGAAAATTTATCTAATAATTTTTAAAAGCACAGCCATTTTGTCTGGCGACGTTTTTTCACCCCAATTTAGCCATTTTCTTATAGATTGAGTTGGAAGCATAAATTATGTCAATATATTAAACCTTAATATATCATTTTGTTTGGTTTTTATCCCCTATTCTATGCCATGAATTTTATTCATGTATTTCAATTCAATTGGATTTTTTTCTATAATAACTATAAGTTAGAGAATGATTATTTGGGTATTTCTCCTGATTGAATAGTACATAATTAATAAAATATACATTATAGATACACAAAAGCATATATCTTATTAATGCTCATGTAAAGACGGATGCATCTGGTCACTTCATTTGTCTCTCAGATTAGAATCGACCAAGTTATTGACCAATCAATGGAAAAAATGGGGGGTTGCACCACTTTCGTGAGAATGGGTCATATATATATTACCTTCTAGGGTCAACTAATCCTGGCATCTACAGCTGCACAGCGCTGTACATGGCAGACCAAATCGATAACAGGTGCACCATCCAGAGCAATCCCTTTTGCACCCACACTTGGTGAGCTGCTGACAACTCTGGGCAATTGGTGGCAGTATGGTCCAGTAGATTTGCCACACATCACCCTCTTTTGTCCATCCCCAGTCTGCTGGACTGTGTGGTTCTGGTTGACAAACTATTGATTTGCTCCATATGCAGCCTGCCTCATTGGCAGCTCATTTGACATGCTGGAGGAGGGCTGCTTGAGTTGGGGGAATGGCTTCGTATGGTCGCTGCTTGCGAGCAAACATGTCAAGCCGTGCATCATCAACCCCAGCAGCAGGTTGGAGGTCTGGTATGGTAATTTGTGCCTCAAGAATGGCAGCAAGTTGGGACTTCTGGCAGGTGTGAAGCTTTCCATTGTCACTCAATGCAGCTGGGAAGGACTGATTCTCATGCCGAAAGAACGCCTGTAAGTCACACTCTCTGCTCTGGCATGAGATAAACAGCTTGGAAAAGAGGTGACAGCCTTCCTTCAGTACTTTTACTTTTGAGTAACTAAGACCTGGGTCCTGTCGGAAGAAATTGATCTTGTTCTTCTTGATTGGGTCATAGAATGTGGACACTTCCTCACTCTGTAGCCTGTTCATGCATTCTTGGAAGCATATTTGCCCACTCTCATAGTGTGTGGCAATCATTTCAGCAGCACTAGGGTGTGCAATGTTCTTTGTGTCTAGTCTAAGCAGATCCCCTGTCTCTTCCTGGAAAGGATTGCCCATATATCCGTTACCACCTTAGTTGGATTATCGACTTTTTCAAGGAATCTCTTTGAGCTCTTGGTGTCTGCTCATGGTGAGTGCGACATTCAGCTTCTTTGGCTCATACTGAGCAACTACGTGACTGACTTCAGGGTTGGCTACCATCGACCTTGTCAAGCCTGATGGTTCAGTCAAACCATTGATGATAGCATTTGCTTGCTCATGAGCTTGGTTGATAGCCATTGGTGAGAACTCCCGTTCTGATTTATGAACAACAAATTTCCCTTTGTGGAACTCAAGAGCAAACTCTGGAGGCTTTTGCTCTAGGGTCACCATTATATGTCTTTAGGATGGATTGGAATCCACCATGCAAAGTTAACATTGTTATTGGCAAAATAGTATGGTATCATCCTAAGAAGCTGGATGTTGACAAATTGAAATGCTGGTTCCATGGAAGGAGGTTGTTGCTGTTGTTCCATATTAGGATATTAATCAATATTGTCCATGGCAGAGGGGGTGGACACACCACACCATCCCTCACATGCTTGCTAACAGCTGCATCTCCTAGCTGTGCAGATATTTCCACTTTGCTTAATAAATAGTTGAATGTAGGTGAAACTTTGAAGGCTGACCTAACAAGACATGCCAATTGTAATGATGTCTATATGACCTGCTTCATGAATGCCAATAAAATTGGTGGTTAATACTGACATTTATAGTACCATATTTAATATCACCAATAATTTGTTAAATAATTCTGCAAGAGATGATAAAAAGCTTCATTTAGGAACATTAATAGATGGGAATTCAGCTTGGGCATAGTCAAAAACATATATTTTGACACCAAAATTATTGAAAATGGACTATTATGTCAGATTTTATGGCAGCCATTTTTTTTAATGGCGGCCCTTTTATATATGAAAATACTATTCTTAGTAGCTATTCAACTTCTGTTAAGTTCAAAACCTATAATCTGACACCAAGATCATTCAACTCTGACTATGTGGTCCGATTCTATGGCAAAAATAGTGTTTTCATGGTCAAAATGGCCGCCATCTTGAAAAATGGCCGCCATCTTGAAATTTTTAGTTTCTATTCTGTTTGGCTTAGTAAAAAGCATAATTTGACACCAAGATTATTCAAATCGGACTATTCTGTCAGGTGTTATGGCAAAAATAGTATTCCAAATGGCCGCCATCGTTGAAAAAATGGCCGCCATTTAAATTTTTTTGATGGCTGACGGGCTTTTTTTTTAAAGTGGGTCCAGTGGAACATTTATGCTAATTTTGTTGCTAGTATCATCATTTGAAAGATTGTTCCACTTATCTGCCCCACTAATACCATGTCTTATGATTATAATGTTTTAGCTGATATTTATGTAACTATTAGATGAAACAGCAATGAATTTATGGTGTCTATTAAACCTTCATGTGAGTGTAGAAGAGGGTTCCATAAAATTTGACCTCAAGATGATTAAAATTGTATTATTCTGTAAGATTTTATGACGAAAATAGTCTTTTCATGCTCCAAATGGCCGCCGTCTTTGAAAATGGCCGCCAATTTGAAATCTTCAATAGCTATTTTGCTTTTGCATATTAATAACCACAATTTGACATCAAGATCATTTCAATCGGACCATTCTTTCAGATGTTAGGGCGACATTAGTATTTCCATATTCCAAATAGCCGCCATCTTGAAAAAAATGGCCGCCAATTAAAAATTGTTGATGGCTAACGGGCTTTTTTTAAAAAGTGGGTCCTAAGGACCATTTCTACCAATTTTGTTGTATGTTACATGATTTGAAAGATTAAACATGAAAAATGCACTTATCTGCCCCACTAATGGTAATCCCACCTGTATTTTGGTCAGATTTTCATAAAATGTACAATTGGCTGCTGTACCCATTCAGGAAATTAGGCTAAATAAGGCTGTAATTTGGACAATACTTCAAGTATATTCGGCATTGCATTGATTCCAGCATTCTGTTTGGTTAGGTTGAACTGCATTTTTTACTTTATTTTCGTCTGAAATTTGGGGGTTATTTGAGAAGATTGGTGAAGGTGAATTGTACATTTTCTGAAAATCTGACCCATTTACATAATGCTCTCTCTATGGTAATCACGCCTGTATTTACATAGCAAAGCATATGGGTCAGATTTTCAGAAAATGTACAATTCTACTTCGGCAGTCTTCTCAAATAACCCAAATTTCAGTCAAAAATAAAGTTCAAAACTCGGTTCAACCTGACCAAACAGATTGCTAGATTTATGCAATGCCGAATATACTCAAATTTACCTAGTATTGTCCTAATTGCAGCCTAATTTAGCAGAATTTACTAAATGTGTACAGCTGCCAATTGTACATTTTCTGTTAATCAAGATTCACCTTTCGTTTTCATTCAGAGTTCGACTACATGTGTAGACACTGCTCCAGACGGGAGTTTGAGGAACTAAATCATACATGATCGTAGAATTGACTAAATATGTAGAGCCACTCTAGGTCCAAACCTTCAGATCAGATAATAAAGGTATGTCAGCCTACTTCGCTAATCGGTATCCTCGCCTAAGACTCGGCGTTTTAATGGGAATATTAATGACCTTTGTGGCCTTAATGGAATTATTATGGCACTTTGCGGTTTGAGGCGAGAGGCTTTCCCTTCGTTTGAAGGAACTCTCCCATCTTTGGACCTAGACTGGAGCTGCCAATTGTACATTTTCTGAAGATATGACCTACAATCGGCCGCTCTAGACATTTATCATAATTATTCTCTTGAAAAAATTTAAAATATTTTCTGCTATTGTTATGTCAGAGAATAATTGGCTTCTCGTCTAATAAATATTTAATTATTAGTAACCGTTCTATTCATATTATTGTATTAAGCATTATTACTCGCCACATTTTTAAACTTTTGTATAGAAATATCAATTGGTGACTAAGACTATAGATATCCGACGACAACGCAAAACACATTTAATTTGGTATCTGGTATATTAGATATAACACGTGGTATCTGGTATATTAGATATAACACGTGGTATCTGGTATATTAGATATAACACATGGTATCTGGTATATTAGATATAACACGTGGTATCTGGTATATTAGATATAACACGTGGTATCTGGTATATTAGATATAACACATGGTATCTGGTATATTAGATATAACACATGGTATCTGGGATATTAGATATAACACATGGTATCTGGTATATTAGATATAACACATGGTATCTGGTATATTAGATATAACACGTGGTATCTGGTATATTAGATATAACACGTGGTATCTGGTATATTAGATATAACACGTGGTATCTGGTATATTAGATATAACACATGGTATCTGGTATATTAGATATAACACATGGTATCTGGTATATTAGATATAACACATGGTATCTGGTATATTAGATATAACACGTGGTATCTGGTATATTAGATATAATACAAGGTATCTGGGATATTAGATATAACACATGGTATCTGGTATATTAGATATAACACGTGGTATCTGGTATATTAGATATAACACATGGTATCTGGGATATTAGATATAACATATGGTATCTGGTATATTAGATATAACACATGGTATCTGGTATATTAGATATAACACATGGTATCTGGTATATTAGATATAATACAAGGTATCTGGTATATTAGATATAACACGTGGTATCTGGTATATTAGATATAACACATGGTATCTGGTATATTAGATATAACACGTGGTATCTGGTATATTAGATATAACACATGGTATCTGGTATATTAGATATAACACATGGTATCTGGTATATTAGATATAACACATGGTATCTGGTATATTAGATATAACACGTGGTATCTGGTATATTAGATATAACACATGGTATCTGGTATATTAGATATAACACGTGGTATCTGGTATATTAGATATAACACGTGGTATCTGGTATATTAGATATAACACGTGGTATCTGGTATATTAGATATAACACATGGTATCTGGTATATTAGATATAACACATGGTATCTGGTATATTAGATATAACACATGGTATCTGGTATATTAGATATAATACAAGGTATCTGGTATATTAGATATAACACGTGGTATCTGGTATATTAGATATAACACATGGTATCTGGTATATTAGATATAACACGTGGTATCTGGTATATTAGATATAACACATGGTATCTGGTATATTAGATATAACACATGGTATCTGGTATATTAGATATAACACATGGTATCTGGTATATTAGATATAACACGTGGTATCTGGTATATTAGATATAACACATGGTATCTGGTATATTAGATATAACACATGGTATCTGGTATATTAGATATAACACGTGGTATCTGGTATATTAGATATAACACATGGTATCTGGGATATTAGATATAACACGTGGTATCTGGTATATTAGATATAACACATGGTATCTGGTATATTAGATATAACACATGGTATCTGGTATATTAGATATAATACAAGGTATCTGGGATATTAGATATAACACGTGGTATCTGGTATATTAGATATAACACATGGTATCTGGTATATTAGATATAACACGTGGTATCTGGTATATTAGATATAACACGTGGTATCTGGTATATTAGATATAATACAAGGTATCTGGGATATTAGATATATCACATGGTATCTGGTATATTAGATATAACACGTGGTATCTGGGATATTAGATATAACACGTGGTATCTGGTATATTAGATATAACACATGGTATCTGGTATATTAGATATAACACATGGTATCTGGTATATTAGATATAATACAAGGTATCTGGTATATTAGATATTACACGTGGTATCTGGTATATTAGATATAACACATGGTATCTGGTATATTAGATATAACACGTGGTATCTGGTATATTAGATATAACACGTGGTATCTGGTATATTAGATATAATACAAGGTATCTGGGATATTAGATATAACACATGGTATCTGGTATATTAGATATAACACGTGGTATCTGGGATATTAGATATAACACGTGGTATCTGGTATATTAGATATAACACAAGGTATCTGGTATATTAGATATAACACATGGTATCTGGTATATTAGATATAACACGTGGTATCTGGTATATTAGATATAACACAAGGTATCTGGGATATTAGATATAACACAAGGTATCTGGTATATTAGATATAACACAAGGTATCTGGTATATTAGATATAACACATGGTATCTGGTATATTAGATATAATACAAGGTATCTGGTATATTAGATATAACACATGGTATCTGGTATATTAGATATAACACATGGTATCTGGTATATTAGATATAACACGTGGTATCTGGTATATTAGATATAACACATGGTATCTGGGATATTAGATATAACACATGGTATCTGGTATATTAGATATAACACGTGGTATCTGGTATATTAGATATAACACAAGGTATCTGGGATATTAGATATAACACATGGTATCTGGTATATTAGATATAACACATGGTATCTGGTATATTAGATATAACACATGGTATCTGGTATATTAGATATAACACAAGGTATCTGGGATATTAGATATAACACGTGGTATCTGGTATATTAGATATAACACATGGTATATGGTATATTAGATATAACACAAGGTATCTGGTATATTAGATATAACACAAGGTATCTGGGATATTAGATATAACACGTGGTATCTGGTATATTAGATATAACACAAGGTATCTGGTATATTAGATATAACACAAGGTATCTGGGATATTAGATATAACACATGGTATCTGGTATATTAGATATAACACATGGTATCTGGTATATTAGATATAACACGTGGTATCTGGTATATTAGATATAACACAAGGTATCTGGGATATTAGATATAACACAAGGTATCTGGTATATTAGATATAACACGTGGTATCTGGTATATTAGATATAACACAAGGTATCTGGTATATTAGATATAACACAAGGTATCTGGGATATTAGATATAACACATGGTATCTGGTATATTAGATATAACACATGGTATCTGGTATATTAGATATAACACATGGTATCTGGGATATTAGATATAACACATGGTATCTGGTATATTAGATATAACACGTGGTATCTGGGATATTAGATATAACACAAGGTATCTGGTATATTAGATATAACACGTGGTATCTGGTATATTAGATATAACACATGGTATCTGGTATATTAGATATAACACGTAGTATCTGGTATATTAGATATAACACAAGGTATCTGGTATATTAGATATAACACAAGGTATCTGGTATATTAGATATAACACATGGTATCTGGTATATTAGATATAACACAAGGTATCTGGGATATTAGATATAACACGTGGTGTCTGGTATATTAGATATAACACATGGTATCTGGTATATTAGATATAACACAAGGTATCTGGGATATTAGATATAACACAAGGTATCTGGTATATTAGATATAACACAAGGTATCTGGTATATTAGATATAACACATGGTATCTGGGATATTAGATATAACACGTGGTATCTGGTATATTAGATATAACACGTGGTATCTGGTATATTAGATATAACACGTGGTATCTGGGATATTAGATATAACACGTGGTATCTGGTATATTAGATATAACACGTGGTATCTGGGATATTAGATATAACACATGGTATCTGGTATATTAGATATAATACAAGGTATCTGGTATATTAGATATAACACATGGTATCTGGGATATTAGATATAACACAAGGTATCTGGGATATTAGATATAACACAAGGTATCTGGGATATTAGATATAACACGTGGTATCTGGTATATTAGATATAACACATGGTATCTGGGATATTAGATATAACACATGGTATCTGGGATATTAGATATAATTTCTAAATCGTTATTCTAATTCTAAAAGTAATGAAGACGCTCCAGGTATGGATTCTGGTCAAATCTGATATACAATTTTCATTGAAACTTGCATGAATGATTTCATCAATATCATAGCTTTTGTAATTGATCTATGAAAATCAAATGCACGATGGGAAGGATAGAGAATTGTGTCAGGGAACATGTTTGACACATGGCAGGAATAGTTTCACTGATATCATAGTTTTTATAAAATTAATGATCTATGAAAATAAAGTGCATGATGGGAAAGATGGAGGCTTGTGATATGGAAACATGTATAACACATGGATATTGACATGAGAGCATGGGTGAAATTTATTTTCCATGCTGAACATGACGGCTAATACAAAATGGCGGTCATGCAAATCCTCTATATATACAACAGGGTCACATATTTCTCTGCTCATTATTATTCATTTATGCAGTCATAAATGTGTCAAATTCTTACTGAACTTAAACGGGTTTTGCATATCTTTTGAGATGTCGACGCTGTTCTTGACCTTTTGACCTTAGCCTTAAGCTATTTATACATCTCCTCCATCGCATTAAGGCCAAAAAAAATAGGTGTGTTTCCGATTTATCTGGCTGAAAACTAGGTTGGAGGGGTGGTAACTTTTTTTTCTTTTTTTTTGTTGTTGTTGTTGTTTGGAAACCACCTCCCAGGAACTGAAAAAAATGTCTTTTTCATAACAATAGTTGTTTTGAATATGGGAAATGTGCCTTTTTAGTACAGTTGACAGTTCTGGGTTAGGAAAACCCGTTTTCCTGCTTTTATAAGCTTTTTTTGTCAAAAAATCCAAAAAAAGTAAGATATGATGGGGAAAAAATCAGGTATGGTAAAAAATCTTTTAGGTAGGGTAAGGTTTTTCTAGGTACGGGGGGTAAATCGGAAACACACCTATTTTTTTTTTGCCTAATCAGGAATTTCCAGATTCGCGGGATTATGCAAACCTCCGCGGGAGTGAGTTTTGTGAACGTGTGCATGATGTCTATTACTGAGAGTAATAGTTGGACCGTGAAACACCAGGTGGCGCCAGTAGTTCCCTGTTCACAACCACTCGGTTTGGTGGTAATGTAACAAAGCTATAGTTTGTTTTGTTTTAAATGTTTTTATTCAGCCAGAGACATTATGTTGTCATACACTATTCTCAGTTTTAGCTGAGGGAAAAGTTAGCATTCATAGAGTCGTACATCAAGAAAATATAAATAATATTGTTATTTGATTAGAGAAAAAATGGTCAATCATTACAGACGTATTTAAAGTTTAGAAAGGTGATAAAATAAAATAATACAAATATAAGAACCTTCACCAGGGTATAACCATCAATATGCCATAGACAAAAGAGCATCACATATCAGATATAGGATCGTTGGTAGTGTCCTAAATTAAATGATATTTAAATTGAGATATCGTCATATGGATCAGATTTTCAGAAAATGTACAATTGGCAGCTCTAGCTGGCTCTACACATTTAGTAAATTATACTAATTAAAACAGGTTAGAATGTGGTCAATACTAGGTGAATCCATGTATATTTGGCATTGCATTAATTGATTCTAGCAATCTGGTTGGTTAGGTTGAACTGTATTTTGAACCTTTTTGGTCTGAAATTGGGGCTATTTGAGATTATTGGCGAAGTCGAATTTTCTGAAAATCTGACCTATATATGAAAAGAAAAAATGAAGCCGATTCTAATGATTGTAATTAAGCAGTAGAACATCTAGTATGAATTTCATGTTATGTTTTATATATATTTTTTTTTTTTCAAATTGCGCAGTATTTTGCGTGAATAATTATTAGTACAGTAGTTACAAATGTTCATAACAATGACCTTAGAAATGCACGGATGTATTAACTAGACTGTCCTGAGATTTGGTCCATATATTCAGGCTACGAGAAGCGTTAAGTATCCCGAAAATGAAAACATTACCATAAATATATGCTGTGAATACGACACTTTGAAAAATAGCAATTTTGCGACTTGTGACTCATTTTCTTACCACACATCACCTATACCCCAGCTTGATGTTCATGCCATGTCCCTATACTACTCCTCGGACATCATCAAAAGAACTGGTGCAGGAGAATCCACTGCTGTGGACCACATACCCTCCAGTTCTCATCAGAAGAATAATTCTCAGACTCAGAAAAGTGAGTCTTAAGGATGATCGCGGGTATTTCTCAGTTGCCAAAAACGGCGGGGATTTTACGACATTGACCATGTTGATATTTTTTTATTTTTTTTATCATTTCTTTGAATAGTGATGTTCAGTAGTTAAAAAGAAACACTTCTGACTTTTGAACAGATTAGTATATGTTTTTTTTCTTGTTTGTTATTGTTTTACAACACCGTAAGCTATCTTGTTTACATGAAATTCAAAGCTAGTCCAGCTCTCACTCACTGCACTCTCAAGTTCGGGGGCCTCCAGCTCCTAAAGTAATCTGGGGACCACCCGTTTTTTTGTTATTTTCAGAAAGTATATCCCTTAAACTATGATATACTAAAAAATTAGCCAACTCTAATTACTATATATGGTTTAAAATGGATAAAACGTTTCAAAAACGCCCTTTTCTCCATAGACGGCCATATTAAATTAATTAAATAACTTTTTATTTTCAAACGGAAATAGCAAAAAATCTAGTCTGGGGACCCCCCTTAAAAAAATTATATTTGAAATCAGCATGATTTGGAGTACAAAGTGTGAAAAAATCAGGCTGATCTATTTACTTTGGAAAATACCCGCGGTCATCCTTAAGTCGCAAAAAAAACGGATTTTGAGATATTATCATATCCGAAAAGATGGGCTTCCTACAAATGTGTTTTTCCCCATCCGCTGTAAAAACCCTTACGTGGCACCTATTTACTGAAACAAAAGCTGGGTTAGTTTTTAGTGCACAATAGAATTGGGGGCTGATTACACAACATGAAGCGCCTGTATCGATAAGAACTGGTATTCTGTACTCACCAAACCTAACCGTCAATGCGTTGTCTGAGAGTTTTGTCTGTATCTGTAATTCTTTAGTTGTCAGCTGCAATCGTACTTTCGTCGTGCTATCTTTCCTGCTGTCTGGGGCGTTTTCCTTTGAGAAGATTGCCGTATCGATATTGAAAATATACGGTAAGGTCTTCCCCACACTTTTAGCGTCGCAAGAAGTACGCCTTCTTTTCCTGCGACTTCCTAGTTTGGGTGATTCGATGAGTTGTTACTTTGAGATTTATTATGGAGCAATTGGCTTCTGTTATAGTTCTTATAACCTCCACGGTTATAGTTAGGGTGGTAATTATTTCTCCTGTATCGTCCTCTGCCATTTCCTCGGCCATCATACCTCTGGTTATTCTGGTTTCCTCTATTATGTTGTCTGGAACGATTGTAATACCCACCACGATTGTTGCCATAATTGTTTTGCCTTTGTGGCTGTTGGGAAGCGATTTGATTGACTTGCTGGGTTGACTTCTCTACCTTATCACTTGTACTCTGTATTTGCGTCAAAATTGCATTGATCGCCTCTGTTTGAGCCACTATCACTTTTGAAAAATCACTTCCCTGTTTGGGTGTGATAAGCTCGGCCTTAAGGGCCAGCTTCTTTGCCGCGGATAATGACTTTGGGTTATCCGACAGGACTACTTTTGATAGGTGTGGCTGCATGTTCATGAGATATATATGCACTTTCATTGTTTCTTCCATGTCTGTCTGGTCTAACATTTTAAACAGATCTTCACTATAGGCTTTTATGCCTTCTCCCTCTGTCTGTTTTCTGAACATATATCCTGACATCATCGCATCATGAGTCAGGGCGTCAAATTCTGTGTTAAACCTCAAAATGAATTGCTTATAGTCTGGGGTTGCATTGTCTCTCATATATCTAGTATAGAATGCTTTTGCTCTACCATCTAAGAATTTTAATATTGATGTCAGATATAATGTCTCAGGTGCTTGTAACGCGACCATATATGCTTCAAAATCTACTAAGAATTGTCTTGATGACTTATACGCGGTAGGTTCTTCAAATACCTCCGGTACAGATGCTAATGTTCTTCTTAGAGTGCTTGATACATTCTGCACCGATTGTTTCCTAATTTCTGTAAATGATTCAGCAATTTTGTTCGTGAATTCTTCCATTTTCTCTGCCGTGGGGGCCTTGTCTGCCGACTGAGTTATTTTCTCCAGCAAACCTGCTGTCCCTGTCTGGCATTTTGCCAGCTTTTCAACCAGCTCGTCTAAATTAACAGGCATTTTGGCAGGTGTGTCACCTATTTGATCGTTGGTGGTATTATTTACAATCGACTTTTCGTCGTTGTTGTCTAGATCGTCCTGGTCCTCTTCTTCTCCTGACTGTGATTCGTCCCCAGATGATTCTGTCTGGGCTGACGTCCTATCTTCACTTGTATCTTGGGTGCTATCCTCGCTTATTTCTGGGCTGCTGACTTCGCTTGTTTCTGGGTTGATTGAGATGTCCCTTGGCTGTAGATTGACTTTGGGTTCTTGATTAACCGATAAGCCTGCCTCCTCTTGATGGGCAAGACCGAACTTCTCTGGTTTTTGGCTTCCTGGTGGGTTCAACAGCTGGGGCTTCTTGGATCTTGTATTCTGTTGGTTCTGCGTCGTCATAGAGGCACCTAGATCGGGCCTGTTCTCCGCCAGTGATAGGTATGAAGAAATAGAGAACTCGTGGTTGACGATTCCGTAGTTTATTGATGAAGGTATATATGAATACTGATGAACATGGGTACATGTGAAGCTTATATAGTATGGTAAGTATGCAACATCCATGTGACGTTTGGAATGTTCCTGAAGGATCTGGGTCTATCATGTGGATCTTTCTAGTTGGAAAGATCCATGTGATAGATGATGCAATGTACATGAATGTTCTGGATCCTTGATGATGCAATGTTCTAGAGGGTTCTAGACAGTGCCAATATGTAGGTTACCTTAGGCTCACATGTTATGTTTACATTATGGAATTAATTAACTATTATCATTCTCATTAACATTATAATCATAAATCATCATATTCATAAACATACTAATTAGGTTATGCCTTATTACATAATATTATAAGGCCGGATATGACAAAGCCGATTCTAATGCTGGTAAACATTAGGATATCTAATAAGTATTTATACTTATACTTTATACTTTAAGTATTTTATTCATATCGATTACTAGTAAAGAGAGCAGACACAAGGGAAACAATGTATATACATGTGTGTCCCTTCAAATTTATTCGTTGACTTTGAGTCCGATCGGATTAATAAGGATATCCGAATTAGGGAGCACGAAACCACCATATTATATGGGTCAGATTTTCAGAAAATGTACAATTCGCCTTCACCAATCCTCTCAAATAAACCACATTAAAGACAGAAATGAGCTTCAAAATACAGTTTAACATAACAGACCTGATACTTGAAGTCAATGCGATATTAAATATTCAGTTATACCCGGTATGCTTAATTTTTCAGCTTGATTTGGGAGAATTTCCTAAATGTGTAGAGCTGTCAATTGTACATTTTCTGAAAATCTGACCCATATAACATATACTTGTACATTAATCCGCATGAAATGTAATTCATTTTTGGTAAATTATGTGGAAATATTCAAAGAGTCGTATGCAGATAACCTATTTATCGCTCATTGTCGGCGGCGGGTATTTCTGCAAAAATGTTCCTCTTTCCAGTCAGAAAATATAAGCGTTTAAAAAAATGTAATGACCCTGCATGATGTGTTACAGATAAAATGAGTCACCAGTCATAAGGCACAGACACTAGATTTTGAGATTTTGTTTTATAAAAGTGTTTATTGCACAAAATTACAGGAAATCATGGTATTCTCATGTAGTACAAGAACATTTGATAAAATATCGTACAGTATATAAGCTGATATAGCTTTATCTACTTTCTAACATTTAAACTTTACCCTGTTTAAAATTGTTAAAATTCAAGATTGTTTAAAATGTTTGTGGCCAATAAAAATATTTTTAAAAAAAACTTTACCCTGTTGGACATGCCCATAATTTAAAAGGGCTCAATAGAGACATGATAGTACGGTTCTATATACAGGTAAGGGGTTCCCTTATTTTGGGGTAGATTTTTACATGATATATCATCATATTTGGAAAGATGAGATGAAGCTGATTCCAATTATGGTAAACATTAAGAACATCTAATAAGTGGGTCGGATTTTCAGAAAATGTACAATTGGCAGCTGTACACATTGAGTATATTCTGCTAAATTTGGCTGAAGTATGATGAATACTGAATTTATCTGAGTATATTTGGTATTGCATTGATTTAAAGTATCAGTTACATCATGTTAAACTGTATTTTGAAGCTGATTTTTGTCTTAAATATGGGTTTTTAGAGAGGATTGGTGAAGGTAAATTATTATTGTACCTTTTCTGAAAATCTGACCCAAGTACAGTTTCTTTATTTGTATGCATGAAAAGACATGTTTGCCATAGTCTTATTGGTCAACCACTTGTTAAATATATATATAATACTCCTTGGGTTGACCACAGATATAGGTTGTATTTTTGGAAAATGCACAATCTAAAATTCTACCTCATTTATTGTGTACATGTATTTTTTTTATTTAGAATGCTTATACAGCAAATCAAAAAGTCAAATCATTTCACAAGTGGGTCAGATTTTCAGAAAATGTACAATTCAATTTCACCAATCCTCTCAAATAACTCACATTTTAGAGGAAAATAAAGTTCAAAATACAGTTCAACCTAACCAAACAGATTGCTAGAATCAATACAATGCCGAATATACTGGAATTTACCTAGTATTGACCAAATTTCAGCCTAATTTAGCAGAAATTACTAAATGTGTACAGCTGCCAACTGTACATTTTCTGAAAATCGGACCCAAGTAGTCAAGTACAATGAAGATACATAGTCATTTCGCAAATCAATTTAACCTAGACATGGGCTCACGGGTATATATTCATTGCTGAATTCCATGGTTTTCTGTCCACTGCTGTGTCTAACTACTGATTCACACTGGTTCTAGTTTATCTAATTCTGGTGCTATGATGGTGGACTGGTGCTAACACAATGTAAATACAATGTTATTACAATACAATACAATAAAAGTACTAAACATTTGGCTGAATAACGCAGGCGACTTACGAAATGTTTTTGAGGGAGATCTAACCGCAGAGAGAATTGTTTTAGGCCTCACTGGTAACAACTCAAGGGCACACAGAGCTAATTTTGTCCTAATAGCAGCCAAATCCCATATACATAGGCAAAGGCTGTTTGGTAACAATGATATCAGACTAGAACCCTTTTTAAATGAATTCAAAAACAGAGTTGATGCAATGAAGGTAGCAGCTAAATATAACCCATCAGTAAATAAGCTTTACGATGGGTGGAAGAACTTCTACTTTAATATTTAATAACCCTCTGTAATAAGTATTATATAAGGACTATAGAACGACAAAACAAATAAATGTTGTACATCCTTTATATTTTCAAATGGAACATCTCAGAAAAGCTATAATCAAAAGGAGAAGGTAATTGTTTCCTCTCGCTCCATTCATATTTACAATCTTGTTATTATGTTTTCATGAATAAAAATCCGATGTTGGACAAAAAAAAAAAAAAAAGTACTAAACATCCCAAAACTGAAGACATTTTGAGCAGGGCTTCTTGCAAATAAATCACTTTGAAAAATATCCTTTTTGTGGCTCATTTTCCTCTAAAACATCACATTATGGTGTGTTTCAGGGTTACAAGTTACAAGTCGCAAAATATCTTGAGATATCATTATATCTGAAAAGACGAGATGAAGCCGATTCCAATTATGGTAAGCATTAGGACATCTAATAGATATTTTTATATTTTAACTTTCATAAAAAAAAATGTTTGCAATATTTTTGCGTGGATATTTACTAGCAAACTAACCAAATATATTCTATAACATGACCATAGGAATGCATGTATATATTGAGTACACTGTCTTGGAATTGGATATATTATGTAATTCATGCTACAATAAACTTTAAGCACTCTAGAAATGAAAACATTCCCATGAGATATGCAAATGATTACAGTTCAATTAATATTTATATCATCACTATCATATTATGCAACTATAACATGAAAGTGATAGACTCCATCATAATTAATGGCCTAGTAAATTATAACCTTGAATAACTATAAGTTCCTTTATGAAAGTAAACAAATCGCAGTGAAGAATTCAGAGTCATTCCCCGAAATATTTGGGGTCAGTAGTTGAGCAAGAACTTAATCAACGCAATACACAGAGATGTATGTTTCGAGCCAGAACTGAACCAGTGAAAAACAAATGTTTATACCCTCTAGGTCCAAACCCTCAGGGGCTTGTTGCTCCGTTTCTCGCTAACTATTTTCCCATACACTTTCAATAGGGAAATAGTTGGCAAGAAACAGAGCAACGGGCCCCTGATCAGATAAGAATGGTAAATGTACTTCGCTAATCGGTCTCCTCGTCTAAGACTCTGCTTTTTAATGGGAATATAATGACATTTTGTGGCCTTAATTGAATTATAATGGTACTTTGCAGTTTGAGGCGAGAGGCTTTCCCTTCATTTAAAGGGACTCTCTCAACTTTGGACCTAGACTGTATATCCAACACTACAGGTTAGCATCTGTGTCATTGGCACTATAACCCACAGCGCTGTCTTTATTTTGTTTCCTCTTGCAGAAATAACAACAAGTCTCTGCTAGGAGAACGCGAACATTCTTCAACGTGGTAATGAAAACAAGCCCCTGAATAAACGCATAAACTGCCATGAAGATCTTCATTTCAGCGAACAATGACATAATTCTTGCGAAGAGAAATACAAAGTTGAGAATACTGACTGCAATGACTGAATCTCTGACTGAATGTACAATCTCCTCCCCCATGACAGAATAATCAGTTCCCCTGGCGTGTTTGTGCTTGTAGCAGCACCACATCACTAACACGGTTATTGTGCAGGCCAGGGTTAGCAATACAATCACCAGATACACCAACCCATTGACCTTTGCATGGATCATGAACCCCATTCCCTCCCCCTTCAGAAAACACGTATTCCTCGTCTCGTTATGCTCATGCGCCGGGTAAGTGAAATTCCCTTCGTAATAAGACCGAGCCGCGTGTTTAACAACAATAGTATCAGTGACGGAGATAATGGAAGCCATAGAGTAGATCAATGAGAAAGCCCAGGGGAATACCAGCATGATAATGATCCCAATTTTACCCAGTTTCTGTGCATAACCTACTGGATCTTTGATGAAGATTAAACGCTCCACAGTGAATATGAAGAGTGAGGTGCCCATGAATACTTCAATCATGAGGTCTGTGTGCTCCAGGAGCCAGCACGCGGCAGGGGACAAGGGTCTGTCCAGGACAAACTGGTGGAGAAAACAGAAGAACTTGTACGAGAACAGCAGAGTGTGTCCAATTGTTATGTTGGCAGCGAGTTGGTTGGGTGTGGCAAAACGGTTCTTTCTCCAGAGAAGTAGTATGGAGCAGAAGATGAGGAAGAGGATGATGATGAAGCTGACAGAAAAGACTGAGGCGGCTGCTTGTGAATTCATGGTGGTTTCTGGGGGGTTCTGTCGAGGAGAAAAGTGGACATTGAACAGTCATCTTGGATGGATGAAATTTGTGATGTGTTTCATGAAAATGAGTCACAAGTCTAAAAAAAAAGGATTTTGAGATTTCTTCATGTTTGAAAAGGTGGGATCAACCCGATTCTAATGATGGTAAACATCTATATCTAGACCGGAAGTCGTCATGGGTCGCGTGACCTTGGCTTCCCACAACCCACATCATCGGCGCCATATTCGAACCAAAGCTTGTGCAGCCAGCACGTCAAATATAACGATTATTTTTAATACTACTACTTTTAATGTATTAGACATTCTACTATATATTTGTTATTACCACTATTGTATGTAACTATAGCCACCCTACTAGATAACTTTTTACTATAAAGGCAACGGCTGGAAGACCTGGGAACCTCCCAGAAGCCTGTCGACCTGTTTGTCAACATATATGTAACTTTTAACTTTTAACAAATAAAGATTATTTTATTCTATTTTACCTAATATATTAATAGTCTTAAACATAGTGCTAATGCGTGTTGCTCTAAAGATATTAAGATTGAGTAATAATGGAGACATGCCAACTATTGTAAGAGCAACCCGATTATACGATGGCCCAATTCTGCTGAACCCAGTTAGCCAGATAGTGTGTGCATTTAACACCAGCGGCGCTGATGACTGCTAGATCTGCCAGTAGGCTGAGACGGAAGCTTCCGGTACTACTCTGTTATGCAACCAATAACAGCATGGCAAACTTTTCGGTTACTAGACATTTCATCTTTGGTTCATTTAACCCATACTACATTTGCCATGAAAGGATATTTTCTAGGTTTCTTTTGCAAGTACTAGACCAATAGTCAGCTGGCTGACAAAAATAAACTATGGAATAAAATATAGTGGAATAAAATCATTAAAACCATAACACAAGGGTTTTATTTCCAATCTCACATCAAGTTCAACTACCAATAACCACCAGACCCCTTGGTATAAATACGATATTTACCCACCTCGATACAAAAATAAACTATGTTTAGGCCTACTCTGTTTCGTTGGTTGGGGTGCCATAACCGGAAGCCTCCGCCTTAGCTTTATCTCTGCCAAAAGAAAAACTAGGTGGCATGACGCTCAGATAGCATATTACATACATTGTCCCGAAATCTAATACATCGATAGATATAACTATAAATTAAAAACTCTCCAAAAATCAGAACGTTCCAATAATATGATCTTGTGAGAAAAAAAACTTTGTAAACTATCAATTTTGCGACTTATGACTCATTTTTCTTAAACACATCACATTTATATGTATTTCTAAGGTCATCTGATACAGTATATTTAGCTTCTTTACTACTAAATGTCCACCCAGAGATATTTCAAATTTGTTTTCACAAATAAAAATACCAAACTTAAAATATAGAAATATTTATTTAGATGTCCTACTGTTTAATATCATTAGAATCGGCTTGATCTCCTCTTTCCTAATACTATCTGAAATATAATCATAGCTGTACGCTGCAGTTGTAAACACGTTCAGGATGTACTTGTAAGCTACTATTAAAAACTGCTTTAGACATGAATATGTTGTGCTGTACTCTGACAGACAAGTAGTGTGTGGGTGTCTGGGGGTGGGAGTGCGGGTGGGGTTGGGGTGGGGGTAGGGGTGGGAGTGGGGGAAAGACATTCACATATGTGATGTGTTCCAGGGAAATAAGTCACAAGTCGCAAAATTGATATTTTTCAAAGTGTTTTTTCACATGAACTCTTCATTGTTTTGATTTTAGGGGCTTTGGCACTTATAGTCATAATTATGAATCCATGTAACAAATTACGGGCATTGTAATAAATACATCCATGCGTTTTGAAGGCCTTCGTATGGGGTATATTGGGGTATATTTAGTTACTTTATTGGTAATTAACCAACCAGAAGCATTGCAAACTTACGGTAACTTACAACCTTAACTGAGGTGACACATTTATTTAAAACATTTGTGAATTATATTTCCATCACTTTACAACTACGGTAGGGCTTTAAATCCTCCCTATGCAGGGAGATCAGTACCCACCGATAGTGTCACCCATATATAGACAAATAAAAGTATCAACAACAACAACAACTAGCCCTCTCAGCCCATTATCACTGTATTGGCCCGTAGCGTTGTCTTTTCAATTATTAAAAAACATATATTTACTGCAATCATCATAGAATATCATTCCAGGCCAGTACACAATCTAATAATACTTAATGATATAAAGAATGTCTGAGTCTGAGTAGGATGGTCGGAGCTATAGGGGTCAAATTATCAGAAAATGTACAATTCCCCTCCACCACATCCTCTCAAATACCCCAATTTTTAGACAAAAATGAGCTTCAAAATGCAGTTTAATATAACAGAACTGACACTTTAAATCGATGCGATACCAAATATACTCAGATTTACCCGATATTCATCATTAATTTATTCAGTCTAATTAGCAGAAAGTGTAGAGCTGCCAATTGAACATTTTCTGAGGATCTGACCCATTATGCATTTAGTACGTTAGAAATTAAAACACAAATATTATGAAATTATAAAGTAATAAAATGCTCACGAGTGGACTTGCCTCTTCTTTCAATTATCCAGTACAGAAGTCTTCCCAAAACTTCTTAATTAAATTAATGAGTGGAGAAGAAAATGATGAGAGTATAATAGAGTAATGACTCCGTGCTGAGTGGTGAGCAGGAGGTGAGCTACTCGTGCAACCACTCTGTAGTGTTGTATAATAATGCTACCACTATCTACAACTTTACAACACAAACAGCTCTCAGTGTCTGACCTATATTTGTTGACCTACTCTCCATCTGTTTATCATCCATCTCCACTACAAGACAGATATATACAGTGGAACCTCTCTATTAAGACCACCCTTGGGACTGAATGATTTGTGGTCTCATAGCGAGGTGGTCTCATTAGAGGGGCTAATCTAATTAAATTTGTTTTGACATGAAATCTGTTTAAAAAAAATCTAATAAGAGGAAATTAATTCAGGACTGAGGGAAACTGGTCTTAATAGAAGGATGGTCTGTATAAAGAGGTGGTCGTTAATCGACACGACCGATGTATAGATAAGTGATGTGTCTAAGTTTCGTTGAATTTTACGCCATTATAAACTGTTAGTCATGAAATAAAAGAATTGTATTATTATTACTATCATTATTATTATTATTATTATAATAATATAATATATTATTATTATAGTGGGGGAGGCACTGAGGGTGAATACATCACTGACTAACATAGATCTGAGGGTTAATAGTATAGGGGCTGAGGAAGGGAAAGCTCTGGGGGAGGCACTGAGGGTCAATAGAACACTGACTAATATAGATCCGTGGGGTAATAGGATAGGGGCTGAGGTAAAAGCATTTCTAAACAGAATAAAAGAGACAAATCAAAATGTCTCAATAGATTACTAATCTAAGTGTTTGGCCGCTGATTCACTACTTAAATATATGAGATGTGTCACGGAATAATGAATCACAAGTTTGGACTGATTTAAATTCGCGCATCAAGGAAGTCTCTTACATTGTTTATGCAATAGTTATACCTTTCGCACAGGATTTATTTTCATGCACAGAGGTGGGTGCGCGAAAATAGCGAAAATAAATACTGCGCGAACATTAATACGTTTACAGTAGTCACTTGATTGGGTTGAAAAATGTAAAGAAATTATTTGTAGTGTAATGACGGAATTATAAGTATTATATCATCAGCTGTGCTGAAATCACGTAGGTTATTTATGTAAGGTTAATACATAATAGGGTAGACAAGCCAAAGGCTTCAATTCAATTCAGAGATTCTTTTATTTGCTGATGGTATTACAAAACAGGTAGTTCAATGTCTGGTCACAGGGACAGACCCCTGAGACCAGTTCTTCCAGAGAGTGCCTCAGGTCGGACGACTCTCTATGTGGTTCAGATTTTCAGAAAATGTACAATTGGCAGCTGTATACACTTAGTAAATGTTGCTAAAATAGGCCGCAATTTGGTCAATACTATGTAAATTTGGGTGTATTTGGCATTGTATTGATTCTAGCAATCTGTTTGGTTAGGTTGAACTGTATTTTGAACTTTATTTCGTCTGAAATCTTGGTTATTTGAGAAGATTCGCAAAGTGGAATTGTACATTTTCTTAAAATCGGACCCATGTATGAAAAGCCAGCCCGACTGAGGTCCCTAGCGATTCCTTCTTTTAATCTTATTTATTAAGTTTAATGTTATTCGTTTACTGTAATCATATTTAATGTGCCGTAGGGTTATGGTATCCACCCAATGGGGTTGTTTGTCTAACTAAGTATCCAGGATACCCCCAGATACTACCTGGCTACAGCATAATTGTGATGTGTTTCAGGAAAATGAGTCATAAGTCGCAAAAAATAGATGTTGAGATACCATCATATTTGAAAAGATGAGACCAAGTGGATTCCAATGAATGTAAACATTAAGGACATCTAATACGTAATTGCTCATTTAAGTCCGATATTTTCATTTTTGAAAAAAAAGTTTCCAATATTTTTAGGTGGATAATTACCAGTTAAGTAGCTAAATATACTATACTATATAGAATGATCCGAGTAACGCACTGATGTAATTAATGAACAGTCTTGAATTTTGGTACATGTATTCATACAACCACAAGGACTAGACACCCCAAAAATGAAAGCATTTCAATAAAGAGATCTTGTGAAAAAAAACACTTTGAAAAACACCAATTTTGCGACTTATGACTCATTTTCCTGAAACGCATCACATATTAGGCAAATATCTAACTCCTCGGAAGAAGGGAAGTTTAACTCCCATGAAGACGAAAAGTTCGGGTCTCACTGTTGCCTGCCGTTAATATCCTCTCTTCTAGGTCTGTGTCGATTAGTTTCTCGATCTTCTGAATCTCAATCTGGATGTCTCGATCATTCCACTTACCGGTAATCTTAGTCAAAATCCA
Source organism: Sthenelais limicola (assembly GCA_942159475.1). NCBI lineage: Eukaryota > Metazoa > Annelida > Polychaeta > Phyllodocida > Sigalionidae > Sthenelais > Sthenelais limicola. Next base: position 64,137,345 of record OW804102.1, on the reverse strand, counting down.
AATTGGTTGCCATCACAACCCCACATAAATCCCTGGGGTAGATTTTTCAATTGTGCTAAATTGCAGAAATGGGTGGTGAAATACACACTATGCGTAAATCACTCTAGATGTGTTGTTTTCAGAGCAATGCATGTATAATAGAGTACAATTAGATAGAGTAACCTGTAATATAAGAATTAATGAATATTGCCCATCTAAGATTCACTGAGAATCATAAAGCCCACTTTTTACCAGGTCTACCAAGGTGCATGCAGCCAATCCTAGCAGCGCTGGTCAAGCCAAGGTTAGTTGATAAACAAATCCTCAGGTCCCGATCCACTCTTGATTGGTATAACTGTAGTGAATTCTGTCAATAGTAAATGGCTCTAATTACTAGACGATCAACCAACCCAGGTTCTTTCTCCGACGGCTCCGGATCTCGACAAAGGCAAAGAATAACACCAACATGGAACGGCTCTTATTGGGATTTATTGCCACCCACAACATGTGACTGCAAGTCTAACCAAGACCAAACAACAATACATTACAGCCAGGAGCAGGTCATGCCTGCATGTCCTCTGTCCTGTCCAGCTAAAAAGGGTGTCACACCAGGCAAACATTATCCATAGACATAATACATGTGACCAGCCAAGCAGAAAGGGGACTCCAGGGCCAAATTTTCGAATTTGGGTTTATTATAGATTCTGAATCTGCATGTCCTCCTGAGTCAATAACCGAAAAAAATAGTTGAAAATTCCCAGAATTTGCCGAGATATGGTCTTTTTTATAAAGTTATGTTAGTTTTCAGTAGATGATCTCAAATAGGTTGGGGGAGTGACTCATTTTACTGTGACACATCACATGTACAAAAAATAAATATTAAAAAAAAAAAAAAAAAAATGACAGGGGTGTACAGAAGGGGAAATGAGCATTATAAAAGTGAAAGAATTTTGTTGATACTCCAAAAAATAGTAAAGTTACAGACTTTAAAGTTACCTCCCTCTCAGAATTACTAATATAAACATTTGTGACAGTGATGTCATGAATATGATGTGACTCCTAGCGGGAATACCAGGAACTATAACTCCCGCAGGAAGGTCCCTTTCTGCTTGGCGGGTCACACATAATAACAGGTCGTACAGGAATACAGTGAAAAGCTACACATAATACACATTCTGCTGTAGTTGATTACATTATAAGAATCCTGTAAATGGGTGATAATAGTAAACCACAGTTGTCTTTTAACTAGCACAACTCCGAAAGCTCAGATCGTGTTCAGTGAAGCATTACCAAAGCACAGAAATACTCGGTCATACATACACACTTGATGCGGAGGGCTATTTAAAACCTCTGATCCACTATATAACTATATTCACTACATACATAATACTGCATTGTGTTGTTTGACAATTTAGACAAGTTCTTTTTGTTTGTGCTACAACATGCATTTTAACGAACTGATTCATTGGGAAGGTAGATAAATCATTGGAAAGGTAGATAAATCATTGGAAAGGTAGATAAATCTATCCTATGAGCAAGAAAACAATGCTGACATAATGACAATGCTGGCAAGTGTTGTCTCATTGAAATAATATTACTTCTGCTACTATGAAATAGGGTAAGTGTGATTTTAGGCTATTCCCAGTTAACACACTAGGCCTGCGTAAATTTCTACGTTGTTACAACATAAACATCTTTTTTAATTTTTTTTAACAAAAGAAAATTTAAATTAAAGAATAATACAATTTTTCACAAAAAAATTTCTACGTTGTATTCATGTTTTTTCTTCCATACACTTCTTAGCTACAACCGACAAAATCATAAACAACAATGTTGTTACCACGTGAATTCTTTGAGACGGAAAGTCACATGATTGCAGGTGGCGCTGCGAACCAGGGGTTGACTTTAGAGCGGTATTGGGTGCATGTCCCATAGAGCTCCATAGTAAACTTTGGAGATTTAACCAAAAAAAAATTTAGAAAACATCCATCAAATATTAATTGCTTTCATTGACTCTAAGTTTGATATTGTAAGTATTACATGTATTGATAGCAAAACAATTTTTCATTGTTATCATGTAGAAACAGGAGTGTAAACTTTGGGATTTTAATATGGGAGCCTATGGGGGCCAACGTCAGTATGCAATCCCTGCCGTATCTGTCACCCTTTCCAACGAAGTCCAACGCACTTAATTCAAAATTTAAAATCTCACCTTTCATGGCCAAACTATGTTGAAATTAAAAGTTCTCTTGAAAGGGATATTCTTATTAAAGATATATGTAAAAGACATTGTCCTGAGCTGCATAAAGGATAGTAAAATCAAGAATTATTTTTATGAAAACAGTACCCGTTGCACCACTACCGCTAGCGGAACTCGCTTGCCGTCTCAAAGAATACGACGGAAAATTCTGGGCCGAATTGGTCGGCCCTTTCGGCCGACTTTGTCTACCCGTGGGCCGACTTGCCTCAACTCCCTTGGCCAACCTGGCATTGGGTTGACTTGTCCATATGAACTATAGACTACCACTCCCTCCTTCACTCTCAGATCAGGTTTGGTGAGCGATATTACGGGTTTTACCCACTTTATGGCCTCAAATGTGGGACCTTAACGCGTAAACTAACAACAGGGCCTCTACGCCCTAAAGCTGTCATATAAACACGTTCTCGAAGCATAATTGTAAAGAATTACCCTTCAATTTACTGTCTCCCAAGAAAGATTTGATCGTAAATCTCCCGTTTGCAAAACAGTGACAGTGGCGACACCTTGAGAGTAAGAGCAAACCCTTGTTATCAGGGTTGTTAGTTATGACATTTGACAACAGGCGGCGCCTCAGTAAACACATTTTAGGTTTTTAGTCCATACTTAGTTGAAATATCATCTGTAAAGCATTATGCTTATGAAACCAAACAAACTATGTAAAATCCCCTTTAGATTGATGAACAATAAGTGACTGTACAATCATCATGTTTTTTGGTGTGTTTTGTTTATTTCTTTGAAGGCCAATACATTTAACAATCATTCAATGTAAAAAAAAACTATATCCATCATGGATTTTTTTCAAGCGTTGCCTGTCTAAAAGAAAGTTCATCTAGTAATAGTTACTATAACACAACCTGTATCATGCAGCTAAATTACGACAATACAACTTCACTCCACGGTTGTCATGCAGAAGATTTTTCTTACATCTTATTCTCAGGGATAATGTTATTGTACAGAATCCCTAGTGATACATTCACATACCACATAGACCTGCTTAATTGTTCAACTATTTATCCATAATTATGGGCAATTTTGGTGTACATATAGAATTAACGGAATTATAACTTTTTAAAATTCTATTTCATTACTGCTCATGTTCTCATTTCTGTCAATATTGATAAATTAGTTGGAAATTAGGACAAACAGGCATTATAATAAAAATGTAAGGACCTTCAGAAGATATTTTTTTCTTCTTTCTTTCTTCTAACTACTTTAATGTTCTATGGAAATAACAATCTATAATTATTATCATTACGTAACTAAGCATTCCAGTAAGGTTTTATTCAATACTAAACTAAACAAATCAGGACATTTGTGTTGTGTTTCTGGAAAATGAGTCATAAGTCGCAAAATTGATATTTTTCAAAGTTTTTTTTTCACAAGATCACATTATTGGAATGTTCATCACTTGAGTTCATCACTTAGTCTTATATCAATCGGTGTATCAAATTTCAGGACACTATATATAATACATCCTTTAGTTTTAAAGGTCCTCATATGGACTACATTTAGTAACTTTACTGTTTATTGACCCCCAGAAATATTGGATACTTTTTTTTTCAAAAACGAAAATATCAAAGTAAAATCTAGAAATACTTTTAAGATTATTAGACTGTTTACTATCATTGGAATCAGCTTGATCTCATCTTTTCAAATCTAATGGTATCTCAAAATCTATTTTTAGCGACTTATGACTCATTTTCCTGGAACACATCACATTTTCTGCCCAATTTTACTGTCACCATTAGACCCTTAATTTTACTATATTTCATAATCAAAGGCCAGACCAGTTTCCTCTAACTTCTCTTGAATCAAGCCATCCAAATATTTATTCTGCTCAGGGGATAAGTTTTCTGCCCAATGTTGCTGTCACCATTAGACCCTTAGTTTTACTATATTTCATAATCAAAGACTAGACCAGTTTCCTCTAACTTCTCTTGAATCAAGCCATCCAAATATTCATTCTGCTCAGGGGATAAATAGTTCTTCCAGTCCCCAACCTGCCCCTTCCTGATGAACTTGGATATGTCCTGCTTCATCGTCTGCAAAAAGTCATAATTGACTGCCTTATTACTGCTCATGTTCTCAAAACTTACATGTTGCTGTATTGCAGCTATTTGTTCCTCACTTAATGGTTTATTGAGAAAACAAGCTAACTTAGTCACAGTGCCAACAAAATCTTTCTTCAAGTCTTCGTATTTCAATGGAAAATAATCAAACTCATGGCGGTTATTCCAGTAGCTCAGCACATAGTCAAACCAGTCTCCAAAAGCTGTTTCCTTTTGTTTGAATAGGTCAAAGAATTCAGAGAAGGTCCCAGAAAAATTACCAAGGGTAGCATTCATGCGATAGAAATGGTAAAAGGACACCAGGACATCCTTGACATTGCGCATACAGAGGACAATTTTAGGTCTGGCTGAGGTGATTTGTTCACGCAGAGACGGGTAGAGGAGGTGGGTCTTTATGACACGCGGGGAGCTGGCCTGCTCTAGCACTTCTGTACTCCGCAGGTCTCCTATCTGAAGTTGAAATGTACATGGGTCAGATTTTCAGAAAATGTACAATTGACAGCTGTACACAATTTTAGTAAATTTTGCAAAATTAGTTTGCAATTTGGTCAATTCAATACTAGGTAAATATTTGGCATTGCATTGATTCTAGCAACTAGCAGCTATTCCGACAAAATAAATGTTACCAAATTCACTCCTGTAAAGACTTAATTTACTCATATTATGACTTTTAGGACTGAATTCATCAATATTCTGCTGCTGGTATATATGTTTCAATATATATTGACTACACTATATATATTTATATAAATCAGTGGTTGGCCAGAATTGTCGCCACCTAGTGTTTGTATGTGTACCTACTACGTTGTCACACCTGGGTCGGTCACTTACCTGCTGGCGACCAACCCCACCACACCTTCACAGTTTACCTTCGTGTGGAAAAAATTTTTGTGGTTGCGTTTTGGTTAGTCATGGGTAAGTGTGGAGCCTGTGGTTATTCCCACCCTAGGCCTGGCGTTGCAGTCTGCAAATATCGCACCGAGGCGTTGGCCAAGTGCAAGGAAGCCAGTGATTTAGAATTTGAAGTAGAATTGGTTGAGTGTAAACAGCTGCTGTGACTGATAAAGAGCGAAGCCTTCATAAGAATGGCAGATCCTCGGTTTATCCTATATAGCAAAATCAACTGGACCAAATCCTCCAAAATAGTGGTCAAATAACTAATGGAAGAGTTGGAAAAAACTGAACAAAAAGTAGAAAATCTTTTTTTTTTTTTATTCAGCTTCCTGCCGTCATGGCGTATACATAACTAAATTGTTTCTTTGCTGTAATCCTGGAATTTTATATTTTTTTGCTTTTTGTGTTTTTTTTTTAAAACTACTACCTACAACGACGATGTCCCCGACATGCCAGTGGACAAAATAACACAAGACCACAAGGAGAGTCTTATAAACACAAACAAGTTACTTCAGGAATCATGTACCTTTGAACACATTAAGGATGTAATGAGTAATTAAATTTTAACAAACTCCTTCATGAAGACCTTATAGCCTTATTGAACCATCTCATGCTGCTTTTATCGAACGCAGCGTTATATGATAAGGCACGATAATGTCTCTTAACTTCATTTACAAAGGCTCTAAATTCTATGATGTTACTATAAAATAGTTTTTGCCTGTGGATCATATTTTTGGCCATCAACAGAATCCAGTTAAGGAATGTCTGATGTTTTTGGTTAGCCATGTGACCCAGAAGAATACTTTGGGCATGAAGATCAGTTACTACAATGGGTCCCAGCAACTCATTTTCCATAAATTTCAACATCAACTGATCCCAGAAAGCTCTGGTTTTGGTACAAGTAACAAAAAAGTGTTTTAAATCATCCTTCTCGTCACAATACCTACATTTGTCTTCTAACACAATCTTAATTCTTTTTAAATATTGGTTACAACAAATGGTTCTATGTATAAGTCTGTATTGCAGAGCTTGTAATTTGGGTTCGATACAGCATTTTACAGGCATCTCGTAGATAACCTTAGATAAATCTACCTCTGTGTCATACGGGACCTCTGCCACAGTTTCTTCCCAGACTCTCAATTTATCGTAGTCGGGTTTTTCTCTTTTAACAAGTTCTCTATATATTTCTTTACAATTGGTATTAAAAATATTGAATGTATTACCGTCTATTTCAAACAATTTAATTCTGGTGCGGTTTTCTTGTATTACACTTTGGATCTTTTCTAACCAGTCAAATGGTATAGCGAACCTGATCTGAAGAATGTCGATAAACGAGCACCTGATACCATAGAGTCTTGTTAACTCTTCATGTGAATAAAATACATAGTTTTCATTGAGAACATCTCTAATACAATTGATGCCTGCTCTAGACCAGTGTTTTCTTCGAACCACTTTTTTCCCTACCTTAATCCAGACCCCTTTCATCTTTTTGATAAGCTCATTGAAATTCAATTTATTCTCGTTTTCTCCAGACCCTGGTCTGACGAGCACAATACCTAGAATCTTGACCACATCTCGCCAACCAATTTCGGCCAGTCTGCTATTGGAAATTACTTCGTCTCCTATTAACATACCGGACGTTTTATTAATATTAACCACCAGACCGGAGGCTAGTCCAAACCTGTCAATAACGCTTAGAGCTTTTATAGCAGATGCTTCATTTCTGAGAAGTAAGGTGGTATCGTCTGCGTACTGCACTATTTTGTTTACAATATTACCGACAGGGAAACCTTCAATGTCAATCATTTCTCTGATTTTAATTCCAAGAAACTCAACGATTAAAGTGAACATGGCTGGTGAGACTGGGTCTCCCTGCTTTACGCCACGTTGTACCTCAAACCAACTTGACATATGGCCATTATTGGTGAATGAGGCGACTGAGTCTCTCAAGAGAGTTTCAATCCACTTACAAATAAAATCAGGAAAACCAAACCTACACAAACATTTATGCAGAAAGCACCAACTAATGGTATCGTATGCCTTTTGGAAGTCAAGCGCCAGTAGCACTCTGCTTAGGCCTTTCTGAGATAAAAAATTAATGCTATCTTGAATTCTGCGAATGGCCACTCCTATGTATCTTTTTTGAATGAAACCGTGTTGATCTTCGTCTATAATATCAGGTAAAACTTGGTTGACTCTTTGTGCAATAGTTTTTGAAATAATTTTATAGTCTACGTTTAATAACGTGATGGGGCGCCAGTTACTTATATATCTTAGGTCGCCTCCCTTCTTGGGAATGACTGAAATGATACCTTCCCTTTGCTCGGATGTCATACGTCCTTCTTCATTGACAGCTGACATCATTTTCATAAATGGTTCTGATAATTCATTCCAAAATATTTTCATAAAACTCCGCCGACAGGCCATCGGAGCCAGGAGATTTGCCATTTTTCATCTCAGTTATAACCTTTCTAACCTCACACTCTACAACCGGCCTTTGAAGCCAGTCTTTTTTTTCTTCCCTCAGTGTTTTAACCTCTGTATCTAGGAAAAATTTGGATTCCAACTCGCTTATATCTTTCTCAGCATATAATTCAGAATAGAAACGTCTACCTTCCTCTACAATTTCACCAGAATCATCTGATAGCTCGTTATTTATTAAAAGACACAAAATAGTTTTTTTCCTGGCATTCTGTGATTCTAAACTAAGGAAATATTTGGATGGCTTTTCGCCATCCCTTATCCACTCTGTTTTGGAACATATAAGTGCTCCTTCAGCTTTAATACAAACAATTTGACACATTTCACTCTTGATAGCTTGTATTTCTTTTTCTTCTTCCTCACTTACACTATTTTGGGCATCTAGCTCTTCTAACCGAGTCTGCATGTGACCCTTCTTTTCTTTCCTCGCCCAGGCCTCCTCCCTACTTTTAACTTGGAGCTTGGCTTTACCTTTTTGCTTTAATATATTCCACGATAAAATTGGGCAAACATCATAATATTCAAAAACATGATCATGAATAATTTTTTTAACATCTTCCACGAGCATCTCATCAGACAGAAGCTTGTTGTTTAGTTTCCACAAACCTTTGCCCCTTACATTACTTTTACACATAATATCAACATGTATTTTTTTGTGATCAGTCATAGCTAGATAATCAGCACTTCCACTCGCGACTTTCCCTAGCACTGCCGAGCTTAAAAAGATATAATCTAATCTTGATCTTTGATTATTTCTCGACCAAGTATGATCACTGTTAGATAATGCATCTAAGGTGTCGCATAAGTCAAATTTACACAGAAATCTTTCCAGCCTGATTGACAATAAATCCTTCGGTTTATTTATCAAATCTATATTAAAGTCACCCATGAGGGCTATACAATGACAATCAATAGGTTCAAGCATTATCCGAAGATCTTTCAGGGCAGATTTTTGTTTTTTTCTATGAGATGATGTTGGAAAGTAAACAGACACTACACACCAAACAATACCTTCCATTTCTATACATACATATACAAATCTTCCACCTGTGTCGCTGCCTTTGCATATCAGTTTAAACTCTAAATCCTCAGACATTAGTATTGCTACACCATTTGCGTTGGACCTGTCATGGCTTAAAAACATACTACCTCTCCATTGGCTATGCCAAACAGGTTCAGAATTTTTATCGGAATGTGTTTCTTGGAGGGCATAAATAGCTCTTTTATGAGCGCTTAGTTTACTAAAAAGAGATTTGCGTTTTTTAATATCTGCAATGCCATTACAATTAAGAGAGTTTAACCTAAAAGTGTTTTTTATCTCTTCAGGCTCATCGTCGACTTGGAGTGTGAGGTCTGGTGGTGTGGTCGAAATTGTCTCTGAGTCTGCCATCTTGGATTTTAGAGAAGAAAGTTCCGGCTAATACGACATATTGCGTTTCACAAGCTAAGGGACTGGATTCATGTTAGCTGTCCAGTTTCCAGTTTTCGGCCATTTTCCGTGGTTGAGTACATCAGGGTGTTGAGATCCCATCCCAACTCCCCATACTGAGTCGAAGGGGGCTGCTTTGCCCAGCCTCTTTGCTTTGGTTTCAAGCAAATATTCCAAGATATACGGATTCTGTATGGCTTTAGCTTTGAGTGCGACATACAGAGTTTCCTGAATCCCATTCATCCAGTTTCTGTGCTTTTCAGATCCTGTCTTCTTCGCCGTGTTTAGGACATCCTTGCGTAACATAGGATTCCTCATAGCTACAATAGCATGAGCTCTGGCTGGATGTTCCATCGCCCTCATGCATGAGTGCGCCAGAAATTGTTCGACACATGAAAAATTGACACCTCCTGTGTGAAAGTCAGCTATATGGCGGTTAGACAATGGCGATTCTTTACCAAAAAACACCATGGTGTCGTCATTTTCAGCTTTGGATAAGGCGATAGGATTAATCTCTCTTGGCAGAGTATGGAACTGGTCATGGTAGTAGACGTCCCCATCAATATTAATGTTGCCTTCGAATTGACTTATTCTGTCATATAACTGCAGGCCTCTCGCCTTACGAGTCTAAGAGTTTTGGGCATGTCCCTTTTAACCCATACTTTTGCTCCAGTCTCCGGCAAAGTATACTCTTTCAATTCAGCCCTATTCGCCCAGAATTCAAAGGCCTTGCAATCATTCAAGAAAGAAACCCTCATGTGGGGGCCAGCTCTACTGACTTTCATCCCCTCTGGGACTTCCATCGTCAGGCCATGTTTGAGCACTTCGGTTGCCGTGTTCCGTAAATAGTCTCTGTCCTCTTGTGCAACTCTTTGGGCTTTAGAGATACCTTCTATAACGAAAGATTTGCTTATACCTTCTTTTTCTTTCGTTTGGCGTTCTTCCGCCTTCTTTTTGGCTTCCTCGGCCATGGTAAGGAAGGCTTGGTCATCTCTTTTAACGCATAATTTTCTCAGGATAGCCAACTCCTGGTCTTGTTTGTTTATACGTTTTTCCATCCTATTGAGTCGGGCCTCATGGGTTTCGGTCGCAGTGACAAGTTCACCGACCGTCTTGACTGTTTCTTTCACCACTTGATGATTGGTAACCGTCGTCGTAAGTGACACTGTCAGTCTCCTTTCCATTGCATTCATCATTGCCTGCCTTTTAACCAACATGGGATCAGTTTCTACTTCCATCTCCTCATTTTCTTTCTGATCCTTGCCATTCAGCTTGATTTTCTTGGCCTCGTGCGCCATCATCAGTGATGCCGTTTGCGAGGTTTGTTGACCTCGTTCTCAGTCAAACTAGCGCGATCTACTTAGAGTCTCCTTTGCTTTGCGTGCTCACTACTAACAGGCCTTTTCAATTGTAGACTTCACCTTATCTTAAATCCAAGGATTCTTTTAAACATACAACTCTGATGTAAATTTATAATCACAGTTCAGAACTAACCTCAGGCTATTTAGATGAGATTTAAAGTCCGTGCGCACAAATAAGCCTCTACAGTCAAGCTCGTCACCCAAGCTTTTCCGCCTTTGGCCTTCCTTACTGTCCAATCTGGTGTGGGCTCAGACTTGGCGATCAACAATCAAACACTAGCTCATGTATAGCACTTAGCTTCCTTTTGCAGCTGATCAGAGTTCTAATATCCACTTTGTGTTTTTTCACCACTTAAATCCTCTGTTTGTCTGATTAAACCTTCCTCGCGTATGGCTAATCTATGGCGATGAGCAAGGCAATATGGCGCTGGTATAGCGCGTGACCACGCTTGACAAACAGTCTCTTCTTTTCTCCAACGGTACAAGAATAGTAGAGCGTGAAAATTACTCTCTACCTTTTCCACGATGATTCATGAGCACTTAAAACCCAAAAATCTTTTCTGCACTGCAGTATTTTTCCCATCCCCTCTTCCTCATTATTATCATAGAACTTTTATTTCTCATTAAGCATACAGGTACATAAAGGAAAAAAAGGGGATAGCATATGACCTGTCAGCACTACTCTAAGGTGTGTTGATCTTCCCAGATTTCCTGATATATTTTGGATTACATTTTGTTTTATTTTATGATGAAGTCGCTATTACATGATAATGTTTCCCATATTTTACATTTGTTTTACATTTGGTAGAGTGGTAGAAACTTTTTTAATTATATATTCAAGTTTGATCATGCTCCCCCTCCCCTCTCCGATTCCCCCTCCCCCTCTCCCTCCCCTCATCTTCATGTTCCCCCCAGGTCCCCCTGGACGTAGGTTGTGGTAAATGACATAGTGTCTCACAAGGGCTTTCCCAGGCTATAAATAGAGTGTAGAGATCGCAATTTAAAAAAGGCTTCAAAATCACATTTTCACCAAAGATACCTTCACAAGCCACATAAGATAACCTATGGAGAGAATGGATGGACCTCTACAGATGCTTTGTAATTTAAAAAAAAATTCCGAGAACATGCGACATAAAGAAACCCCTCTTTTCTACCTCTTTTTGTAGAAATCACTCTAGCTTTATATTATATGGACTAAGGACTGACATAGAGGTTGCACTGGTGCACTGTTTTGTGTATAATCCAGATAACCTAATGAATATTTCGTTATATTTGTATGCATGACAAAAAGATGGTCATTCACTATAGTAAAGTAGTTAATTATACTCCTTCAGATAACCTCAATTACTATATGATGAACTGTATATCACCAGGGAGGTATATACAGAGGGAGGTGCTTGAATAATCTTGTATTCTCACCACACTCACTATCAACTGTGTGTCAAAGGCAGATTTGTCTCGCTCCTAATTCAATAATTACCTGACCTAGGATAGCCTGCGATGAGGACATCGTCCAACCGCAAGAGGAAGCAATGTTTGATGTAGTCCAGATGGTGAGATGGGTAACTGTTGGAGTTGTAGATGACACCATCATACACATACTGGTTGGGTACCTTGTGTTTACACCCACTGGTATCCATGGTAACGTCTGGCCAACCTGTAAACTGCAGTTTGAAGGTGGTCTGGAGTTACAGCAAGAAATAAATTGTGATGCGTTTAGGAAAATGAGTCATAAGTCGCAAAAAATAGATTTTGAGGCACCATTATACTTGAAAATAGGAGATCAATATTTTTATTTCTGAAAAGAAGTTTTTAATATTTTTGGGTGAATAATTACTAGTAAAGTAGGTAAATGTACTCCATAGGATGATCTTAGAAATGCATAGATATATTAAATACACTATCCTGAAATTTGAAAGTGGGCCTTGAGGGTTTTTGTGCACTAGTTTCCTGAGGCCAAATACAGGAGGGGATTAATCTTTTTAGTCTTATTCTACCCCAATTTCAATTGTGACAATAGCAAGATTCCATTATTCATCAAGAAAAACAATATAAGTGTAGTGGTCCTGGTGGTTGTACTTGGGATTGTGACCTGCTGAAGTTGTGCTTGCCGCGATAGCTCAGTTGGTAGAGCATTGGAGCGTCAATCCAAAGGTCTGGGGTTTGGTTCCCCGTCAAGGCAATGGCATTTTTCAGCAGGTTCACTACATAAGTGTATCAAAAGACGCCGAAATGGAGATGCACCAGGTTTGATTGATAATAGAAGTCAGTTTTGACTTTTTCCAGGGAAAAAGTGGAAGGATGCCAAAGGTCAAGGTCATTTCTGTTTTCTTTTGTAGAACTATGTAGGCTTTCATGAAAATGAGTCATAAGTCGCAAAAAATAGATTTTGAGATACCATTATATTTGAAAAGAGGAGATCAAACCGATTCCAATGATAGTAAACAGTCTAATATTTTAATAAGTATTTCTAGATTTTAAGTTTGATATTTTCGTTTTTGAAAAAAAAGTTTCCAATATTTCTGGTGGTCACTAAACAGTAAGGTAACTAATTGTAGTCCATATGATCACCTTTAAAATGAAAGGATATATTACATAGATTGCCCTGAAATTTGATACATTGATTGATATAGGTATAAGTGATAAACCCTCCAAAATTCAGAACATTTCAATAATGTGATTTTGTGAAAAAAAACACTTTGAAAAACACCAATTTTGCGGCTTATGACTCATTTTCCTAAAACACATCACATATGTGGTACCAGCCCTAGAACGTTCCTAGAAAATATTATAGTGGAAAAACTCCCTCCCTAAAAGGGGCAGAATAAGACTTTATCTACATTTATATTGATTCTTTTAATGATTAATTCTCATGTTAGTGGGTATTAACTCTAATGGAATAAACAATTATGATGTCACAGAGTCTCTATATACATTAAGTGTGGTTCCACATATAATAGGTGATACACTTCAACATAAACAAACCTGACTGTAAATACAATATTACATTTTAAACAAGTAGAAATTCATGTTTGAATTAAAAAAATCATATACTAATTTATCAGATAGTTCTTTTTCGCCTCCCTTCATTGGAGATTATATGTAAGCTATATAGAAATACACTACAGAATTTAGATTAATATCTGATGTGTTTCAGGAAAATGAGAAACCATTATATTTGAAAAGATGAGATCGAGCCGATTCCAATGATAGTGAACAGTCTAATTTTCTAATAAGTATTTCTAGATTTTAACTTTGATATTTTCTTTTTTAAAAAACAAGTTTCCAATGTTTCTGGGGGTTAATAAACAGTAAAGTAACTAAATGTAGTCCATATCACTTATGAGGACCTTTAAAATGAAAGGATTTATTTAATAGATTGTCCTGAAATTTAATAGATCGATTGATATAGATGTAAGTGATAAACCCTCCAAAAATTAGAACATTCCAATAATGTGATCTTGTGGAAAAACATTTTGAAAAATATCAATTTTGCGACTTGTGAAAGGCTTAAAGTGGGAGCCCAGCTGCGACTTACCTGTATTAGTGGTGAGTATAATCTGTGGATGACTATTGATGATATTACACATGACTCTATACATGTATTGTATATGGGTCAGATTTTCAGAAAATGTACAATTCACCTTCCCCAATCCTATCAAATAACCCAGATTTCACGCCAAAAAAAAGTTCAAAATACAGTTCAACCTAACCAAACAGATTGCTAGAATCAATGCAATGCCGAATATACCCGAATTTACCTAGTATTGACCAAATTGCAACCTAATTTAGCATACTTTACTAAATGTGCACAGCTGCCAACTGTACATTTTCTAAAAATCTTACCCACATGTATATATGTATATACATGTATTATCATGTGGCCAACCCTTATCTAGTTGTGAATACAACACATGATTATTATTGACAGCGGGGGCAGATAGCAACTGTATTTATCTCAACTGATTGATTTATCAGCCAACATTGAAGTGAAGACCAACATATGGGTCAGATTTCCAGAAAATGTACAATTGGCAGCTGTACACATTTAGTAAATTCTGCTAAATCAGGCTGCAATTTGGTCAATACTAGGTAAATTCGAAAATATTTGGCATTGCATTGATTCTAGTAATCTGTTTGGTTAGGTTGAACTGTATTTTGAACTTTATTTTCGTCTGAAATCTGGGTTATTTAAGAAGATTGGTGAAGTTGAATTGTACATTTTCTGAAAATCTGACCCATATAATATATTCTGCTCGTGGCCATGGACTTGGTTTTCAGTCTATTTTAATTCTCAATTCAAGGGAAATGTTTTATATGAGTACAATTCCTATACACTATAGTCTCAAGGTTATTCTAGGGGAAGTGCAAACATGTTAAAACTTCAGACACTTTTTGATGTACAACCCCTTAAAGCAGCATTGCCTGCAAAACACCTTATAGCTACATTCCCAGCTAAACCCCTTAAAGCTACATTCCCAGCTAAACCCCTTAAAGCTACATTCCCAGCGAAACCCCTTAAAGCTGCATTCCCAGCTAAACCCCTTAAAGCTACATTACCAGCTAAACCCCTTAAAGCTACATTCCCAGCTAAACCCCTTAAAGCTACATTCCCAGCTAAACCCCTTAAAGCTACATTCCCAGCTAACCCCTTAAAGCTACATTCCCAGCTAAACCCCTTAAAGCTACATTCCCAGCAAAACCCCTTAAAGCTGCATTCCCAGCTAAACCCCTTAAAGCTACATTCCCAGCAAAACCCCTTAAAGCTACATTCCCAGCTAAACCCCTTAAAGCTACATTCCCAGCTAAACCCCTTAAAGCTACATTCCCAGCTAAACCCCTTAAAGCTACATTCCCAGCAAAACCCCTTAAAGCAGCATTGCCAGCTAAACCCCTTGAAGCTACATTCCCAGCAAAACCCCTTAAAGCTGCATTCCCTGCTAACCCCTTGAAGCTGCATTCCCAGCTAAAACCCTAAAGCTGCATTCCCTGCTAACCCCTTAAAGTTGCATTCCCAGCTAACCCCTTAAAGCTGCATTCCCAGCTAAAACCCTAAAGCTGCATTCCCTGCTAACCTCTTAAAGCTACATTCCCAGCTAAACCCCTTAAAGCTACATTCCCAGCAAAACCCCTTAAAGCTGCATTCCCTGCTAACCCCTTAATGCTGCATTCCCAGCAAAACCCCTTAAAGCTACATTCCCAGCTAAACCCCTTAAAGCTACAATACCAGCTAAACCCCTTCAAGCTGTATTCCCAGCTAAACCCCTTAAAGCTGCATTCCCTGCTAACCCCTTAATGCTGCATTCCCAGCTAAACCCCTTAAAGCTGCATTCCCAGCTAAACCCCTTAAAGCTACATTACCAGCTAAACCCCTTGAAGCTGTATTCCCTGCTAACCCCTTAAAGCTGCATTCCCAGCTAAAACCCTAAAGCTGTATTCCCTGCTTAACCCCTTAAAGCTACATTCCCAGCAAAACCCCTTAAAGCTACATTCCCAGCAAAACCCCTTAAAGCTGCATTCCCTGCTAAACCCCTTAAAGCTACATTCCCAGCTAAACCCCTTAAAGCTGCATTACCAGCTAAACCCCTTAAAGCTACATTCCCAGCTAAACCCCTTAAAGCTGCATTCCCAGCTAAACCCCTTAAAGCTGCATTCCCAGCAAAACCCCTTAAAGCTGTATTCCCTGCTAAACCCCTTAAAGCTGCATTCCCAGCTAAAACCCTAAAGCTGCATTCCCAGCTAAAACCCTTAAAGCTGCATTCCCAGCAAAACCCCTTAAAGCTGCATTCCCTGCTAAACCCCTTAAAGCTGCATTCCCAGCTAAAACCCCAAAGCTGTATTCCCTGCTTAACCACTTAAAGCTGCATTCCCTGCTAAACCCCTTAAAGCTGCATTCCCAGCTAAAACCCTAAAGCTGCATTCCCTGCTAAACCCCTTAAAGCTGCATTCCCAGCTAAAACCCTTAAAGCTGCATTCCCAGCAAAACCCCTTAAAGCTGCATTCCCTGCTAAACCCCTTAAAGCTGCATTCCCAGCTAAAACCCTAAAGCTGTATTCCCTGCTTAACCACTTAAAGCTGCATTCCCTGCTAAACCCCTTAAAGCTGCATTCCCAGCTAAAACCCTAAAGCTGCATTCCCTGCTAAACCCCTTAAAGCTACATTCCCAGCTAAACCCCTTAAAGCTGCATTCCTAGCTAAACCCCTTAAAGCTGCATTCCCAGCTAAACCCCTTAAAGCTGCATTCCCAGCTAAAACCCTTAAAGCTGCATTCCCAGCAAAACCCCTTAAAGCTGCATTCCCTGCTAAACCCCTTAAAGCTGCATTCCCAGCTAAAACCCTAAAGCTGTATTCCCTGCTTAACCACTTAAAGCTGCATTCCCTGCTAAACCCCTTAAAGCTGCATTCCCAGCTAAAACCCTAAAGCTGCATTCCCTGCTAAACCCCTTAAAGCTACATTCCCAGCTAAACCCCTTAAAGCTGCATTCCCAGCTAAACCCCTTAAAGCTGCATTCCCAGCTAAACCCCTTAAAGCTGCATTCCCTGCTAAACCCCTTAAAGCTGCATTCCCAGCTAAAACCCTAAAGCTGTATTCCCTGCTTAACCACTTAAAGCTGCATTCCCTGCTAAACCCCTTAAAGCTGCATTCCCTGCTAAACCTCTTAAAGCTGCATTCCCAGCTAAACCCCTTAAAGCTGTATTCCCTGCTAAACCCCTTAAAGCTACATTCCCAGCTAAACCCCTTAAAGCTACATTCCCAGCTAAACCCCTTAAAGCTACATTCCCAGCTAAACCCCTTAAAGCTGCATTCCCAGCTAAACCCCTTAAAGCTGCATTCACTGCTAAACCCCTTAAAGCTACATTCCCAGCTAAACCCCTTAAAGCAACATTCCCAGCTAAACCCCTTAAAGCTACATTGCCAGCTAAACCCCTTAAAGCTGCATTGCCAGCTAAACCCCTTAAAGCTGCATTCCCAGCTAAACCCCTTAAAGCTGCATTCCCAGCTAAACCCCTTAAAGCTGCATTCCCAGCTAAACCCATTAAAGCTACATTCCCAGCTAAACCCCTTAAGTCTGATATATGAGCCATTTTTACAACATGGCGCAATTAGGCCTCTATAGAAAAGGGTGATTTACAAAGCTTATCGCTTCACATGGACGTGTTTGAACTGACAATTTTTTCTTTTTTTCTTTCTCATCTATTATTGTGATGTCATTGATCACTGTGACCACACTGAATGCCCGTGCCGCGCTGCACGTACATCAAATAACGGCCAATGCTATGTTCTATTGATACTCATTTTCATTTGTTTCTCAGAGTTTTGAACATAACAATCTTTCTAACTTCTATGACATGTATTGAATGACTTAGATGAAGCATTAGCCAATAATATATACTGCAAATCTAAGTAGTTTTGTCACTATACCTGTCTAAAGAAAAGTCACTGATGTCCGTGCTGCATTTGAATGCAACTTGTGTAGATGTATGTGCAGGTTTGGGCCGATGTACGTGCAGCATGCTGCTTTTCAAACACAGGGATGCTAAATGTCAGACTTTCAGCTGATTTCCGATTTCATCAATTCCCAAGAAAAGCAGTATTTTCACTATCATTTATCGACTAAATCATGGTTTTGAAGTCCTCTTTATTCTTCCCCTCCCCCGCCCAGTGTCAGATCAACGATCCTATAGCTCCTATGGACGATCGTTGGCCAGCTTTATATCCCTGTCTATAATAATAATAATAGATTTTTATTTCCATATTACATTTACAACAATTGTTATACAATGTAGAATTAAAAGAGAGAAACCTATGGAAAGAGGAATAATCTCTGTGACAGTCACAGCTCTTCCGAATATCCGTTAAATTTTGTTTTATTTTGCTATCCCTATTGTTTGTACATCTATTTCTAGTTAAAATATAGACAGTGTCTAATATTGGACCTGCCTGCTACACAACAGTATAATGTAATTACAAAATAAAGTAAAATCAAGGCTAACTAAGTGAATAAAATAAAATAAATCCAAATATAATCCATGGAGACTGGGTAGACTCCCAGTCGCCCATATGCAAGGATTAAAGATGCATTGGGATGATTTGATTTGATTTTGTAAATATTTTATTCAGGACTAATAAACATTTTTATACATCGAGCATAAATATTCTCAGAATAGCCTGATATTATGGTTTACAAACGTTTCATTATTTGTAACGTAACTTTAATATGTGTTCTTCGTTCATTACAAACCTAATTGATAATTGATTAATATCCCTGGGTATGACCATAAAGTGCCTTTCTGTCTCTTTTTCTGTCTCTCTCCCCCTCCCTTCTATTTCCTGGGTATGATCATAAACTGATCAGCTCTCCCGCCCTTGACATAACCATATTAAATGTGTTGATAAGGGGGTAAAGCAACCAATCACCCACCCTTGGTAAAGTTAATCGCCTTGCTTCCACATTCACAAACAACATTTTGTTCCAATATGAATCCCATTTATATTTCATAATTATATTCGCAAAGTTATTCAATAATAAAACATGATTTTATCCTAGGTGGATTTCCACAAAGAAACACCCTGATTTCGAATCAATAATTACTATCTAAATATCTATATAGATGGAAAAGTTGGCATTGTTATACGTGGTGTAACACTATTCAGGAGAAGAAGAATATCTATATGTTGAAGATAGATTTATTCTGTAGAGATACAAGCTGGTATAGCCTATGTATCAGATGTTAAGTGAAGGCCTGGGCTTAGATAGGCTCTATATACCAGGAGCAGCACGGACACCTTTTTTTTCAGAGAGGATTGTAGCACGGACACCCTCTAAAACCTACACGGACATCTCACTATAAATTTATTTAGGCGTTTTCTCTGAATTGAGACAGAACTGTGACTATATTGTATTGTACTTAAGACCATATATACGGTTACTAAAGGTTTCTGCGACCGTGGACTGTAAAAGGTGGTATAGGAACAGAGATATCTTAGGAAATGTTTCGGTAGCATTGATTGGCCTATTTGTTTTGATGTACGTGCAGCGCGGCACGGACATTCAGTGTGGTCACAGTGTTGATGTTATATTTGGTGATAAATAAACCCAGCTTTGCTTGGTTTCTGGCCATTCCTGAGTCGATATTACTTATTATATGTTAAGTCGTTAGGAGTATAAAATACAATAATAATCATGAAGACTGACCTGTCTTTCAACTAGTGAATACACATTGATAAATACAATACAAATAACAACTATACTTTGAAGTAATAAGGATCATGTTATTAATATTGACATTAAACATTAATAAGACGTTATATTAATACTTAATGTCAATATTACATTACGTGGGATAGTTTTAGCAGCATGAAGGTACAGCACCTGTTGCTGAATTGCTTCATTAACGCTCATTGAGAGCAGATCTATGCAGATGAACATCAGTATATATATAGGCAAAAGTGCATGAGGGACGATCTGTTGTCCCATATTTCCCGCGGGCGTAGTGATTGCAGTGAATGAGCGTAGCTTAAGGACTGGATATTTCCCAAGGGAAATATGGGATGACAGATCGTCCCGAATGCACTTTTGCATTTATTATCACCTTTGTAGAGGTTGGTACAATACATTTACCAACATTTAAGCTGAAAAATGGTTGGAATTCAAATCAGTGGCAAAACGTCCGCAAAACGTGCACTTACGCTGCCCCTCCCACCTATAGTTCCGGGTTTTTACTATCGGTAGGCTACATATCAATGCGCGCCAGGTTGTGACAAGTCCAGCAGAATGTAGCTCTATTTTGAATCGTTATTTCGCTTAATTTCGGTATTTTACTACAACTAAGACATCAATACGATTTAAATTACTTAATAAGATAAATATCGTTCAGTTTGATATTCAAATTCCTGTACTTTTTGTAATTGAACTCGGCGCTTTTCGCCGGCTCGAGTCTGTCACTGACACTGACACTGTCAGTCTAGGCCCTAAGCTTCGCAAAATCAAAACAAGTGCTGTGCAGAAAAATCGCTCATGGTTTTGAATCAATTTGCTGCCTTTCTGCAGCTTTACATCTTTTAAAAATGCAACTAATGCTTTAATAACAGGTAGACTTCGATAATTATGAAAGAATTTTAATTTATTTCATTTATTTGATCCGAGATTTGATCCAAATTTTTCGTGGCCGCTCCCAATGACAGCCTCAATACCGTAACTAAGGGAGACCAGCCAGTTGGCTCTCACAAGCGCCTTCGGCGGTGGTTAGTTTCTACCTACACCTTTGATCGATTATAACGTCAACGAAATAGGGAAGATAAGTACTGGCTCATTTTCCTTTAGCTATGGTCGATTAATATTATGTGTTTTTTGGGGCAGAAGGAATTATTTAAATAGAAATATAAAAAAAATACGATCGGGACTATTTTGTTCATTAGGTGCGGGTAATACGGCGGGGAGCGGGTAATACGGCGGCCGTATAACCCGCTCTCTTTGATATGATGCTCAGTGCTTAAGCCTATGGGCGTATCATACCAACTCCCCCAAAGGTATAATAAATATATTTATTATACCTCTGGGAGGGATGGTATGGTACGCCATAGGCTACAGCATTGGAAAACCGTATTACCCTCTGGGCGGTATTTACATATCATATTGCCCCCTGGCGGAATTTTTGTTGAAATTGTCCCATGTTTGTATCCTTATTTTCAATATTTAAATAATTATTTTCGCGGGAACAAAATGCGTTATACATTGTGCGTAATTATAAAATATAAATGACACTAATAAGCAACAAAAATATCAATATCGAAGATGGAAGGTGTTGAATCACTCATTTATTTCTAATTAAAGTAGACCCCCGTTCTGGCTGCCCAGCCAACTGACAAATAGATCGGCGTGCGTAGCCTACGAAGGGAGGCGTAGCCTACTGTCAGCAGCCACACTCATGGTGCTGTTCGAATCAATTTCAGTCCTTTTCTCACCTTTAAATCTTATTAAAACCAAGTTATGGTTTGACAACAGGCAGGCTTTGGCAAACATGAAAGGATTTAAGTTTATTTCCTTTATTTGATCAGAATTTTTCGTGACGCCTTCAGTAGGCTACGGTAACTAAGCACACCGATCTAGGTCTACCGATCATTTTGTTGACAGTTGCCTGCTCTCACAAGCGCCTTCGGCAGTGGTTAATTCAAAGCTAAGTCAAAATAAACGAAATATAACAACTTTACTCATAATATAATCGTATTGGAGACCTACGCATTGCTGACATGAAAGGATTTTAGTTTATTATTTGATTTGATTGATATTTTACTGCTCACCCTGAGTTGACACTTACTCCAGTCGGCGAAAAACGCCGAGTTCAACTACCAAAATTACAGGAATTTGAATATCAAACTGAACGAAATTTATCTTATTAAGTATTTTAAATCGTATTCATGTCTTAATAATCTTAATTAACCGAAAATTAAGCGAAATAACGATTTAAAATAGAACTACATTTTGCAGGACTTGTCACAACCCGGCAGGTGCAGCGCGCATTGATATGTACTGATAGCAAAGACCCGGAACTATAAACATGGTCGGGTGGGAGGGGCAGCGTAAGTGGACGTTTTGCCATCGATTTTCATCGAATTACAACCATTTTCCAGCTAAAATGTCGGAAAATGGAGGTATAATAAATACAAAATTGACTTGTGGGCATGTGGGAGGTGGTTATCTCCCTTGGGCTACGCAAATCGTCAGGGTGCTACGCACCCCTTATGATATTGCTACGCCCGCGGGAGATAACCACCTCCCACACGCCCACAAGTCAATTTTGTCTATATATTGAACTTTTTATTCCATAATAATATACAGAACTGGACAAAAGCCTCTAAAAATAGATCTTCCGACGAGCCCGAAACAATAATAAGTAATGGATAATATCAAGCTTACATTTTAACAATTACATTCCAAATACTTATTCCAAGTACTTAATTGATATCACAGAAAAATGCGTCACAACTTGCAAAAAATGGATTTTGAGATACCATAATATTTGAAAAGATGAGATGAAGCCAATTCTAATGATAGTAAACAATCGAATATCTTATAAGTATTCCTGTATGCTAAGTTTGATATTTTTGTCTTTGAAAAAAAATGCAATATTTCTGGGTGGTCAAGTCCTGGTAAAGTATATTCTGACGATATAAATGCAAGGATATGTGATCCGTTTTAGGAAAATGAGTCATTAGTCGTGAAAAATGGATTTTGAGATGTCACCATATTTGAAAAAAGGAGATCAAGCCGATTCCAATGATAGTAAACACTAGAACACCTAATATGTATTTCTATATTCTAAATTTGATATTTTTATTTGTAAAAAAAGTTTTGCCATAATTCTGGATGGGTAATTACCAGTAAAGTAACTAAATATATATACCCCATACAAAGGCCTTCAAAATGCAAGGATATTTTTTTTTTTTAATGATTTTATTTATCCAGCTTCTCAAAACATATATTCATGATACAGTCGAGAACAGGTAACACAATACAAATTCTGTGGCGTTCCACCTGCTGCTGCCCTGATGCCCTCCTGTGCATTAGTAGGAGGAGTTGGAGGGTGCGTCTAGTTTGTAGAGGGAGGAGATTGTGTTTGGACATTGTGTTTGTCAACATTGCTGGTTCTCCTAGATAGGGAGGCAATGCGAATTGCTCTCCTAAGTGTTCTTTCAAGTTTTTCTTTGGATATGGCATTTGCCATGTCCAGAAAGCAGGAATTAAATTCTAGGTGGGGGAGGATCATAGTTTTCAGAATTCTGAAGGCTATGTTCTGTGAAAGGAAGGGTCGGATTCTTGCAAAGGTGGCTGAAGCCGCATTTGCGTTCGCAATATTATTAATACAATGTTAAGGTATGGATTTAGCCCAAAACAGAAGGACAGGGATGGAGGAGTAAGTTGTAGGTTTGTTTATTGAGGGTCCGATGTTTCAGGCTCATTAGCCCTTTATCAAGGAATTTAATACAATGCCCTGCAATTTGTTACACAGCTTCAAATGACTATTAGTGCTAATTTCCCTTAAAAAATCAGAACATTTCAATGTAGAGATCTTGTGAGTAAATCACTTTGAAGAATATCAACTTTGCGACTTGTAACTTATTTTCCTGGAACACATCACATATTCAATAAACTACCTTGAAACATATCCCACAATTCAGACCATTCCACCACAGACATCTTGTGAAAAAATCACTCCGAAAAATATCAACTTCTCCTGTTCACGGTAAAAAAAACAAAAAACAAAAAATTGACATATTGTACATATGCGTTATATATCAGTAATAAAGCTTAAATAAAGCTTTGGTACTTTGATGTTAAAGATTAAATAGATCGATACCAACAATTGAATAATTCATTATCATTTTGACTGGGTTCCATGATGAGAATACCAGTGTACAACACAACGGAACTGGACTCGGAGGCGCTAGTGGCAGAGCAAAGCAATGCCTGCATTTACCATGACGTCATAACGCACCCCGCCCACCCGGGGGCTATTTTATAGTCTAGCAAATCCGTCTCGCTCACCCAACTACCTATGTTTTCGCCGTCCATGGGAGAAACCAAGTACGGATTTGCCACCCTCAACATTTTTAAGAAGCAAAACGTCGGGGTTCATAGTGTCTATATTGTACTCATAATGCACATACCCTGATTTCCCAACGCATGTCTAGCTATCTCCAGTCCTTTCAGTGTTCACATGTCTACCAGCTGCCAATACTTAAGCCTTCTTCCTCGCACTCAGCCGTACTCGGTAACACGCTCGTAGTGACGTCATAGCAGCGGGGATTCTTCCACCACACAGCCATAAACAAAGCTTATATGTGCGGGGACCATTCAGGATGGTTCCCGCACAAATTTAACACAAAAACAAAACAATTTTAATGCCACTAGCCACGGGAGGAGGGCGGGACAGCAAAGAGAATGGTGGGCGGGATGGTGGGCAATGTTGACAAAAAAAATCTATATTCATGAACGTAAATAGCCCAGTTATTCCCATCAAATTGTGCCGATAGACCTATACTCTACCTGGTGCCACATACCCTCCTGGACTCAATGATTTTTTTCTAAAAAAAATATCAATTTTGCCTGTGAGACATCACACCTGCCTCAATATCGCTCACTATGAGCAGATGCAGTTGAACTTGCTGAGTGGTTCCCCTGTATGGCATGAGCTGCTCTGGATGCGTCCCCTTCAGGTGATCCAGGCTTCCTCACACTCAGCTCTAACTGTTCTTGCTTCATGCATCTTCCACACAACAACTTGCACAATTCCTGTCTGAATAGTGAACCACCTGCACCGTAGAAGGGTCAGATTTTCATAAAACATACAATTCACCTTCACCAATCTTCTCAAATAACCCAAATTTCAGACGAAAATAAAGTTCAAAATACAGTTCAACCTAAGTAAACAGATTACTAGAATCAATGCAATGCTGTATAGACTCGAATTTACCTAGTATTGACCAAATTGCGGCCTAATTTTGCAGAATTTACTTGAAATTTACTTGAATTTATTTGAAAATCTGACCCACCTGCACCATAGAATATAAAGGTGGCTGAGTGATTGAGTGCACTGAGACTCTCCAGTATCTTCAGCAGGCTGCTGAAGATACTGGAGAGTCTCAGTGTAGAGTTCATCAGTTACCCGGTGCCCCATCAGGTGGAAGATGGAGTACGGCATTGTGAGCCCAACAAACCCCAGACTGTTGACAATCAACATAATGGTCAGTCCACGGTTCTCAGCTTGCCTCCTGTCACTAACTTGTCTCTTGTGGGTTTTATAAATCAAGATGATGTTACACATGACAAGTGTGGTGGATGGCGCGACAGAGTAGATCACTGTGAAGTAGACTGGTAGAGGCAGGACATCATGAGGTTCAGGACTGACCAGTAGAGTTGGTATGTGCACAACAAACATTAGGGGAACAAGACATACACAAGTTATTATTGCATGCTTTTTAGTGCATATAATCTTCACCTTTAGCGGAAGACATACTGCGATGACTCTCTCAATGCTGACAGACACAATCGTCCAGGCGCTGACTGTGGCTAATGATACAAGCACCCACTGCCCCACAGGGTGAAACCTCACTTGTTCCAATGAAGAAGGGTTTGGGTTAAGAGTATAAGCATATATTGTGCATATATTGAACTCAACCAACAGAGCAATGTCTACTACTGAGAGTGTCCGTAAATAAATGCTGGAATTCAATCTGGAGAAAGTTGGTCTTGTGAAGACTAGAAGACTGAGGATGTTACCAAGGATACCAAGCATGCAGACAGAGAGCTGGACTGGTAGACTGGTCTGCCACACTGCAGGATCTGTGGTCACATTGAGACTAGTAGTGTTGTTGATAGCCATGGTCAGTGTTCAGTGTTACGGTCAGATCCCCAGAAAATGTACGATTCGCCTTCACCAATCCTCTCAAATAACGCAAATTTCAGATGACAATACAGTTTAAAATACAGTTCAACCTAATCAAACAGATTGCTAGAATCAATGCAATGCTGAATTTACTCGAATTTACCTGGTATTGACCGAATTGCAGCCTAATTTAGCAGAATTTACTAAATGTGTACAGCTGCCAAATGTGTAAATCTGACCCTAATAGACTTTCAGCAAGACCTTATTGACAGACCTACGCAGGAGGAGGAGGAGAGGGCCCAAGAACTAGAGGAATTGGCCCAACGGGATGTGATTATGTTAGAATGGAGAGAGAAACTCAGACGCACAAGTGATCTGCTTCACATCTGCAATAAGACTGTTTAATTCCCACAGCACAAGTACAGACTCTCACTAGAGATGAGTGATAATAGGGGGCGTTACCCTGTATCCAGACATAGCCTGAATAAGTGATGAAACACATGGGTCAGGTCACCAGAACATGTCCAAGCACCAGATCTACACATTTGTGATGTGTTTCAGAGTCATAAGTCGCAAAAATGATATTTTTCAAAGAGATTATTTTACTTTCTTGGAATGTTCTGATATTTATAGGGTTTATCACTTATGGTTGTATCAATCCATGTATCAAATTTTAGGACATTATATACAGTATATCCTTTCATTTTAAAGGTCCACATATGGAGTATATTCAGTTACTTTACTGGTTATTGCCTACCAGAAATATTACAAACTTTTTTTTTTCAAAAATAAAAATATCAAACTTAAAATATGGAAATACTTAGAATATTGGACTGTTTACTATCATTGCAATCGGCTTGATCTCCTCTTTTCAGATGTGATGAGATCTCAAATTCATATTTTGCGACTTATGACTCATTTTCCTAAAACGGATCACATTTAGTAAATTTTGTTAAATTAGACTGAAAAATGGTAAATACTGTTGAATACTATCGAGTTGACTCAAAGGATGTGTTTGGTTATTTTGAATTGTGTTTTGAGTGTCATTTTTGCATTAAAGTCGGGTTATTTGGATGGCTTTCTAAATCTGAATTATACATTTTCTGGAAATTTGACCCACATCACAAATGTGAATCAGGGTGTGGCAGGAAAGCCCCCTTTTCTACTTTGTCAAAGCGAAAATCACTATCACAACACACACACACAACCCCAACCCCACCCTACCCCAAAAGCATGCACAATTGATTGGTCGGGTTTTGGCTTGGTTTTGGCTGGCGGGGTTTTGGCATGGATGGGTTCTGACTGGGGGGATCGTTATTATAGCATGGCAGGATTTTGGCTAGTGGGGTTCTGACGGCGGGGTTTTGCCTGGCGGGGTTCTGCCCTAGAACCAATTGAAGTTATTACCATTATATGAAGGAAGTAAGGATTCGCAATAATAATGCACATGTCATGAGGATTTACATTCCTTGATATATGAGCCAGATTTTCAGATAATGTACAATTGGCAGCTGTACATATTTCCTAAATTCTGCAAAATTAGGCTGCAATTTGGTCAATACTAGGTAAATTCGAGTATATTCGGCATTGCATTAATTCTAGCAATCTGTTTGGTTAGGTTGAATTGTATTTTGAACTTTATTTTGGTCTGAAATTTGGATTATTTCAGAAGATTGGTGAAATTGAATTGTACATTTTCTGAAAATCTGACCCAAATAATATCCCCCCCTGGTCCCCAGTCAACAAGTCATACAATCAATGTTGATCGATTGATTATAGTTGTATGACAACCTGTTGTCTCAGCAACCTGTCTGATCTAATTATTGTTCCCTGCGCTATCTAATCAAATTAAAGAATGTAACGTCAATCATATAACACAAAGATTCTCTAAGTCTTGATAGTGCAAAACTTTCCAAACTTAACTTAAGTAACCCGCATATTGAATTACAAGCCCTTCTAGTCGAGGAAGAAAATCATAAAACAAAGGTCATTCTCAATCTATATAGGCCGCCTAGCGGCCAGTACACAGTTGCGCTTGAGTCTATTCAAGAGACCATTAACCAACTAAATACTAATAATGAGATTTTTATCTTGGGAGACTTTAATATAAACCACAACGATGGCTCTACTCCCTCAAAAGAACTTATTAAATTGGCCCAAGTAAACCAACTTACTCAATTTATTGATACCCCGACTAGAGAAACCTCCTCCACCGCCACCATTATTGACCACATCTACTCCAATTCTAAATTTATTCTAAAATCTGGAGTTATTAATCTTAATATTTCAGACCACAAACCAGTCTATATAATTCGGAAAAAAAATCAAAATGACATACACAAAAACTTCTTTTAAAGCAAGAACCTATAGAAACTTCGATGAGAAGTTATTTTTACAAATTTTAAAAGATCACGACTGGACAAAATTTTATACTTCCAGAAATCCCAACACATGCTGGGACCTAATGGAAAAACTCATCTACACTGTCTTGGATAGAATGTGCCCTGTCCGGGAATTCAAAAATGTCCGAACGCGGTGCGAGTGGATCGATGGAGAGTTATTTGATCTCATGAAACAGCGCGACAAATACTTTAAGCTGGCAAAAAAATACAAATCTGTTACTCTTTATGATCAAGCAAAAGCCCTAAGGAGGCAAGTCAATAAACTGGCAAAATCCCTAAAAAACAATTACATCAAAAACTCAATATTAGACTGCTCCGATAACCCACACAAGTTTTGGGACAAAATCAAGCCCCTAATCAACCCAGAAAAAATCGATTCTAAGTCACCAATTAAATTAGTCCTTAATAATGTTGACGTTGATCCCCAAGAAGTTCCTGATAACTTCAATAATTACTTTGCCTCCATAGGTGCTAAACTTGCCGACAATATTGCTCCCCTGACCCCATTAGAATCTGATAACTTTAATACAAACAAAGAGCAAACTGTAGATGCTCCGCGTTTTCAGTTTGGAGAAATCTCCAACAAGGACTTGCTCCAGATAATTAACACCTCCCCACAGTTTAAATCTTCCGGGCTTAGCCATCTCAAAACTTCTTTGTTGAAACTTATTCTTGGAACATTACTCGAACAATTCAAGTACCTTATTCAACTATCACTTTCTACTAGCATAGTTCAAAAAAAATGGAAAATTGGCAAAGTTAGCCCTCTTTTTAAGGCAGGTGATAAAACCTCCCCGGGAAATTATCGCCCAATTACAAGTATCTGCTTGCCAGCGAAGATTCTTGAGAAAGTCGTGCATAAACAATTAATGAACCATCTCGAAAACCATAACTTACTATTCCACAGCCAATATGGCTTCAGATCGGCCCACTCAACCAACGATGCGGTCACCTCTTTTCTCAGGCTTGTATATGACTCTGTAAATACCAGACAGTACTGTAGAGCTGTCTTCCTGGACTTCCGGAAGGCTTTTGATACCGTGAATCATGATATCCTTCTCCAAAAACTTACATCAATTGGTCTTGTTGGAACTGAACTTAATTGGTTTGCTGACTACCTACGCGATAGGCAGCAACAGGTTACTGTCAACAACCTTCAGTCCAACACCAACACCATCACCTGTGGCGTCCCACAAGGTACTACTTTAGGTCCCATATTATTTTCAATTTACATAAATGATTTACCCTCCCATGCAAAAAACTCGCACATTCAGTTATTTGCCGACGATACGATCATCTGTAAAGTCGGAAATAATCTAGATACCATTTCGCGCCACCTCCAAAACGACCTAAACAACATAATGCTATGGTGTAGAACCAACAAGATTTCTCTTAATGAAGGAAAATCTAAAATCATGACTTTCTTGGATAGACCCTCCCGGAGGTCCAGATGGTTAGCCGAATCTTCTGCTTATCCCCTATCCATAGGTAACAAGCAACTTGACGAAGTAAATGAGTACAAGTATTTAGGGACTGTCGTCGACGGTGCCCTAAACTTTAACAAACACCTATCAAGTGTAAAACAGAAAGTTTCTCATAAACTCTGGCTTTTCAAGCACTTACGAAGTAGGTTAAACGTCCACCTCAGCGCCCAAATTTACAAGACAACTATTCTTCCCCTTATTGATCAAGCGGACATATTTTATGATTCAGCCCCTAAAACTAAATTAAAATTCCTTCAAACCCTTCAAAACCGCTCCCTCCGAATAATTACAAGAACTAACAGATTCCAAAACGCTGACGAGCTTCATGAACAGTTTGACCTGCTTCCTCTTAAGCAGAGGAGGAGGCTACATATTCTACAGCAAGCCTATAGAGTCAAAGACCACAAAGATTATAAAACAGTAAAACCATGAACCACTCGCCAACACAACCCGGACAGACTCTCGCTCAAATGCCCCACCCCTAAACTTGAACTTGTAAGGAGATCAATATATTATAAACTCCCTCACTATTGGAACTCCTTGGAGTCCGATGCTCAAAAGGCTGATACAAGCAAGAACTTCACTAGCCTAGTGAGACCAAATGCCATATGGACTGACACAAATTTCCTATATTAGACCAAACTTTGATACTCTTACCCCTTAAAAAAGCGCCCTTTTATAGGGTCCACCTTCCGCCTCCTCGAAATTTCCCGGAAATTTCCCTAGAAATTCCACCACCTACCGTCTACTTCCTTAATATACGTCTTACCTCGATATCTTCAATCGCGTACCTTATTGTACCATCAATATTGTTTCTTGTTCATATTTTATTGTACCTATACATTTATATTTTGCACTCCTCAAAGTGCTATCTTGATTCTATACTCCAATGTTGTCTGAGACCATATTTAGTAAGGGCCACCTTGTGTGTCGTCGACGCCAAGGTGTATTGTTACCCTTACATTGATTAAAATACTGTAACGTTCGGCAGGACTTGGAATCCTCCCTATGAAGGGAGATTAGATCCGCCGACCTAGTCACTATATCGACTAATAAATGTCTCAACAACAACAACAAAATAACGTCAATCAGATATGGCTTACCTTCTCAAAGTTTGTATATTTTACTAACTCGTCCTCTGCACGCAATGTATATACAATGATTACGAAATGTACAGTTACCTGGGGCATGTGAAAAACCCTAGTTTGGGATTTGAACTTCCAGAATAAATAAAGTTTAAAAAAAAAAAAAAAAAATAATCAGCGGGTAGGTGGGAGGGGGCATGGGGAAGGGCAAGGGACTGTACGTTTGGGATTCGGGTAAGGGAGGAGTGTGTGTGTGTGTGGGGGGGGGTTGAGGTAGGGGACAATGCATGATCCCGGCATGGTGGAGGGCTGGGGTCAGTCTGTTGGGTGGAGGGATTCCTCTCTCAGCCAATTAGAAGGGGACAGCGCCAGGGAAGCATTGCTAGGAATCCTTTGTCTATATAATATGTATTTCTATATTTTAAGTTTGATGTTTTCTGTAAAAAAAGTTTGCAGTATTTTTGGGTGAGTTATTGCAAGTAAAGTAGTTAAATGTATTCATTATCCTTTAAAATGTGCGGATCTATTTATGGCACTAACCTGATTTTTGGCCCGTGAGTCAGGAATAAAACAAACATTTCAGACAGTGCAATAGTTGCCCAATACCACATTCTCATTAGATTCTATCCATCAATACATTATAAGCCAGCAGTGGTAGGTTGTATAATTTGTATAATGTATCCGATTAGAAATAGCTTCTATAACAACTGTGATGTGTCTCGGGAAAATGAGTCATAAGTCGCAAAAAAATAGGTTTTGAGATATTGTCATTATTTGAAAAGATGAAATCAAGCCGATTCCAATGATAGTAAACAGTCTAATAATCTAATAAGTATTTCTAGATTTTAATTTTCACATTTTCGTTTTTGAAAAAAAAAAGTTTCCAATATCTCTGGGGGTCACTAAACAGTGAAGAAACTAAATGTAGTCCATATGATGACCTTTAAAATGAAAGGATATATTTCATACATTGTCCTGAAATTTGATACATCGTTTGATATAGATATGAGTGATAAACCCTCTAAAAATTAGAACATTCCAATAATGTGATCTTGTGAAAAAACACTTTAAAAAATATCAATTTTGCGACTTATGACTCATTTTCCTGGAACACATCACAGTTACTGAGAAATAAGCCTCAGACTTTATCTTTAGTTAGATAGAAAAGAAAATGGCCATTGATGTATTCTATTAGTATTTTTTTTTTAAAGAAATTTTATTGAGCTGATTTCAATGCTTTACATGGACAATCTCACAGACTCAAGGGAAAAAGTTTTATATAATCTTCAAATATTATTAGATCTTTCTTGGTTTTTTACCTTTAATTTACCTTTTTTAATATAATCATATTTCTCCGACACGTAACATATTTTGTTACAGGTGTAGCAGGTCTAATGTACCCCCCATCAGGTGTACCCCCCGGTATAACTAACCTAGGTCTAACGTACCGGGGGTACATTTGACCTAGGTCCAATATACCCCCGGGGGTACTTTAGACCTAGGTTGCATATATATACCCCCTCCAGTTTCAATGTACCCCCGGGGGTATATTAGACCTAGGTCAAATATACCCCCACTAGGTTCAAAGTACCCCTAAAGGGGAAACTAAACCTAGGTCTAATATACCCTCAGTATGTGTTACCAATCTAGTACTGATGTACCCCCATTGAAACATTAACTCTTTTAATTATGACAATAAAAGTAATAATGAATTATATAAAAAATGAATACAGTACAGGCCTGATAGACAGAACATGAAAGATTTTAGTTGTTTTGTTTTTTTATTTGCAATCAGATCCCATAGTCATTGAATTACAATGATATTTTCAGTTTAAATAAATAGAAAGAAAAAAGGGTTATTATACAGAATTACAATAAATTTCATTATTAGACCCTCAAAGTGATCTTTAATTCATTTCCCATAAGCATTAGATATGACCTTCTCTCCCAATATGTTCTTTTAGAATTGCTGGTGTAAGATTATCAATGAAACAAAGGGGGGTAATTTGAACCTAGAGGGGGTCATTTAAACCTAAGGTCTAAATTACCGGGGGGTATATTAGATGAGGGGGGTAATTTAGAACTGTTACACCGGTTTCATTTACATGACCGAATCAGACTATATACATAGATAACATTTTTTCAGTTTTTCATTATGGACAACCTCTCCTCTGTACAAGATATAAATTATTTTGGCTATACGATTCGGTACGAGTCGATAAAAACAACATGGTTTCTGAGATATTAGACATTTTTCTTCAACTTTTTACATCATGTAAATTACTGCATTGACATTTTCTTCATGAGCTGGCTTTTATTTACATCCAGTCATTCTTTTTCTTCAGGTAGGATTTTATTGTACACCATTTACCATTTCTGAGTCGGTAGTCGAGTTTATTCCATATTAAAGGGCCCTGGTAGTATGGGCTTCGTTTAAATTTTTCATTATTTGGTTTTTCTATTTTAAATACATATCCAGCATGAAGCCTGGTTTCCTTAATATTTTCCCTTTTATCTACCAGGTGATCTTTCATACATGACACGGAGAAGTGAAAGTACATGCGTTTTTACTATTGCTTTGGACATACTGGTCGTTAAATATTTCCTAATCCGAAACAACTGGATCAGTTTAAACATTGCTGAATTTTTAACCATAGTGAAGTGCTGGTCAAAGGTCAGATGTTCATCTACTCTGTATCCTAGGTATTTCACTACCTTTTTGCATGGGATTTGTAGCCCATTTATGGTAATCTTCAGCATATTTGACTTTTTTATTTTACTTTTGTTACCAATAAACTGAGTCAAACATTTTCTTTCGTTCAGTTTAAGTAGATTATCCTTCATCCACTTGTTCACCTTACCAGCTGCTACCTATAATACATTAGAACAAAGAGGAGACATAGCTATTCTTGGATTGATGTACACTATGAAGGAACAGCCAGAGAGGGTTCAAGTGATGCCCAGAGAGACGAGGTTAGCTCAAGGAATTAACATTGTTCAGCCCCTAGCTAGATCTGAAAAACTAAATAAGTCTCCACACGTCCAAGGCCCTAAGCTTTGGAACAAGTTAAATGTAATAAATAAGAATAAACCCTGGGCTAGCTTGAAAACCTTTCTGAAAAGTAATGACCAGTGGAGGAACTAGAGTATAATCGCATTATAGTATATGTACTGGAAAGTGACTAGATGGTAATTGGTAACATTACAGAAGGTGCATAGCCAACATATTGTATTTTATTTGCGAACGACTTATGTATTGTTTTTAATCAGGCCACAAAAAAATGTAGAAATGGGGTGAGTATAAGATATAAGGACTATTAATTCACACCTGTATTAAAGTAATGCCATTAGCTAGTATAGAATGGCTGGGAAATTGTCTCACCATACATATGTGTCGACGTATAGAAATGGCAAAGATCTTTATGTAAGATATATGGTATAGATATTGAATTTGTAAGTAACAGGTTGTCGTAATAAATTAGTAACTGTATTGCATAGGAATTAAAGTTAAAAGTGAGTAATGATGTATGAACTTGAATCTTTTCAATTGGCGAATGAGAATTATTACATCTGATGTAAACCTTTGTCCAATAATTTTTTTTAAAAAAAAACAAAAAAAACCTGACTGCTTTCAGCACATTTGGTGTGATCGAAGCCTGTTACACCTGTAGCAGTGTCATCTGCATAGAGAGTGATATACACAGGGTAATCAGGATTAGACATATTTTCCAGACATTAAGGCAAGTCATTAATAAGTATTAAAAACAAAATGTGTGTGTTTCAGGAAAATGAGTCATAAGTCGCGAAAAATGGATTTTGAGATATCATCATAATTCAATAGATGAGATCAAGCTGATTAATGGTAGTAAACATTCAGGATATCCAAGTAGTATTTCTATATCATAAGTTTGATGTCTTTATTTTTTAAAAAAAATCATTGATACTTTTGGGGGTTTAATTACTAATAAATTACCTCAACATACTCCATAAGATGACCTTGGAAATGCATAGATATATTTAATATATTGCCTTGAAATTTCGTACATGTATTAATATTACTGGCAGCATTAGGTAGCAGAAAGATTAGAATATTCCAACAAAGATATCATTGAATAAAACATATTGAAAAATAGCATTTTTGCGAATTATGACTCATTTTTCTGAAACACATCACATTAATGGGACCGAGATGTTCCTTGAGGAAGGCCTCTGTTGATCGGTATTGCATTAGATGTCAAGTTGTTAATTATTGTCTTCTGCTTTCTGTCAGATAAATAGTTCATGATCATTCACCTCAGAATAGAGTTAATTTTGTAGTATTCCAGTTTTTTCTTAAGAATACCGTGATTCAGGCAGTTGAAAGCCTTTGCTATGTCGTAATAGTTTGAGTTTTGAGTTATAGAAAATATTTTATTCAGGTCTACGAACATTTCCATACATGTAGCATGAATATTTTCAGGACAGCCTGATTTTAAAGAAAAAATAAGGAAGAAGCTTTACATCACTCTCTACTAATAACAGTTTAAGATTAGAAGTTAATACATTATAGTAGTTTATGCTAGATTTATATAATAAGAAAAAGGACAAAGAATTACAAGTAACAAAAAAGATAAAAACAGGTACCTACACTCAAAACATTTTGTAAGTGGAAGAGTTTTAGGAAGAGAACTAAAAAACATGAATATACAGTTTTATCGACGCCGTGCTCTTTCATATTAACCATTAATAATCATAAATGCTTCGTATATTTATACATTAACTTCGAATAGGAGGCCATAGTGACCTTGCCTTCGTTTACGCCAAGGAGGATAGGTTTTAAAAATTTGTATCAGTAGATCTATTAATGTGGTGTGTTTCAGGAAAATGAGTCATAAGTCGCAAAATTCATATTTTTAGAAGTCATTTAGACACAAGATCTCCTTTTTGGAATGTTTTCATTTTTGGAGAATCTAGTCAGATAGGTCGTATGAATACATGGACCAAATTTCATGATAGTGTATTAGATATACTCATGCATTTCTAAGATCATCCTATGGAGTACATTTATCTACTTTACCAGTATTTGTTCACCCATCAATATTGAACACTTTTTTTTCAGAAATAAAAATATCAAACTTGAAATTTAGAAATACTTATTTAATGCCCTTAATGTTTACTACCATTGGAATCACCTTGATCTCCTCTTTTTAAATATAATGGTATCTCAAAACCTATTTTTTGCGACTTATGACTCATTTTCCTGAAACACTTCACATTTTGTCTGAAGCCCCCTTGACTATTGGAGAAAAGAAAGTATTCTTGTACTGCATGATGCTATTGCACTGTAACCATATCCCACATGTGAGGTATGCTGTGAAATACAACCTTGTAAGAATAATGTCGTCATCGCAATAATTTATTTAAACAAAAAGGCGTGTCTCTGTTCAAAGAAACCTGAACATTGATGGTATAAGGGTCAGATTTTCCCAAAATGTACAATTGGCAGCTGTACATATTTAGTAAATTAGGCTAAATTAGGTTGTACTTTTAGTCAATACTAGGTAAATTCAAGTATATTTGGCATTGCATTGACTCTAGCAATCTAGTTGGTTAGGTTGAAGTGTATTTTGTACTTTATGTTCGTCTGAAATTGGGTTATTTGTGAAGATTGGCGAAGTTGAATTGTACATTTTCTGAAAATCTGACCCATAAAGGTGTGTGTAACAAGAAGTGTTTTCTTGGTGGTCAGATTTCAAGACGACACCAAGGTTTAGGGTGTGGCGATTGTCCTTTATAGAGTGAGTGAAGAGGGTAACCTATTGCCTTCACTCATTCCCTTCTGTAAAACACCTTTGCTGGGAACACAGCCCTTTATAGAGCCACTCTAGAGGTTAATGGCCACTTTGGGCATATAAGATGATGCATTCATTCAAGTGCAATGCCAACGACCCATTTAAAGGACTGATGTAGAAAAATCAGTGCTTAGATTTGTACCAGATACCTGCCAATCATTGATTACATCCCTAGAGTGTGTACCAGATACCTGCCAATCATTGATTACATCCCTAGAGTATGTACCAGATACCTGCCAATCATTGATTATATCGCTAGAGTTTGTACCAGATACCTGCCAATCATTGATTACAACCCTAGAGCTTGTACTAGATACCTGCCAATCATTGATTACAACCCTAGAGTATGTACTAGATACCTGCCAATCATTGATTACATCTTGTAGCTCACTATTCTCACACACTTCAATACCAGCTGAGTAGATATGTAAAGCCTGGGTTCCACTGCCCCGCTACTTCTCCCGCTACTCCTCCCACTTCTTGATTAAAGAAGCGGGAGGAGTAGCGAGAGTGTAACATCAAGGACATATATGGGTCAGATTTTCAGAAAATGTACAGTTGGCAGCTGTACACATTGAGTAAATTCTGCTAAATTAGGCTGCAATTTGGTCAATACTAGGTAAATTCGAGTATATTTGGCATTGCATTGATTCTAGCAATCTGTTTGTTTAGGTTGAACTGTATTTTGAACTTTATTTCCATCTAAAATTTGGGTTATTTGAGAAGATTGGTGAAGTTGAATTGTACATTTTCTGAAAATCTGACCCATATAACAGTGTCTAACAAGAACTATAACAGATT